>BLFP01000050.1:393434-403434 GCA_014634505.1 Montipora efflorescens | reverse complement strand
AGAGCACTGTTGGTGACTCAATAAGTGTGTCTTTTGATCGCATTTCATGGCAGTAACCATAATAACTTTATTTGTTTTACGCATAATACTCAGATTAAGGCCTAGAATTGTAGATTTGTAAATTTATAGATTTGTAGATTTGCCCTTCGGTATTTTGCTCGGAGCGAACGATTTTTAAAACATATCCTTAAGTTTTTGGTCATCTGGCTATTGAAGTTTCCCGGCGTAAAATTGCCAATTTTCTAGTGTTTTGCAGCGAAGATTTTATCTTTCTTAACATAAGTCCTTCTGTATGCGTTTTTTAACACATCATTTGTGTTCAATTTTGCAAGTTTTTATAACGTAATTTTTTGAAACAAAAGCTTGTAAATTTACTAAAACAATTACTTGCCAGGCCTTTATCTCATTAAATAACTGCCATCTTAAATTAACTGAGTGACCGCCATTTTGAATAAATTGATCTAGGCATCCTCTATATACCACTTCTTAAGTGATTCACTGCGTGGAGTTCATCTTTTTAAAAGACACTTTCGTGCATGCGAGGTGCCACAAACTTTCACCTGCGTGTTTCACCAAACGCCCGTTTAAGAGCTTTCAACGTTTGTTCAATATGCCGCATTCAGCTTTCTGTTGAATCAAATATAGAGGGCGTTGAATTTGTGAAGAAGGTTCAGTGTTTGATATGGTTGGACGAGCAGAAAATGCTGAAAGAGTGTAGACTCAAATTTAGACTGATTTAAAGTTTCACACAACAATGGTTTAACATGTTGAATATCGTTGAAGCCGTTTTAACGTCTGTCGAAAACGCGCATGCTCTTATCTGGCTTTAAAATTCCAAAACACAAGCATTGATTTAGGCCCTGTCCACACGTCTCCGGGAGTTTTTGCATCGGCAATTTTTTTGTTTTTCGAATACGGCTTGCCTCCACACGTATCCGGCGACGGTAACCGTATCCGGAAATTCTCGAACACGGTCTTTCAGAGTGGAAATTTTTGAATACGCTACGAATTCGGATACGTGTGGACGATCATATCCGCAAAGTTTTCGAATTCGCTAACGTAGCACTATCGGATCCAGTCTTTCTCGGGTGAGATAAATCAAAATGGCGTATCGACTTTGGACCTAGAAAGACTCGCACGTGTCACTCATATTCAACGCAGAGAAAATGGCGCCAATATACGATTTTGGGCATGCTCCACAAGCAAAATCTTTGTCAAAAGTACGTGACACTAGAGTGTATCCGGATACGTTTGGACGAATCGAAAACGATTGGAATACGCTACTTGTGGCCACGGAAATTTTTGAATCCAAAAAAAAAAAAATTGCGGTTACCCTAACCCTTACACTCGTTCAAAATTCTTAATTAACCGTGAAATAATATCTCGGTTGTGGGAAGCGGAAACTGTCATTTTTTATTCTTTTCACGTTGTCGTGACACTGGTTACCAAAATACATTGTTACCAAAGAAGTCTAACACGGAAAAAAATTCAAAACTAAATATGCAATGACGGGGTAAAACGTCGTTATTTGTTTGTGGCTACCCATGCGATCGTTAATAATTAGTTTTATATACAGTGTATATCAATTCTGTTAGAGGTAATCAACTGACACTGAACAATTTAAAATATTTAATACATGCAGTCGTTAACCCACTAAGTTCTGTCTGACTTAATTAATTCAATTTTGAAGTCACTTTTAATAGTTTCAATATTAAAGTTGTGTTTTTGTAGTAGCTCAAGTCTGCAGGGTAAAAAGATGAAATGTAATTCACTTTTCCCTTATATTTCTTTACCGTTATATAATTTCAATTGTCATTTCTTATTATCCCGCTGATTGTTTAACTCAGCCTGATAGTGTTTAATCTTATCGCAAGTGATCAGGTGGAAGCACATCGAAACATTACGCGCGAGACTTGTTGTACCAGCCTTTAGCCCTAGACTAGGAAAATCATTTCGACAGCGTCGTAAGACGACTTCTGTAGCCAAGGAATATACTTGCCTACGGGAATATTATTTATCCGGGTGAATATAATAGTTGCATAGTAAATATTCATGACGAGACAAAAGAGCCTCGGCGCTGACAAATTCTGTTGTAATACAGACGGAGTATTATAGCAAAAACAAGATAATCAAAGTTGTATGGCAACTCTCTTAACTCATTCCCTGCAACCCAAAACAAGCAAACAAAAGAAAAAGCAAAACAAAAGCAATTTTCCGAATACTCAACGACCAAGGACAAAACATTAAGGAAAGTCAATAAAAGTACACACAGGAAGGAGGGATTTCCCAGTGATGTGCGAAGGAAATTAAATATATATATATATATATATATATATGCTCACTAGCTCGCTAGTTTGAGCACTCTGGCATGGCTTGGATGTACCACATGTGTGGGACATCTGGGGTGGCTTTATAGCTTAACCTCCATCCTAGACATCAGCACTGCACTGATGAGGCCCAGAAGGCCGAAACAGTACTGTCTGCAGTTAGTTATATATATATATATATATGTTGCTAGTGCTGATCACCCTTAATTGCAGTCGAGGACTGGATTACGAAGGGCGCGGCTTACGACATCGCGCTGAAAGCATACAAAGGCGCCTCTGGCTGCCGCTATACAGTCCATGTTTGATGTCGGAGCCAAGCACCACAGATAGATGTTAATTAGATGTTAATTAGCCGTGAGTCGATGTTGATGAGGGAGGAAAACCGGAGTACCCGGAGAAAAACCCACGAGTCAGGTTGAGATCGACTGAAACTCAGCCCACATACGACCTCCAGGCCAGGGTTGAACCCGGGTCGCAGAGGTGGGAGGAGCGGTTGATAACCACTAAGCCACCCTGACTCCTTGTACAAAGCCCTTCTGTATTTCTAAGCCACCCTGACTCCCTAAATCATAACTGAATGAAAACAATACAATTAAGCCCGGAATCAATTGAACAATCTAGAATAATCTGCAGCAATCTAGAACAATATAGAAACATAAAATTCATTCTAATTTGGAGGAGGGGGTGGGGGGGAATACACTTATCATACTGTGCGCGCCTTCGAATCATGTTTTATTTAAGTCTCCATCAGAAACAATAGCCAGCAGTCACACAGAAGCAAGCGCTAATGGTAGAGGCACTCAGAGCTGAGAAAATCTGCGGCCAGATTAAAACTATCTTCAACTGAAACAAACAGTCAAGACGTTCAACCGATTGGTAAAATTAACAGCATTCCAAGAATTATTCGTAGGAAGACTGATATGGCCAGATTTTACAGGTAGGAGTTTTAATTGCCGTGGTACATGTTTCATTTAAATGCAGACCTTCGGATATTACAGAGCTTCACAGATTGTTGGCTTTTCAACTTCTACGGATCCCATTTTTTAATATGCGGTCTGGCTAAACATTTTCTGTCTGTCTGCGTATAGAATTTTTTTTTCTCGAACTGTGCGTGCGTTAGTTGCCTTCAGAGATTGATAGCCAGAAGTCGTTTAAAAAATTACGCTTGAGGTCGGTTGACGTCACTTCCTGCAGGACTAAAATTGAAATTAATATTGAAGTGCGCTTTGGAGGTAGCACAGCCAACGAAAAACGAAAAAGAGAGAGTTAAACTCTACCGAACGATAGCGAATACGTATAAACGGGGTAAGATTTAAATTTTAAAAATCAGAGTATCGGAACATGATTTATAATGTAATGATGTATCTTAATTAAAATCACAGAATCGGAGAATGATTTGTAGAGCATCTAGGTAACATCGTAGAATCGGAAGAATAGGAAAATCACAACATGATTTCAAAAACATCTAACGGAGACTTCAATCGGTCTATACTATTTTACGATTTAGCCATAATCGCACTGCTCTTTACCACATTGGAGAGATCTATAATTGTAGGTTTGCTACTTCTATTACAGTTCAGTCGATTTTCAGCCATCTACGACAAAAGGATAGATGAAAACGATCGTTTAGACCGACGGAACGTCCAAACGATCGTTACTGAGTGTCCCTTTCACTTGATCCCACGAAGCGGCATCTAGTTTTCCTTTCTTGTTTCTTGTACTTCGCATCAGTGCACTGGCGATAAATTCAATATCAACACAGCGGCTTTTAACCAGGTTCTATCGCTAAAACGACTCTCCAAATCCCCGCTTTACATGTATTTCCATAGCTTTTAAGTCCGATCGGACGAATCATTGCTACGGTTATATCCATCAAACATCCTTTTGTGAAGAGTAAACAAATTCTAATAAAATTTCGAGAGCTCAGACACACAATAAAATTGCAAAAGAGCGGCAAGAAAGGAAGAGTTACGCTGGAAAAAACATTAGCTGAGAAACGATTAGAAAAAACATAGGACTGGTGTGAATGGGATTGATCCAATCACGATAATTAAACAATCCAAAAATAATCAACCAATCAAATAAGTTATTGATGGTAAGGGGATTCCCCGGTTGACACCAGCGATCAGGCGTCTGCTGTTACGGCCGTCGTGTGGAGAAAATCGACATTGTTTTTTTAACTGTCAACTCCTTTTCACCCGATGAAAATTTTCATAGGAAATTTCAGTTTTTCACTTTTCTTCACCACTTGAGCAGTTTCCATTCGATGGCCACAAGTGTCATTTCTCATTTACAGTTCCTCTGATTTTATTTATTTTGCTCATAGTAATGGCACTGGGAGTATTCTCTTGTGATGGAATTAAGAAAAATATTTTATATTGAAGTCTTCATTTACTTTTTAACGACGACCGGATTTCTTGAAAAACGTCGACGTTAGTACACTTTAAAGGTAGCACCGCCAATGAAAGATGTCGGAAAAAAAGTAAAACTTTATCGAACGGTAGCGAAATACGTACAAACGCGGCAAGATAAGTAATA
This sequence comes from Montipora efflorescens, assembly GCA_014634505.1. Lineage (NCBI taxonomy): Eukaryota > Metazoa > Cnidaria > Anthozoa > Scleractinia > Acroporidae > Montipora > Montipora efflorescens. The sequence goes on along the minus strand of BLFP01000050.1, from coordinate 398,569 downwards.
AGATAAATCATTAATGATAGTGCACATGTGTTTCTTTCTTGTGCGGTGACAATTAAAGTCATAGTTACGGTGAATGCAGAGACCTTTTAACCAGCTCTACAGTGAACGATTGCATACCGGAACTGAAGCAATTTTACAATGAACATCAGCTGAAGAGGTGTAATATAACGACCGATTGTGTGTATCCGCTTGAGTACATAAGCCGCCGGGCCAGCCCCGTCAGCCGAAAATAACTAGAATTTAAAGGTGTACATATCGGTGCGCCACGCATACCCTTGAGCACTCGAACAGAGCGAAGAGCACTAGTATCGTGCTAGTCGTTGAGGCCCTCAGAGCTAAAAAACTGTACGGCCACATTCGAACTATCTTCAAACAAACAATCAAGGCGTTAATTCAACCGATTCGTAAAATTAAGAGAATTCGAAGAATTTTTCCTAGGAAGAATATGGCCAGATTTTACAGGTAGGAGTTTTGATTCTTGTGGTACACATTTCTCAGTTGAATGCAGGCTTTTGTATTTTATAGATTGTCGGCTTTTAAACTTTTGTGGTCATTTTTTTTTTAATATGCCCTCTTCCAAAAAATTTTCAGTCGGTCACAGTGACGCGAAACAAAATGGTTGACGTAATGTCGCTTATTGTTCACAAGGTATTGATTGACATTTGTTAACTGTTCTTTCAATTACAATTGAAAGGAGACAAACTAACTCCCTTCCTTAATGGCCTTATTTTCTGTTGAATGAATGATATCAATAAAACTATTTAAAATAGCAGCAAAAGTTGGAAATCCGTCTCTTTCTAGCCTCGCTACAGCGGTTCAAAGGCGGCCAAAATCCCATACATTTGTTGTAAATTTAGCCGTGTTTGCCCCCTAACCAAGATGGTGGTCAAATACCGTGGAAGGGTCTATAATAAGAAGCTTAAAAAAATACAGAAATAACAAGGGATATATAAATGTGTTCTTGACGTGAATGTCACGTGTACTCATTGCAACAAGTACAGGTAATCTCTTAGTACTTGATCTGTTCGAAAACCAAAAGTTCAATTTTTTGTCTGGAGGCAACGTGTATTTACAAGTAAAAAGTCTGGGAAAGTACATGTGCTTACATTACTGAGCCAGAAGTGAACAGTTCTTTCACTGTTATGTTATGTTCATTCTCGATCGCAAGAATGTCCTCGCCAACGGAGCCAGTTTTGATTCCTAACCGGCCCGAAGGAATTTTTCTGGTCTTCTGTTAAGCTCGCTAATGGTGTAAGCCACCATAAAGGTGTCAGAATTTGGAAAGTTTAGCGTGCGGAACCACATATGAGCGATTTGCCAAACCCCGTTGGCAAGTTTACCAAGACATCTTTCGTGGAGATAAAAGCCTTTATCGCCTTGGAGCAATTGCAGAATACCCCGCATCTCTAGCTACACGGTGCAACCGGCAACGCATCTACGCGCCTACTCGAGTTCTCATTTCAGTCTAGTTCTCTGGAAGGTGGCTTTGCTTCTACGCAGCTACTCCGATGTAATTGATTCATAATTCACTCAAGATCTTTGGAAGGTGGCTTTGCGTCTACGCAGCTATTCCGTTGTAATTGATTGATTCATAATTCACTCAAGTTCTTGGGAAAGTGGCTACGCGGCTATTGCGTTGTAATTTATTCACAATTTTAGCGAGGTTACCCGTACTTCAGCCGTAATAACTGTTGATAAGCACTAAAATATTATTAACTGACAATATCACTATTCAGGCTGAATGCGGGTTCCTCATGTTGGTCAAATTTCACGGGTCAGTTCTGTTTTCTTTGTCTCACAAGTGTCAAGCGAAACTACTCAACAAAACAATATTCAAATTTAACCATAAAACACGTAGGGACCATTTGACTTGTTGTGTTAATTGTTAATGTCACTTTACAGTGTCCCCAATTAGTGCTCCAGCGCTAAATATACTATACACTTAAATAAAGTTCCTTCTCCTTTTCCTGTGATGACGAATATCGTTGTCGATATTAAAGAGAACAGACAACGCACTTTCGTGGACACACTCGGCGCACAACATTTTTGCCACTTTCACGGCGTGAACATTACCGCTTAGTTACTAACTATGATTACCGGAAGCGGATTCCATGCGTCGACCAATCAGACAGTTACGATACCCAATCATCCACAGACACAGAACATTTAATGTCCGATATCACTCAAGTGGACACCTCTCATACTGACAGGGAATATAAAAACGTCCCGTTTTCAATTACACAGTAATATCCTCCAGGGAACGAGACGAGTACAGCGAGGAGCGCGCTTGCTGTGGAGGCCTTCAGAGCTGAAAATTGAACTATCTTCAAACAAACAATCAAGACGTTCAACCGATTCGTAAAATTAACAACATTCGAATAATTTTTGTGGGGATAATATGGTCAGCTGCTTGAATAGGTATAGTAAGAGTACATCTTCTCTTCCTACCTGCATGTACCTTCCGATTTTACCGTCGGAACTTTTGTGGATCTCATTTCTTTCACATCGCAACAGTTTGTCAAACTGTGTCCTAGTCGTGTTGTGTTGTGTTGTGTTGATGTTTGCTCAATCGAGAGGCCCGAGTTTTTCGGGACGAAAAAAAAAACATATCGTTTTCCGGAGATACTTTACCTGTGATCGCGTGCCGCCCGGGAAACTTTGAATAAGAAATGGTTGGCGTTGGAGCACTTCTAACACCAAATCGTAAGAAAAAAAAATATGGACAAGGAACAGTATTGACTGGAATGAGAAGATGCGAGGTAAGTGAACGTTACAGATTGTCACCTGAAAGAATTGAGTGCGTTTTTATATTTCCAAGTTTGAAGAACAGCATTGGCGCGCAACACCGAGCGTAAATTATTCCCGCTAGATCCGGAGATTCAGGTGGGTAATTTTCCTTTTTTCTCTGTTCTACCCACTGTCACTTTCAACTCCCTTGTGGATAAAGAGGCCTTTTTCGAATCTAGTTGCGCTTTCAACTGTTTTTTTTTTTAATTTATTAGGACCTGACAGCATTACCGTACTTTACAAGTGGAAGTTTCTTGAAAGTCGTCCAAGACACCAGGGGAATCTCCAAGGCTAACGCGAGTCACTGTATTCACTCCGTTACTCAGTGTTTAAAGAGTATTGCTGGCGAGTGGGTTATCTTTCCCACATCAAGAGAAGAAATAAATGTATTTATTGATATTAAGTGTTTTACCATAGTTTTACAAAAGTACTAATTGACTTGTGAAGTAACTGCTAGTACTGCACACGATCAATAGAGAACATTTCATTTTCATTTATACTATCTACTTCTTGTTTGAAATATTTAGCGAATAGTCCTAAATTCAAGAGTTTTTTTTACATTTGGGTAGGCATATTCCCAAAAACATGGGTAAAAAGAATACTACAACCGTAGACTTTCGGATCAAAAATACTCGCTTAAAGTCGTTCAAAATACTGTTCTCTACGCGGTCCGCATCGCGTGGTCCGTCTGTCATGCGAATTCAGTGACGTAAAGTAAATTCTGCTGCAATATGATAATAAAGAGTTTGTTCCAAAAAATGCACACGTCTAAATGATAATCACTTCAAGTTTTATGAGCCGAAGTTTATTGGATCCGCCGTGTTAAATATTGTGACCTTTCAAAGGAAACTATGGCGAAATTTTACTCTATTGGAGCTTTCCCTAAGCTACAATCTTGGGCAGATTAAATGGAACATTGAGACCACCCCTCCCCCCAAAATCAATGATGAGAAAATGGCGCGTTTTGGCCTTCACATGGCTTCATCCTTGATTTGGGGGAGAGGGGGCATTTCTGTTCCATTTTATTCTGTCCAAGATTGTAGGTTACGGGGCCGATCGATGGCACACTCATCCCAATCGGCGCACCGACAAAAGAGGAAATTACCTTTACGTTTGTCATAACGGATTTCATGCCATCGATCAACGTGATCTAGCCATTAGAGAGATTTATTTTTTCTTTTGTTGTAGAAATAAGACTTGGGATAGCCCAGACTTAATAAACTTTATTTTTTTCTGTTGATTCATGTATATCACTCAATTTCAAGTGGCCAGTTGTTAATTGCCTTTTCATAGAGAGATTTACAACTGTAATCTAAAACAAATAAAGTTCCCATTATGACCTGTATTATAGCAGTTTTACTATATATTTTTTGTTAAGTAATGGTAATGGTAGTGATTATTATTATTAACTTTGAGACAATTGAAGAAGATATTAAGTAGAAATTTTTTAAGTGGTATTTTTTAATACGTTTTGTAGTCCAAATAATTCCTTTTTGAATTATAGAAATGAACACTTTTTACAGTGCAACGAACCTTACCGTGGCCACCTAACAAAATGTTTTACAAATTATCCGTCAATCAAGGTGTGTGAATTTCATTGACAGTCACGCCTACTTGCAAAGTTTGTACGGTTGCAATTTGAACACCATTGAATGGATTGTTGGGTTGACATATTTACAGGTAGATTGTCAAGTGTGAAAGTTTGTTGTGTGGCAATGGCAAGGCACATTGCACTGTAATACACCACAGGTATAAAGAATAATATTTTATATAATTTTTTTAATTTTTTGTGAATTTGTCTAATTAGGCTTGCTTAAGATTTTTTGTTTTATTATAAAATATTGTAAGTTGAATGAAAGAAATACCAGTAAATTACAAGTATTTCAATTATTATTATTATTATTATTATTATTATTAGAGTGGTTTTCAATTGAGTGTCGAAAGTAATTAGAAAATTGATTTGGTTTATGATTAGTTCACTCAGTGATTGGTTCAAAGTTCTCGCGCCACTTTTCGAAACCAAAACCAATCGTGGCTCGTGCATGGACATTTTCCCGCACTTTGTGTTGGCTACCTGTAATTACTTCGAGTTTTGATTGGTTTACCGGATTGTCTCCGTCCTTTGTGATTGGCTAAAGTAATTACTTTGGTTTTGGTTTAACAACACTCAGTTGAAAATAGCTCTATCATCATCATCATCATCATTAATAAATTATTCTTGGGTTGCTGGTTACTAATGACCACTGGAGAACCCCCCTTCCCCAAACCACTTACAATCATTGACAATCAGCATTAAATCAGCTGACCTATACAGAGATTATTAATAAATATGATATGTGGCAAATGCT
>BLFP01000050.1:373853-376828 GCA_014634505.1 Montipora efflorescens | reverse complement strand
CTGAGTGGAAGGGCCGGACGGGAAAATATTGGCCCAAGGTCATGACGTACGGACCGAGCAGACTCTTGCCGAGGCTGAGTATAAAAGATAGAGGTTCCATTTGGTGGGCTCCTGTCCGTTTTTGTGATAATAATCATCCGTTTTCAGATGTTCGAGAGGTTCTTTGGAATCGCGTTCACGACAAACACCAAACGTCAGGCTGAAACTTGAGTTAATCACATTGGTGGGAGGCGAGTGCTCTCACCACTGCGTTATCCCTGCACCCCCGAAGCTCTTTTACTGAAAGGTTTGTAACGTCTCCGGGTTCTCTGACTTAACAGGATTTGACTCAGCGAGCTGCCCTGCGTTGACTTTCTTCCGTTTACTTAATTTAGTCCCATGAAGCGGCATCTAATTTTCCTAAGTTGTTTCTTGTACTTCGCTTTGTACCGGTGATTGATATAAATTCATTATCAACACAGCGGCTTTTTAACCAGGTTATCGCTATCGCTAAAACGACTCTCCAAAATCCCTCTAGATTCCCAATGCCTTCAAGTCCGATCTGATGAATCATTCCCCAGTTCCAGCCGTCAGCAAACGTCCTTGTGTGAAGAATATTAAAATCTCAAGAACTCACAAGGGCACCCAACGAACAATGTAAGCCAAAACCTTTGAGAGACATTTCTTGGATCCTTGTAATGTATATTTAAGACTGTCTAAAGAGATATTTTTATTTCCTACAAGAATTTGATCTGCTAGGATATCTTAGCTGAAAATCAAATTGTCCGAAAATATTAGCGAATGAAATCTTCATTTCAGAAATTGCAAGCTGAATGTTACCTCTAGCAACCTTCCAGCGAATCATTTACTCATCGGAAACTGCTAGGTGACCTTTTTAAGTGCCAAAAATTGCAAAAATACCCTTTCCGAAAACGTAAGTGACTACTTTTCCCTGGATGCGAATCTTTTAGGTGATGTTTTAGTAAAGAAATCCATAGCTGTTTGGCATCGTAGTAACGAAATTCTTAGGCCAGTTTGACTCTCCCGAACACATATCTCACCGAAGTATCATTGGGTCCCCCTGAACTCAGACACACAACGTCACGTCACGTCGCGTTGTAATACTGGAACAGCTAGAAAGGAAGAGTTATGTTAGGAAAACAACCGCTGTTGGAAGTTGGCTGTGAAACGATTTGGTAAAACATAATACTTGTGTGCCTGCATATGATTTGCATTCTAATTAGAAAATGTTGATAAACAGAGATCCGAAAATAATCAACCAATCAGAGAAGTTATTAGCAGTAAGGGGATTCCCCTGTTGAGTAGCCAGCGCTCAGGAGCTCTGCTTTTACGGCTTTCGTGTGGTGAAAAACGACGTTGTTTTATTTTGTTTCGCTCACTTAATAAAAAGGCCAATTGCAGTTATCCAGTTTCGATGTCCTGTCAACTGCTTTTGAGCCAATGCAAATTACTATTTTGTGATAAAAATTAGCGATAAACGCGACGTTTGGAGATCATTTTCAAGGGTGGATAAATACACGATTATCATGAATGCATTACTAATAGTCAAAATATCTATATCAGTAAGAAATTTACGAACACTAAAATGAGATAAAATATGTTAGGTATAAAGCCCTGGCTTTACTGACTGCATGAGGCAAACAAGCTTGTTCTGACACTTCCTTAATTAAAATGTTAAAGTTTTTCGTGATGTTATCCGGGTCTAGCTATGTTATTTTGCTCCTTGAGATGGCTCTCTGTGTTCTTCAATGCGTTGTTGCACGCGCCGACACCTACACTAAATAATGAGATAAAATATGTTAGGTACAAAAACAAAGTACTTAAAAAATAAATAAATAACAAAGTACACTTCGAGGAAGCACAGCCAGTGAAAGCCGTGGGCTAAAACTGAACGGTATTAAAGCGTTGGTCGAGAAGCCACGAAGTTTGTCACGCGGATGCGTAGAAAGCGGACATAAACGAAAGACTCTCAACCGGAAGCATGGGTTTCCTGCCTGATAATGTAAGGAGAATTAAACAATCGCATATTAAATAATTACTGTTCCTCAGCGCAAGAACAACAGCGCAACTGTTATTGACAAGAGAATTTGGCGCATGGCACGCGAATTGTTTTTATTTGTTTTTTTTTTTACATGCACAGCAAAGAATCACGGATACAAGCCTGTGACCACCAAGAACAAAGCGTTGGGCTAAAACTGAACGGTTTAAAGTGTTGGTCGAGAAGCTTCGAAGTTTGTCACGCGGATGCGTAGACCGCGGACAAAAACCGACAGACTCTCAACCGGAAGCATGGGTTTCCTGCCTGAGAATGTAAGGAGAATTAAACAATCTCATATGAAATAATTATGTAAATTTTAGCTGAACTTTTTGAAGTCGTCTACGTCCTCAGTGAGCGTCACTGGGCTGAAATAGAAAGTGCCTTTCACTCGACCAATCACGGTGGTAGTTTTAAAATGCAAATGCGGCTTCCCACACGTTTAAGAGGACTTACACAAGTAAGAGTCGTGATTCATGAAAATAAAAACAACTGCAAATCATTCATTGGAAGAGCATGGCCAGGTTCAGGTAGGAATTACGGTCGATCTCGTGGACCCTATCACAATGAACTAACTGTAGTCATAAGGTATTATAGATTATCAAGTTTGTTTTTTAATTTTAAAGTAACTTAGCGCAAGTAATGTCAGCGTCCCCTGCGAGCAGTTGGGTTGTTGGTTAGGGTACGTCAGCGTGGCAAAGGCGAAAATTTTAAGGCGTCAAATTTGTGTATGCTGTTGTCGCTTCCAGTTTCAGTGAAGACAGCATCTGGTATTCCAAGTTAACGTGGTGTTAGGAACTTGTTAATAAATTCCAAGTGTAGTAGTGTTGTCATGATTATCTCTTCGTCTTCGTATTTTAGTATGCCATAGTAACTTGTTGATAATAATTTCGTGGTTGACTTTTTTGCCTGAATATATTCCTTAGGAGGTCCTTCTGAG
>BLFP01000050.1:366353-368853 GCA_014634505.1 Montipora efflorescens | reverse complement strand
CAGATATGCATCAATCACATCAACATGGTTATAAGTGTATACAAGTCATATTTATTTCAATGGCCATTCTTAGACATCTCTATTTTACATTATTAATATGTATTAATAATTTTATTTTAGATTAGTTTGTATATTTGTATGCTTGATTCTATTCTTGTCACAAAAACCCTATTAAGAAATTGCAATATTACCCAAAGTGTTAATCGCCCACATTGAATGCTTGGTGGCCAAGGACATAAGCAGCTTGTCAACTTGATTGACCAAGTTGGAGCAATGGGTTTTAAGACCTAATTTACTAAAATTATTCCAGCAATGTGAAGTTATTTTACATTGTTTTAATCAAGCAATAGAAAAGATGCATCACAAACACACAACTGCTGATCATTGATTGTTTTTGTTTCTCCTTCCTCTTCATCTGGTAACTAGCTCCCATTACCAGTGACCTATTTATTTATTTATTTATTTAGTACAATTTAATGGCAACAACTATATGTATTAAACTCCATACTAGACAGATCACTGAGAAGCTGAGCTATAAATATTAATAAGGTATAACCATAAATTTTTCATGAACCAATTGTAAAAATTATAAGAATACATGGTTGCCAGAGAAGGGTCTAATCTATTAAGCTCGAATGGTAAAAAATTCCATTTATAATATACCTACAATTCCATTAAATTAAATAGCTATGTTGTCCTTGCAAAGTTCGACTTTCAAATCTTCCTAACGTTTCTTCAGGTGCATTTTTCCCAAATTACCAAGATAGGTCGTTTAACTTTGGTGGATGGGGGCGATTGTGTACTTCACTGCATTGTGTGACTTGCGTCATTTCCGTTTCTAATTGATCTTCGTTCCCAGGGTCTATCTTCTCTGCCGAGTTCCTCAACGACAAAGAGACCCTGGGAACGAGGCTGTTTCCTTGTTATGAGCTTCGGTGGTTTCATGTATTCTGGAGGAGGGTCTCAATGGGGTGGTGGCATTTACGGTTATCGGCTAAAATTTTGGCTTTTTTACGGCTATCGGCTAATTTTTTTCAGTTACGGTTAACAAAAAAGTTAAAAATTAACTTCTTTTGTTTCAAAAAGTTAAATATTAATTAACCTGTATTTTTTGTATCTTAAAAGCAAAATAAAGGTCTTGAGATCATCTCGGCATGTGAAACAAGCTATTCTTTTGAAAAATTTTAACATTTGATAGATCGTACTTTTTAAAAAGTATTCCACTTCTAATATTATTTTACACATAGAAATGTCAATAGTCAATTTAAAAATGATCTTTGTGGAAAAGCAAAGCACACACGCGAACGCCCAACTCACAGGCCGGGGCGCGACATTCATTACAACAGAAATGGTAGACTGTTAATTTCACAGTCCTCTATTTTTCCGTAAGATCGTCGAGATCGAGCGCTTTGCGTTACGGGCTGCCATCTTGCATGAGTGTCAACTACTTATGGGACGGGGGTGGTTTGGGAGGAAGGGCTCGCCCCCCTCGCCCTATAGCTATAATCCCCGACGCCCGCTCCCTCGGTACATTTGAAAATCAAGATGGCCTCCATCAACGGTAAGACGCGCTATATTTCGACGATCTCACGAAAAAATAGGGGACTGTGAACAGTCTACAGAAATGGCCGTTTTCACACTAGAGACGGATTTTTCGTGTGAGACGGGTTATCCGTTTGATGATACGCGTCAGATAGATAAATACGTCTTAATTTGAAAATGAAGTAGTTTTAATTTTGAATGAACAATCCGCCTGACTTTATCCTTCAATTTCGACGGACAGTTTGAAGACGGCATTATCCGTTCCAGATAGCCTGTGTACAGCCACCCCCTCCCCTCAGAAAAAAAAATCTAAGAAGGAGTGTCTGTCGGGAAGGGAGCGACTGTACACAGGCTAGTCTCAGACGGATAATCCGTTTCTAGCTCTAGTGTGAAATAACAAAATAACAAAATTCCCGTGTCTAGTGTTATTAATGATAGCGAAGGACTGTACGGAACCACTGTCAGCCGTTGCCTTGTCCGTACGCCTCATTATTTCGCACGGCTAATGCGTTTCGGGTCACCTGGTCCGAGCAAGTTCGCCACGGAAATGCCTTGACCGAGATTGCGTGGGAAGAGGCCGTACAGGGACTAGGCATGGCAATGTCTACCGTAGCGTCAGAGAAAAACAGGGAAATGTTGTTTATCGGCAAAGTGTTTTACAAACAGTGAGATCTCTGCGTGTTGTTTCACTAGTGTTTCGAGGGCACGACCTTCTGAAAATCGCAAATATTAATCCCCAGCAAGAAGCCACACTTTCGCTATGAAAAAAAATTAGTTCCCCGAGAGAGCGGCGGAAATGGAACCAGGGACTTGGTCAACACCTAAAAGGCGCTTTACCTAACGTGCGTACGGCCACGCTAGCCGGGAAATAAAAAACGCAACCATAAGTGAGTTTAGTACCTTCCTTAAAAGTAGCAAATCTAGGGAACACTTTCTTTTACGGTTAACTATTTTTTAC
>BLFP01000050.1:317946-331344 GCA_014634505.1 Montipora efflorescens | reverse complement strand
ACACCTTTCGTAAAATAAGCCTTCCAGTGTAGAATGCAACTCGGATGAAATCGTGTCAACCTCAATTTCAGTATTAAAGCACAACATATACAGGTCACATTACATAACCTCAAATTTTAAAATTTAAAACAACTTCTCCATTTGTAAAGGCTAGATAATTCCCACATACCATAAACAAGGCAAGCAAATGGTTGGACATACAATTATTTTTAAGTTCACCCAAATGAAAACTGTTGAATTCTTCTTCTTTCCGAGTAATTTGCACTTTTTGGATTTTCTTTATGCCTTTTGTATGCTTTGCCAATCATGGGAGCCATCTGCCTAAATTGACTAAAATGGTTTGATGCAGCTTTCCATCTCTAAGGTGTGGCATGGTCTGTCTCAGTGCTTTGATATTTTTTTGAAGATCCTCATGTGGCTCAATCCAGCTGTGAATGTCAAGACCTCACATGACGTGGACTTTGAACCTGCAATTGCCATCAAGTCGGAAACCTTGGGGCAATTCCACAGTGTCTCGCGTACTGTAAGTAAAACTTAATTGAGTGATCAAATCTCTCAACTGTGAAATTATAATTTAATTAATGACTGAACTTTGGTAATAATATTTCAAGGCCTGATGCAGGCTTAGGTATGGGTACAGTAAGACAAGAGTGATACAGTAAACACCTGCATATAAGAACGTAGAATGTTATGAACCTGTTAGGCTGAAAATTTCATAAGAATCGTGTTATCCCAAAAAAATTCAACAGGTTATTTTATAAAATGGCCTTGAAATTGACTGCAACAACAGCTCTCATTTGTCTTGCATCTTTTCACAATTCTGGCCTTTGTTGTTTGATAGCAAATAGGCCTTCAGGCTTTGTGGGCCTCTATGTTTTAGATCTTTCAGTTACATATCATGACTTCATGTCTACACCATACATGTAAAGAACAGAATACGGACGGTGTAGTTTTGCTTTGCTGCTATTAGTGCAACAATGTAGAAATGACCCTTACAGCCACCTGCCATAGAGTAGACATCTTTTGTGGAAATAAGAACCAATTTAACATATTGACCTCTGAGAGTGACTATTAAAAGAATTTTCTCGTCAAGGGGGAGTGATCTTGGGCATTTGAGGTTTGAACAGGTTAAGCACCTAGAAAACTGCTATAAATACCATTTTTATCAGAACCCATTTAGCCTATCTTGGAAAAATCTAGGTTCTTATGTGCGACTGTTTACTGTATGACACCTCTCCTCATTTCTACTTGCAGGAAGTGACAGATGAAATTAAAAATGCCACGGCCAATGGATCCAGTGTAACCTGCCCATTTGTCATTGATGAAAAAGCAACGATCACGGACGTGCGGAAGAAAAACAACAAAAGTCTTGTGACTAATTCGAAATCCCGCAAAATACCAGTGCAACTTCTAGAGCCATCCTTTGTTGCATATGTTAGACATTGTAAGTCCCAGCACCTTGCTCTGTCAGTAGTGTACAGTTCACAATACACAAATGTTAGCTCTTCCTCCAGGCAAATAAATTGATTGGATATACTTTAAGATGGGGCGAATATGGAACTTAATTCTGATCTTGGGGTCAATCCATAACCTTTTTGCAAAAAAAAAAAATTATCATTACCTAAATTTGTAAAAATTTGTAAGAGTTTACTACTGATTGATGCAACTCAGCATTGATGATTAAAAATGAAGTACACAGTCCTGTAATGACATTCCTTGAATGATAATAATAATTCAAATATATAGATACATGTATACAATGTGCCCTCCCGGTTGTCACCATAATGGTTTTATGGCAACTCCTGAACTTGGGCACAGGATGTACGGTTACACATTGTTGGATTGCATTGTGGAGTCACCAGTGCTCAAACTGCAAGCAGTGAGCGAAGCATGATGCCAATAGTGAACATGCACATAATTTGTATACACTTAAGGGTTCAGAATTTTGACAATGTTTTGATCAACACGTTTTTTCCCAACAGTGGCTGGTATTCGAGAACAACCTGGGTGCGAGGCACCAAAACTACCAGACCTCACATCAGAAAAAGTCGACGAGACTATGTCTGATTATGATTATCAAGAACTTGTACATATAACCCATACAATCGCTATGAAAGTCAAAGGTAAACCTCACCAATTAATGAAATACCTGCTTTACAAAGCCTTTCAAATTACACTTGACAAACTTGCTACTTTCAGCATTCAACCAGAAACCTACAAAGGAACAAGATAGTCCTACAAGGCCAACCCAAGCAGAGGTTTTGAAGGTATAAATTAGGCAAATGCTATATGGCATTTAATTTTTATGAACACATAATTGGGCAATATTAGCCATGGTACCGTCAATGGGTATAGAACACTTCAACAACATTTGACTTACATGAACTAAAATTAAATATTTTCAAGGTTTTGTCACCAGGAAGCGAGACAACCTACCGAACCTACACACCGAAAAGGAAAAGGGCCTTTGAAAGGGTGAGTAACTTCAAAGAAATTAATGACTTTATTTAAATAGCTTAAGTTAAGAAATAGAACATAATATTCTAATTTTTATGGAATAAAATAAAGTTCAGAAATACACACTCAGGTAGTGAGCTCTTCGGGTCCATTCATTTTATTATTTTGCTGCCTTTGCAATTTGCACCATCTCTTTGATAGATACATGATAATTCTTGTTCTTTTTGCAAGAAACCAAGAATAAATTGAAATCCAGCCACAAGAGAAAAATCAAGAACTATAAGACACATATCAAGTTGTGTAACCAAAGTCAATGACACTACTGCAACAATTATTACAATGTTCCATGATTACTGTATTACACAGCAGCTGGTCAACAAACGATATGCTTAAACTTCATTACATGTTTATAGATTATTAGTAGTAATGACATACTCCTTCATTCTTCACTTAAGGGTCTGCTTGCAGGAATGAAATCAAGACAATCAGAGAACCCTACACAAAGTACAGGTCCTTATCAAATTTATAAGCAATTATTAGATACAGTGTATATACTTGTTTGTGAATTTCTGTAATATTTTGACAATTGTCTTTCATTCACGATGAGAATGAACTCTCATACTATTGTAATGTATTGAAAACATTTAAATCTCTATTTATTACTCCATTTACCTTTTCCCATGATAACTGCCCTGGCCTCTCGGACTACGCCACATTATCAACTCTCTCAATTGTCAGGCATTACACTATGCACATTCTGCACCTAACATTATTTTCTGAAAACTAAGCAAACATGTTAACATTATGACACGTTTAATATAAGTTTTAATATCCACTCTAGGGCCATCACTGCAGGAAGACATAGCAACCCCATCAGTTGAGGGCCCCAGAAAAGAAGGTGTGTACTACATGAAGACCTTAAAGTGAACCTAACCTCAAAGATTATTTGTTTTGCAAACTTTTATGTCTTTCTTATATTTCACCTTTGCTTCTCTAGACTTTACTTTTAATTTAATTGGCCCAATGAGGTACAAGAGAGTGGCAAAGCTTGCATTACTCCAAGGCATATACAGCTGTACACCTCCTATATACTCAATAACCACCTGCCATTATGTACACAAAATTTGGACAATGCAAAACACCTACACTGTAATAAAACAATGCCTAAGGTAGAATTTCAAATGCAGTGAGATTTGAGGGGCTGTATGCATAACCATGGGTAGTCCTCATATTTCAGTTAATTTGGATTTGCAATGAAATGCCACAAATCGTAGGATACCTTTTCTGAGATGCTCTGTTATGAATGTACATATAATTTTTCATTACAAACAAACAAACACTTCATTTATGAAGGGTGAAATACATTATGACTGGTTAGCTGCTAATTTACATAACCCTCCCCCCCTCAAAAAAAAAACCCTCCTAAATATGAAAACACCTAATTACATTGTACAGTTAAAAATTTATAAAAATTATGCTTAAAAGGTCCTATTAACCTTAAAATGCTCTAATGAGGAGTTTTCAGTAAGGAAGTTATTCCATAGAGGACGTGCACATGAATGAGTGGAAAGTTCTAAGCCCAGAATTTTTTTTAGAAGATGGTGTAAAAACGTCATTAGAGACAGCAGATCTGGTTAAAATATGATCTGAAATATTCAGGACAACGTTGTGAACTGCAAACTGTAAATCGGCCAAACTGGTCTCTGCATACAAACTGACCCTTGGCAAGACTACTCTCAACCAAGGTCCTCTGTATTCTAACTACATGTATATCCTCATTCTGATAATCATCCATTAGGTAATTGCACAAGTAGTGTGTGCTGAAGCTTTGAACTCAGGAGCTTCACACCCTACAGATACTCTTCATGTGATTGTCAGACTCCTGGTAGCTGGTTTTTCAAACAAATGACTAGAGACACAGGTTTACATGTATGTTAAGAAACTCGCACAGAGGAGACCTATCATCATAAACATACATGTACCGTACATGTAGGATACTGAAGCAAGGAACACTTTAAACAGTAAGTAATTTATCATGGGCTTTGCATTGAGGGTATTTTTGTTATTCACTAATTTTAAATCCAGAGAACTGATCTCCGATTATAAACTGATCCTTCCCTAGATTCTTCTCAAGCAATGTCCGTTGTTTTTTCACTATGTCCTCATTCTGGTAGAAATCCATAAGGTAATTATAGAAATAGTGAGTCCCAAAGCCTTGAACGCAAGAGCTTCTCAATCTACGGGTATTCTTCTGGTGATTTTCTGACTCTTGGTAACTGGTCTTGAGAACACACGACTGAAGACACAAATTTATGTCATGAAATTCACACAGAGGAGATTTGTGAGGGTTAGTGGCATTGTGGAAGCGGTCACCTAGCACATACCGCCTTTCTGATCCAGTGAGAGGGTGAGCCACCTTGTTGCTGTGCGAAAAAGGTAAGGGCCTTGAATGATCTAAGTATTCTGCTGAAACAATCTCTGGTACACTTACTCCCTTGAAAAGTAAACAACAAGATGAAACTGTCAATTACTAAACCAGTAAGACTTGAGAGTGAACATATTCAAATAATAATCATAAAATGAACATCATATTGTAAGTGCAAGGTCAGTCTTTAAGAATACAGTTTGCGACTTAAATACATGTAGGCCTGGTTCATGGTAGGCTCCTTGGTACTTTTCAATGTCATGCAAATGAACCATTTGCCTTTTTAGGGGAGCAAACACTGAAAAATGAGCCTATGACAGCATATAAGCAACATTGCCTTAGGCCCGATTCAAATGATGAACTTTTCAAGTGCCAAATCTACTGGAAATGGGTGAAAACAAAAGATTTTTCTCATTTGCATTGGATTCAGCACATCGGGCCTAAGATACATGTGTACTTATTAGTAAACCATAATACTGAGAATCATCATAAAAATGTAATACATGTATCTTTGACTTGCCTTCATTCAACCGTCCTTTCTGTGTCATGAGTTTATTTGTTCTCGAAATCGTATGACATAACTCGTCAATAATCTATTCTACTACTACAACAGCAAAGATGAAGGCTGTGTACAAGTAGCATCAATATCTTGGTTGAAAGCTAATTTATGATGATGAGAAATCCTGCAATATGCACCTACAATGTAAGGTAAATAAGACCATTCAACTCTGACAATGTGCTTTATAGTTATTTAACTACTGTATACATAGAATGTATATATGCATGCACAGTTACACACTGGTTATTTGAGATATGTTGAACTTCCCGGTTAATAGCTTGTTTTTGTATCAAGTTTAATGATTGGTTAAAAAGTATAATCTGTGAACTTTACCAATAATATATGAAAACCGAAATAAAAGGAAGATTCAGGCTTACTCTGGAAGGTTTTTTTTTAAGAGTTGGCTGTTCTAAACAACCAGAGAAAGGTCCCCACAGTTGTTTTGTCATTTCTGACTCCCTGACATCCATGTGTCTGACAAAACCACATGGAGCGTCACAAATAAAAAGCAGTGGATAGTGCTTTAACGAAAGGTACAAGTCAGCAGGATCACGCACAGATTCTAGGAGTGTTAAAAACTTGGAAGCTACAGTTACCTGAAAGAAAATAACACAAGCAAAAGATATTTTAAAGGCCAGAGTTCTGAAAAATATGTTGTGTTGATACCAATAACACTGTACATGCACCAATAACTCCATACCTATGACCAAGTCATCTGGTTACTTGCTGTTAAGAGTGAAATGGCACATGATGAACAGCGTAGATACATGTATTGAAAAAAAAAATTACCATAAGTCCCTACCCCATGTCTGCACACAATGTGATAAAAGCCACCTGTATGACCATCAACCTTGGTAAATCCATGGCATGGGCATGAACCGATGAGCAGAGACTCATGTAATGCTTGGATGTCAATCTTCATCCTTTCCTGCACAAAATTACAACAAGAATAGATTGCTTCTTATAGCAATCTTAACATATCACTGATAGCATTCTCTTATCTGTTAGAGCTGAATACTTGCCACAATCTTTAAAAAAAATGACAAATGGGCAACTGATTGCAGAAACAAAGCCCTCAAAAAATGCCAGAAAAGATTTTATCATCAACAAGAACATAAAATAAAGAAATCAATAAAGTGCTTCGTAACATTTTCATTCCTGAGAATACCCTAATTTTTGTTACCTACCACTGACTTGTGTGATGTCAGGATGTTGCATTTTTCACAGATTCCTTTGATGCTTTCAGCACTCATGTGATTGAGTGCTGAAATATCCACACCATCCTTAGAAATGATGTCATGTAGGAGGGATGGGTCACCTAAAAAAATTGGGAATGACACACGTGAAAACTGTTTGTGTCTGTGTTTGATAACAATTTGCAAATCTATGACCTGCACAGCTGTCAACGGTCTTCATGTAATTAATTCTTGAACTATTCCTTGTAATTTGACTTGTAAGAAGAATAATGACAGCATTATGAACCCTGTTGAATCGAAATGGACCACAAACCTTGATACTTGTGCTTAATGCTGTCTAACACTGAACTTTTTTTCTTGTCCTCTGTATTCAAAACTTCAACAGGGTTACGCATTGAAGGTGGGATGATGGGGAGAATTGATGTTTGGTAGACTTCCAACTTTTTGCTGCACCTTGTGTATGTGGTACATTCCACCCATCGTTCCTTTAATTTGAGCAAAAACTTCTCCAAAGATATGGGATCACTTGCCACACAATCTCTTGGCGCGTAATTTATCTGTTGAAAGAAAGCAATTAATAATGCAAGCTCAACAAAGCATGAGCATCACAAAAAAATAATATATGATACAGGAAAAGTGACTTCAGTTAGCCAGATACCAAATACATATATTTATTTAGTAAGTGAACACTGACTTCAAGTGAAACACGGCATTGTGATGCACTGGATCACTTTCTTGAAAGTTACAATAATTTATAACACTGAATTAGATAAACCAATTGAAGAAACATTTGATGATTGGTTTTAGTGGTGAAAAGGTATGTCTGAATGTGAACTGCCATTTTGTAGGAAGGAAAGTTGAGTGACGCCAATACAAACTGCCGAGAAGTTACAATACTAGACATATTTAGTTGGAACACTAACCGAATGGTCTAGAATCATAGTGTTACCAGATCGTAGGTTATATCACATCCCAATCCCCCGCAATTCAATGTTGTGTGAGAATTTTTCGGGTGACTGCCAGTAGTTGTGAAAATCAACATTGGAGGAGGGGGGAAACGGGGATGGCTGTTCCAACAAATGTGACTAGTATTGTAGACTAATTCATTTGGGTACAAAAATGATAATCCCAAACCTATATGTTTTCATGTTTTCTGGTGTACATGAAATGTCAAAGTAATCATAGAAATTGATGCCAAAAGTCAAACTCAAGAACCTTTGATGGAAAATTCTAAATTGCAAATTTTAGGACCTGGGGTCCCAAGTGAACAAGTCTCGCTTTCTGTTTTGCCTATTAAATTGTTGACCACCGGCCTCAAAACGTGTCCTCCTGGAACATGACTTTAACACTATTGCTTTCGCATGAAGCTGCAGTTTGCATACTGTGAACACTAGGAGTTCTATAGATATAAAATTATTATTCATTAGCTGGCGGCTTTTTGAGTTTCCATATTCCTCTAAGAAGGCTCTTACAGCGTTTCCTCGCACATCAAGTAGACTCAAATTCCAATTTAAAAAATGAAACATAGAATAACTGCACCTCACTAATACTGTAGCAATTCTTCTCATTTCCATTCCCAAGGTAAAGCTCCCCAACTGTACCACAAATGCCACATATCACGTCATCGAGATTTCTCTCTGTTATGGCCTCAAAGCAATAAAAACCATTGTAGAGCAAATTACCTAAGTTTTTCAGTTCATTTCCGCCAGGTGGTTCCTGTTGAAAATGTAAAAAAAAAAAAGCAAAATGAAAGGTGACAGATTGGAACAGAAAAAATGTAAAAGAAGAATTCAATTACTACTGTTGCTTTTAATTGATAGTTATAATATACATGTACGTCACTATCATTATTGTTATTTTTTCAAAACATCGGCTATGTCAAAATATTTTAAGACCAATCTGGGTTCTTTCTTTCATTGCTTCCAGCTTGCCCTCAATTGCTGTTGACAGTGGAACACCACGTCGGAATAGGTGTCGCCACTCAACCAGGATTTCCAGAGAAACGAGGACTTTGTCAGCAATATTGAACAAACCTAAAATAAGTGGGTGAATGGAAGGAAGTGGAGATATTAAATTACCCCAAACAGTACACAATATTGCCAATTGTGCGCAGATGAATGCTCAACTACCTTAAATCAAAACAACTAAAGCACTACCGGTACATGTATTTCAGCGATTACTGTACTTGGCCTGTAACACTAACAGTGCAATGTTTAAAAAGACTTAAAAGTTACAGTACATCCAAATGTAAGTGTTCATCGCAAATACGCTGTATTTGGAGATTGTCAACTCAGTTGATACAAATCAAAAGTATTGTGCAAGTAGCAAAAGGTGACATTGTTAGGCCCTCAAACACAAATTTTATATTTAAGGAGTGACCTACACTGTAGAAGGTAATAGAAATCACTTTTGAAGTTCCATTATTTCTCCAGGAATTACATGAATAGTGGACCTTAATGCATTCCTTACACACTACTGATACACAACATTAATATTACAATTAACTTGCCTAAATTATATGGAAACACTTGGTGCATGGCTTGGCAACTTGGATTTTCACAGAATTTCACAAGCAATGTGATAGGCTTGAAAGGATTCACGTTGGTGATCAGCAAGGACTCTCTTTGTTTACCTGGATGACACCGTTCTTTTGACAGTGGGCTGTAACACAAGCTGCAAGTGGTGGATGATGGTGCTAGGGAAGGAGGCCAACCACTGACATCAAAAGAATGAGCCTGCTTTAAAACAGCTATTGGGATAGCCAGTGGTGATGACCTCCTCATGTTGAGTTGAATTGTAGATGTGCGGCTTATAGAATCTAAAGGCTCGCCTGTTCCGGTTTCTGGTGGCATTATTACGGTTGGCGATGCGTCGAGTAGAGAACTACCCGCAGTTGATGTTGGAGCCCCAGCATTTGTTGGCTCACATGCAACATGTGCTATTGCCGATGCTTCCTTGTTGCTTAGCATAACACCTAAGCTAATTAGGATATGCACATGTATGCATATATTTTTTGCCTTGTGCTGTTTTGCTTTTGCAATAATTGTTTTGCAATCCTTAGAACATCTGATTGTATCCCTTTTCACCTGGACATGACAGTATCCAGCTGGAGTATTTGACGTCACTGGGCCAAATACACAAAACACTGTGGGTGAAACTTCCACAGCTAATGGCAGATCACCAGAAAATTTCTCCAAGCTCATCAACTCAGTTTTAACAGAGTCACCACACTGGTATTCCTGTAAGTTGGGAATATTGTAGTAAGAACTTGTTGGGGGAGTAGCTGAAAGAGTGCTCTTTATGTGTTGGCAAGTGAAGTCACTGGATCTGCCACTGTTCAGCATAACTGCACGGGCTTCTTTGCAGTTGTGGTGTTCACAAACAACACTTGTGTTACCTTGTCTGCGATCCTTAATAACCAAACAGCGGTCATCACAGTTGCTGGTTTTACAAGAATACACATTCCACGTCCCCAGAACAACTGACGAGCAGGATGGAGAGTCCAACTTGGTTCTCTTAGGGTGCTTTTGAACAAAATATCCACCCAACAAGAAACCACACTGGCTACAGATCTCGGGTTTGTATTGGTTGGTGTAAGATGCCTTGCAATTAGGACATTGCCCTTTGCCACGCTGGGAAGATTTCATTCCAGAGGAAGCCTTTAAGAAAGTAAGTTCAGAACATTTGTTAAATACAAACTTGACGAACGTGATTTACATCACTTATACATGTACATGTAGTAACTACATTGTAAAAGCAGTCTAAGAGTGCATGTGGCTATTGCTTTATTTTTGTATAAATTCCTATTGGAATAAAAAGGCAGTGTTCTGTAAATAATAAACTTGGTAAAAAGGTCTATTGACAGGGCAGGGGATTAAAGCCAATGCTATGATAATCATTGTCCATTAAATGTTTGGGGATATGACAATATAGCATGTAATTTAACAAAGGCAACACTTTTAGTAGCAAGTCTTTCTTCAGGTATCTGGAACCCGGTGGGGAACTTAACACCAAGTCTATGGAGTGAAAATAGCTGTGAGACAAATAATTGGCATAAAAACTGATGCATTGGCAGATCTTGTAAACATTTTAATACACAGTTTTTAAGTGGAGACGTATAGTGTCTCAAGTATAGGTGAATAGCAAAACTTGAATATCTGTCTTTAAACTTTTGTCAATTTATTAAAAAATTAATGCCAACTTGAATATAGCGTGGAAAGAACTGCTTTGGAGATGACAAGAACTAAAATTGACTCTTGTGCTTTGATCTGAAATAACATTGAAGTACAGTTTTTAAAGAGGGGTATATTGCAAATTTGAAACAATGCTGTGTAACAGATCAAACATTTCATTAACATTTAAAGGGGCTATGTCACGCTATTAAGGGGAAATCTTGGGTTCATCATGAGTTTAAAATTTGAAAATGTTAATGTGGAATTCCTTCGCTGATAAAATTGTTACATTCACAAACGAGATGATTCTAAGCAAAATCGACCTTTATCCAGGCAATTTGCCATCAACTTAAAAAAAATGTCCAGCTGACTTTTGTCAAGATTACCCAAATGCAATCCATTTCAATCTTGTCCATTTGTGTCCATCCGTGCTTCTCTTTTCTATTGCTGTATTTCTTTTAGTTAGTTCAACAGTTTTAAGTAATCATTGCAATGTTGTATTGTA
The DNA here is from genome assembly GCA_014634505.1 of Montipora efflorescens. Classification (NCBI taxonomy): domain Eukaryota; kingdom Metazoa; phylum Cnidaria; class Anthozoa; order Scleractinia; family Acroporidae; genus Montipora; species Montipora efflorescens. The sequence continues at coordinate 320,030 of BLFP01000050.1, read as the reverse complement.
CATTTTGGGCATTTTGTGTGTCATGAAATTACATCATTTTGCGTGACATAGCCCCTTTAATGTTATTTTGATAATAACAAAAAAGCAACAATGAATGCAATGGTTCAGCTCAGTGTGAGCAATGATTTGTGCTTTGATCTGAACTGAATCATTTTGTACCGTCCAACATAACAATTTTATGTGGCTAAATGTAATTTAGGCAAAGTTTGAGTCGAGCCAATGCTGGCCAGTGGTCGCTCACTGCAATCATGCTCAGTGTGGTTTCATACATGGTTTTTGCAGGCCTCACGTGTTTTGCTTGCCAGCTGTGTGAGAATGTACAGTTTGCTTTGAGTGCCATTCATGCCTTTTGAGTGCTTTTGCTCCCTCAATTCCCTCCTTTTCATTGGTGACGGTAAGTATTAGGGGTCGTAAGTACCTCCACTGACTCTGTAAGTGTGCCGGTGCCTGGTGGTTACTGCTCTCAGGGTTACAATGGATACCTACATGCTCTGCTCCAGGCTCATATCTTGGCTCCACCAGCCCTAAGGCACTTTTCCCAACCTCATGAATTGGCGATGAGTTTAAACAGTATAAAAACAGAATAAAAACTCACCATGACCCTTCAGACGATGCCACTTGACCAAACTTGTAAACTATACCTACAACAATCAAAGGCTCGCTGTTGCCACTGGGGATATTTTGTAATCACCATTCATTATACACAATCGGAAATAAATTATTTATATTTATTTAAATTCACTCTAACACTGGATTAACTAAACCAACACCAGGCCCAGCGTATTGTAATCTACAGGGCACGGTTCAAATGTGGAACTTCACAAATCAGACGATGCCAATGCTTACATGTGTACATACATTTCACATTTTATTTAACAAATGAAGAAGCCCAAGCAGTGTATTACAGTGTGATAAAACACAAGGGCATTTAACAACACAAGGGAAATGTAGAAGACACGTGAGCCGCATTTGTCGAGTGTACTAAAATATCTGGAGTGTTTTATCATAGAGAAATACACGGCTTACAGTACTAGTGTAGGCTTCTTCATTTGCTTTATGATATAGAGGCAATGTGGCTAAAAACAATAAAACACTCTTTTCCTATATTTTATTCTATATTTTATACTCTTATAAAACATGGGTTTTTGATAAACTACAGAATACAAGGCCACTTCTAAAGAAGTATTACACAACATTCTCGGTGGCTCTGTAGTCAACTGAAACTGGGAGCCCTCGAGCGGCCGAGCCAATAAAACATACATGTATATCTTACTTATTCTTCAAACAGTGGGACCGATTGGCGAGTCGAGCCGCCAAGTCACTCGCGTATTAGTGCTTCACAAGTGGCCCTCAATTTTGTAGTTGGTCCAACGTTTTATACTAATTTGAACAACGCGAAAGATAGTCCAACACAATTATGCTCTCACCTCACCTTCACATCAACTTCGCTTCCGCAGTCTTCCGCTAAACCAAAGTCTTGCAACTTTCGCACCAAACTTTCACTTAAAAAAACAGAAATTCACGAATCCTTGACGTGTAATTTATAACAATGTACGATGTGTGGTTGTTCCGCGTGACGAAGCAGGAACGAAGTGTGACATTTCTAGCATTCTATTGATCTCTGATTGGTTACCACCGATACCACCGAAGATACAATATAACCAATCAGGAACCACCTTGTTAGAGCTGCGAGTCTACCGGCAAACTCGCCACCAATATGCAATCACCTTTTAGCTATTAGGTTTTCTACTTGAGAAATGATTGTAGCAATTTCAGTTTCTTCAAGTTCTTTGCCTTACGTCTGCTGTAATTAATCATTACAAGGACATTATTTAGTGGAAGGCGAAGCTGTGTTGATTTTTATAAGGAGAAGACTCGCCTTGAGTATGCATTTGCTCGATCCGTTAATAGTTTTCATAATCCAAGCCTAATATGATATTTTCCGAGGCGTAATTTTTATTCCGATCGATCAGTTGGCGCATTTCCATTTTTTCAAAACTTTTCGGAACTCCGCACTATAAAAGCTTCGTTCTCCATTGGTGATTCCAACATTCATACATGTACACTCTTCGGTGATGCAATTT
>BLFP01000050.1:290007-302079 GCA_014634505.1 Montipora efflorescens | reverse complement strand
CAGTACCATCCCGGGGGTACCGAGAAATAAGTTGTCACGTACGAAAAATTGCTCGACTCGTCACATAAAATGTGGCAAATTCATCCTGCCTTTAGAGAACGATCGGGCAAGTATCTACACGATCAAATGAATTTGCTTCATAAAAATGTCACATCTCGTGTTGACGGGGCTTAAATGTAATTCTAGGTGATCTTGAAAAACAGATCGTTTTTTCCACTGCAGAGAGATCTAGGTTTTCCACTTGTGCAACTAATTATTTTAAGTCAATTTTCAGTCATCCACGGCAAAGTGATGGCTGAAGCTCGATCGGATAAAGTCCCTTTCGATCATCCGATGACCTCTGGTTTGCACTTGCCCTGATTTTATTCTATCTTGCTAGCTATAGCGCTCATAACAGTGACGTGTTCGTGGAGAAGATTTAACAATTAGACCCGTAGCCCGCGCACAAGGGCTACGGGTCAATAGCCCATTTGGCGAAGCCGAATGGGCTATAGAGCGTTTTCAATCACGTGGCCAGCAGCCATATTGGATTACTGAAACAAAACAAATTATTTGCATAAAAATAGAGTTCAATTCCCGGAGGATTAGTTTGGTACACCATCATGGCCTCCATTTCTTTGTTTTGGAACACCAACATGGCCGCCGTGACGTCATGTGAAAACGCTCTATTGACCCGTGGTCCTGGAGGGCGAAGGTTCTAATTGTTTTAGTATCACCCAACTAGTCGGACAGAAAAGGCAATAATAAAGATAGCAAATGCAAGTTAAAGAAATATTTATTTGGGAATAAAACGAAAGAAAGAGTCACGCTTTTCGCTACTCGAGGACTATTACTAATAGTCCTCTACTAGCGTAGCCAATCAAAATGCAGGATTTGCATTGGTCCACTAGTTGGGTGATACTAAAATCTAATAGCTCTTTTCACGGTTAGTTTTTCTTATTTGCATTACAATGTAATCTAGCGTGGATTCGAGGCAACTTCGGGTTAAAACTACAAAATAGCCCGAAATTGCCTCACATACATACTAGATTATATTGTAATGCAAATGAGAAAACGTGAAAAGGGCTATTGGCGCGCGTCGCGTGAGTAGATGACATCACTTTCTCCTCCATCCAGATCGCTGAAAGCTTATCGGTCGAAACCGCATCAAGTGTGGACTTAAAATATTAGTACAAAAAGTTTCGCCTGTTGAGCATTCAATTCAATTACTTTCAAAATGTGAAGGAAAACGAGAACTGATTTTTTTTCATCGTAGTAGCACTGTAACAAAAAATTAATATGTAAGATTTGAGCAATTATATGTACGAAAATCTTAAAATTAATCATACGTTAATTGTTTTCTATCTTCTGGACCCGAGGCAATAGACCAATTTCGATATATTGAAATTCAGTCCCGAACAAACGGCATCATCTCGAGGCTCTGAGGGCTGGGAAATTAATATAAGGATTTGTATGAGTTTATTCCCCAGAGCCTCGAGACTTAGGACTGCAGGACCCGCAATAACGTGTTCTGGACCCGCGACACGCACCAATTAGATTATCTCTACGTGGAAATGGGCTCATAATGTGCAGTATTCTCCTGTGATGGGATTGGGAAAGTATTTTATTCCTTCAAGGATTGACATGTTCTCTCCCTGTCTCTTCACACGAGCTGGCTACAAAAAGATAACAGTAGCACTACATATGCACACCCAAATTGAGTCAATGATTACTTAATTTAAACGGGTGGAAATTTTTCACCCAACGGTGATAACGCATTTCCAAAATGGGTGAAAGCTTAAAACTCAGTTTAGCCTCCTGCTTGGGAACTGATTTTCCGACTTTAGAAGATAAATAATGTTGATAGTTGTTGTGTGTTGCTGCCGGGTGCGTGTTCAGCTAACACGAAAACCCTACAACTAAGTGCTTGGTACGGCGAATGCAGAGAAGCGACTCCCGGATTTTCACGAACACGACGAACGCTCAACCATTACCATTGAACCGAAAACCAATTGTAACAACGACCGAATGTATGGCTTGTTTATTCTTTGTCGTAATAGAGAATATCGATCGATTTCGTTCGTTTGTCATACATCCTAAATGGCAATGAGTGTAAAAGCTCATTCAGATCTACCTCCACTCACCCCTCTCCCCCGTACCCCCGAGCCGCTGCAAATGGGGCAACAGGGAGCTTTTTGAGACAAGGATGTAAGGTAAGCGGAAGTGAACATTTCACATGCCAGGACAATAGTTTCTCCTAGTTTTTCAAGTCTCTTTTCTCTGCCTCCTTCGTCGACGGAGGCAGAGAAGAGAGACCCTGCCATAGGAACGAGGTTGTCAAAAACGTTGCGTGCTTAAGCTTTCCAAAACCGCAGAAAAACGCAGGTGCATGCATAATTCTTCTCCAGTTAATCCGTAAGATTGGAGCATTTTCATTTTATTTCACTGTCGCTTTGATCTTGCAAATCTAACTGATGAAGGCCGCGGTTCCTTTATTACTCAGAGAGGGGATGGTGGACACTCAACCGAACCGATCCTCCCTGCTGAGACAGCTACTAATCAGACCAGCAGCTTGAACCACACCAAGGAAAATGCCGCCGCGCACTCTATTAACTCTGGTGACGGAGGGGCTTGGCAGGCGCCCGAACAGAGCCAAGTTATGGAATCAGGGGCTAACCAAGCCAACAGGCTGAGTGACGCTGTTGTGAGACCCACTGAACCGATTGATGGACCAGACAACGGGATTTGGCAAAGTGGTTCTGCTGAGAGAGGCGGAGCAACAAGAGACCCGCGCCTGGCTGACACAACTATTGAGCAAGCCAGCGGAAGGGACGATCCTGTTATGGGCCTTGACTCACAGCAAGGAAGCCCTAATTGCCACCCAGCATCGGAGAATGTATTCAGAGTTCACTCTGAGGAAGGTGCCCAGCAGATCAAAGGGTTACCTGGAAACCATGAAGAGGAGCCTGTTGCTGAAGAGGCCAATGCATCAAGCGTCCACAACGCTAGTGGAGACAGCTATCGCTCTTGTGAGACAGCTACAGGACAGGGACTGCCAATCCAAGAAGATCTGGCACGCTTGTCTGTACAGGAACAAGGTAACGGATGTGCAGTACCACAGGCGCCAATTCTACCTCCAGGTGACCAGCCAGGCGAAGCTAATTTAGTCTCTTCTATGGGGAACGCAGAAAAGCCCACAGAAAATTACTGCCGTCCAAGGGAGATAAAACAATGGAATCAACAACTTACGACGCAAGTGGCGCATTTCAACGACCAATAATAATAATAATAATAATAATACTAACTATTGATATTTTTTATGTACATATGTTTTAGATCTTTATTATTATCATTATTATTATTATTATTTATATTATTATTATTATCATCATTATTATTATGTTAATAATAATATCAAACATCGTGTTAAGGAGATTTATGATTTCATTCAACGGAAAACAGATTAATGACTGTCCATTTTTTTCTGGCCATGATCCTGAGAAGAGGACAGATACGATGCACGCAAAAGAGAACATTTTGCCCCGCATTTGTGTTAGACATGTGGATTCCTTTATCCCCTGTGTCTGTCTTTTTATTGATCACAGTGAAACATTAGTGCTACATACGTCTGCCTCTCTTTTAGTTCCTACTAGATCCACCACTTACGCCACTTTGCCGGAGCCAGTTAGATATTATATGTCTTTTCACGTTTTAAAATCCCTTTAAAATGATGCGAACCTTTCAGCGCAACTGTAACCTTCAAGCTTTGATTATATGGATTTTTTTATAACTTTAACAGAAAATAGGAACAGGAACAAAACGTAATGAAGTAAGATCGTCTGCTGTTGTCGATAACATTGTCTGTCGTCTCGAGAACCTGAGCGAATGTCATCCTTATGCGACTAAAAACTGTGACCTCAACAAGAACACTGCTGAACACCAACTTACTGACGAACCACGAAATTGACTAGGACTCGGCTAATTGCAATTCCCCGGCACTTATACAAACTACCACCAACGACTCACACTATAGAGCTGGTTTACAACCCAAGAACAAACACAGGCACTCAACCGTTGCCAAATAATACTAGCACCATACAAACGATTTACTGACGATTGACTAACAGAACAGTCAAACGACGACAGAGCACCAATCACAGTCTCCCCAGCCAGCAACATCACTAGGGAGTTTAAGCAAAGACGATTGCTACGGCTACGGAAACTCCGCAAAGCAAAAATATCATTGGTTAAAAAAGGAAAAATAAGCGTACTGCACGTGCAGCACGAAATGTCCGTGCATTTTTTGTCCGTACTCCACAAAACAACAACCTTAAATCACCAACTGGTTTTGACGAGAACGTGAGCAAATAACAATGAAAGTCATTTTATGTTTTGACTTGAACACCGCTCGTGCCCATCCAGTTACAGGATAGTTCGCCCGTATTATACAAGGTGAACAAGACAGAATAATCGCGAAATACTTGCGATAGCGCTAAGTTATATTTGGACCGACTTTTTCGTTGCCGCAGCCGTCGTCTTTTTTTTAAACTCCCTACTGACTAGAGTAATACGGTCAGAGATTATATGATTCACCGACACTACACAAATCACTTGACTCTGAGGATCACTTCCTCTCAAGTTAACGTAGTCAGTGTGACCAAGAACATGCAGTCCTTCTCAGGACTACACTCACGCGGACGATCTTGCTTAATCAAGTTTTGATATGATCCCTGGGTTCCAATAATTCAGTTTGCTAATTATACAAAAACAAAACGTTTAAATACTCGATACAAAGTATGACGTTCCTCGGTGATTATCAAGATGGTGGTAAGAAAAAAATGGGCTTGTAAAAAAAGAAATAAAAAGCGTAAAGAAATATTATATATCATGAATTGTAATCGAAAGAATAAAAATGCTAGAAAAAAGCAAATCATGGTAAACTGAAATGTTAGCACGTGCCAAGATTTGAATTCGAAATTATCGCTTTTTTGTCCGAAGAGCGGTCAAGACATCGTAATTTATCATTTGTTTCTGTTTTTAAAAATCTTCAAGTAAAGTACAACGAGGAATTCTGCCACTTATGTCAAGAAAGTAATTAGATGTATCCAACAGGAAGTGTCCCTTTAAATCAATCTAAGCATTTACTACCCATTTACAACAATAGAATGTTTTCATTCACGTGATCAGTAACCTTGTTTTTCCAGTGAAACAAAGGAAAACGTTTGCATGATAATAGAGCTCAATTCCCAGAGGATTAGTTGGGGACACCAACATGGCCGCCGTTCTATTAAGGAACTTAAGCAACGACAACGGCGACTGTAACGAGAACGTCACAAATTTGCATATTTCGTGGGCAAAAACAATAGCCTTGCACGCCCTTCACGTGCGCTTTTTACTTTTGTCTATTTCTTTGCCGTCGTCAGCAAAACAACAACGTGAAATAGCCAAATTTGAGGTTTTAAGAAGAACGTCAGCACTTGACGATAAAGCTTTATCTTCTCCCCTAAATTAAGCGCCGTTCCGATCAGTGTCGTTTTTGAGGAACTACCACACCCTTGTCGTATTAAAATAGTTAAAATAGTCACGAAATGATTACAATAACGCGAATTTATACTTTGAGACGACGTTCTCGTTGTCATCGCCGTCGTCGTTGCTTAAGTTCCCTATTGTTTAGGTGTACCAACATGGCCGCCGTGACGTCACATGAAAACGATCTATTAGGTCAAGTGTAAGGGTTAAAGTGAAAGGGTTAGGCGTATTTTTTGTGAAGGGTAAATGCAGCTGTTTATCTTTACGAAAGGTAGACAATTTAAGCAACTGTCTCTTATAGTGCGATGATCACTTTTACCAGCTTTCGTCTGTGATCCTCACTTCAAATTCTTTCATTCACTAATTAGTACTTTCACCGTGGGAACACATGAGCCCAATAAATTTATCTGCTCCCAACTGAGTGACGTCATAGCTCAATTGCTGGAGCATTGCACCGGCATCGCAGAGATCATGGGTTCGATTCCCATTGTAGCCAACTGATTTTGTGTAGGGAGGGGGGGAGGCAGGGGGCCCAGTGATTAGAGCGCTTGCCTTGAGATCCGGGGATCTCGGGTTCGAGACCCGTTTTGACCACTCGTTGAATTTGTTCCTGGTAGTCCCTGGTTCAACTTCTCGGCTGCACTTGTAAATAGCCAACTGGTTTGCTTCCGGCCAGTTGGGATTCTTAACAGCTGTTGTTGAATGTTCTGTTCTGTCGTGATTGTGTTTCATTGGCCCTGAAAAGCTCCTGTGGGGAGCGGTCAATTAAGTATGTATGAATGTATGCATGTATAGGTGTTTCTAAGAGACAAGTGCTTAAAGAGCCGGAATCACTTCTCAATTTCGTCTATAACCGCAAGTCAAATACACATTTCTTTCATGTTTATCTTTAGTTGAGGACTGGAGTTTGGGTGACAATTTGTGACTTTGGTTGTCTGTATTCCCAGACCATCCGCGAGTGACGTTGAGGTTGGGCAGAGAGTAAGGGGACGCTTAATCAAAATCGTCGTGCATCTGAATTAAATACCTGAGGAACTTACGAAAAATTACCTCCCATTTTCGAGGTCAAGACCTATTGAAAAGCTTGAAGTGATGGGGCTTTTTATTAACACTGATCTAAAAAATCATCATGTTGCAGGTCGGAACGGAAGAAGGCTCAAAAAAGGAATAATGCTCACAACCCATCATTCACTTTCAAATTAACCGAAGTTGATCAACATCGCGAAAACGAAACACCAGTCTTTACTGATGCGGTGTACAATGATCACCAGGACAAGCTGTTTGGCATAAGAATTCACCCCAAGGGCTGAGGCAGTGGAACAGGCAGACATGTGGCACTGTTCATTCATATGATAAAAGGAGACTTCGATGATTCCTTCGATGATTGGCCTTTTGCTGGGACAATCACTGTTAGCGTCCTAGATCAGAGTGATTCCAGTCCCCGTAGCCACTTCAGTCGGATCATAAAAGCAAATCCCAACTCGCCTGCCTTCCAACAGCCTGATGAAACCATTTGCCCTACCGGGTATGGCTATGAAAGGTTCGCTCAAATCGAGGAGTTCTTTGGTCCTCCATATGTGAAGGACGATAAATTGTTGTTGAAAATAGAGTTTTCAGGGTAATGATCGATACATCCACCGCGCAGGACAGTAAAATATTTCTCTCAAAGAGGTTTTTTGCATTATTGACTTGAACGAACGTAGTGCCTAGGTAATGCTATTTTTAACTGCTTAAAAAGTAGAATTGATTAATACATTTGGAGAGTGTTAACATGGGTCATCCTCGAACTATTTGGTTTCCAAATTCAGTTTGCATGCAAAAAGTTGTCTTTGACCTCTACGTAAGGATGTTTCTGGTGATAACATTTTCGAAGCTGGGAGGTAGGAACATCCTACTGCCTTATAAAGCTATATCACTTTCAATCTGTGAAATCCTTTTAAAAGGGATAAAAACGAATATGGCGGGCGAACACTCAGCTGCTTCGGCCACCCGGACCGAAATTACTGCATATAAGCAACGTGGAAAAATTTTGGTTTCTGGCATCTTCTAAATGCAAGGTTTTTTCTTGCCATGTAAACAGCCCCATAATGGGTGATAAATGAAGGACGTCTGTCTCAAAGAGATATAGCATTAATAGTCCTTATACCTTGAATTGTGACTTCGCCAGTTAACATGTCAAAGCAACCTCGTTTCCAGGGTCTCCATTGTCGTTGATCGACAAAGAGACACTAGGAACGAGGTTGATGTCAACGACATCTGCTGTTTAAATATGAGAAGATCAGAAACAGATCATGGGGTGGACTGGAGAGCACTGTTGGTGACTCAATAAGTGTGTCTTTTGATCACATTTCAGTTAATTTCATGGCAGTAACCATTAACTTTATTTGTTTTACGTATAATACTCAGATTAAGGCCTAGAATTGTAGATTTGTAAATTTATAGATTTGTAGATTTGTCCTTCGATATTTTGCTCGGAGGGAATAATTTTTAAGACATGGTCTTAAGTTTTTGGTCATCTAGATATTGAAGTTTCCCGGCGTAAAATTTACCAATTTTCTAGTGTTTTTCAGCGAAGATTTTATCTTTCGTAACATTAGTCCTTCTGCGTTTTTTTGACACATCATTTGTGTAACTTTTGCAACAAAAGCTGTTAAGTTTACTAAAACAATTACTTGCCAGGCTTTTATCTCATTAAATAACTGCCATCTTGAATTATCTGAGTGGCCGCCATTTTGAATAAATTGATCTAGGCATCCCCTAGTACATACCACTTATTGAGTAATTTACTGCGTGGAGTAGTTCTAAAAGACCCTTTCGTGTATGCGAGGCGCCACGAACTTTCACCCGCGTGTTTCTCCAAACGCCCGTTTAAGAACTTTCAACGTTTGTTCAATATGCCGCATTCAACTTTTTGTTGAATCAAATATGGAGGGCGTTGAATTTGAGAAGGCTCAGTGTTTGATATGGTTGGAAGTGCAGAAAATGCTGAAAGAGTGTAGACTCAAATTTAGACTGATTTAAAGTTTCACACAACATTGGTTTAACATGTTGAATATCGTTGAAGCCGTATTAACGTCTGTCGAAAACGCGCATGCTCTCATCTGGCTTTAAAATTCCAAAACACAAGCATAGATTTAGGCCCTGTCCACACGTGTCCGGAAAATTTTGCATCGGCAATTTTTTTTTGTTTTTCGAATACGGCTTGCTTCCAAACGCCGATGATCCGACGACGGTAACCGTATCCGGAAATTCTCGAACATGTTCTTTCAGAGTCGATTGTTTTAATACGCTACGAATTCGGATACGTGTGGACGATCATATCCGCAAATTTTTGGAATGCGCTAACGTAGCACTATCGGATCCAGTCTCTCTCGGGTGAGATAAATCAACATGGCGTATCGACCTTGGACCTACAATAGGGAGACTCGCACGTGCCACTCATCTACAACGCAGAGAAAATGGCGCCAACATACGATTGTGCGCATGCTCAACAAGCAAAATCTTTGTCAAAAGTACGTGACAAGTGTGTCCGGATACATTTGGACAGTGAAAACGAATCGAAAACGATTGGAATACGCTTCCTGTGGCCGCGGATGTTTTTGAATAAAAAAAAATTAAATTAATATTGCAGATACCCTAACCCTTACCCTTGTTCAAAGTTCTTAATTAACCGTGAAATAATATCTCGGTTGTCGGAAGCGGAAGCGGTCATTTTTCATTCTTTTCACGTTGTCATGACAATGGTTACCAAAATACATTGTTGCCAAAGCAGTCTAACACAGAAAAAATTTCAAAACTAAATATGCAGTGACAGCTGAAACGTCCTTACTTGCTTGTGGCTACCCATGCGATTATTAATAATATCAATTCTGTTAGAGGTAATCAACTGACACTGAACAATTTAAAATATTTAATACATGCAGTCGTTAACCCTCTAAGCTCTGTCCGACTTAATTCAATTTTCAAGTCACTTTTAATAGTTTCAATATTAAAGTTGTGTTTTTGTAGTAGCTCAAGTCTGCAGGGTACAAACAACATCATCAAGGGTCACGAAACTTGTGTTGGCTTGTTTCTAAAAAAAGCTATTAGACTGTTCTTTAGTCAGAATGGTTTCACAGACAAATCCGACGATATGGTAAGGCATTTGAACACCATTTTGATCCGAGGGGGCGGGGATTTGAACGATCCAATCTTCAAAAGTTTAAATGAGGGGGGGAGTTGAAGTGTTGAGTTGATCGGCGCATAAACGATTACTATCTTTGCTCTAAAATGTGTATTTAAATATTTTGAAGAAAAACCTGCATTTATATGAGAAGAACTGTACTGGTTGTGTTTATTTGTTGCAGGAAATATAAAACCGCAAGCAGCGAGTAAAAGAGGTCTGATTTTTTCTCTGCTTTTTAAGTCGTCTCCTGGAAATAATTACACTCTCTTTCATCTTTGAAGTGGCATGTTATCATTTAAATATGGTTTTATGGTTCATCAGTGTTCCTTCTCTTATGTTCAGAATAAGAAATGCAAGTAATTGGCACTTCATGTTCATTCAGTTATAACTACATTCAAAAACCAGAACGTGTTCCTTTTGTCATAACTTACAATCCAGCTCATTGCTCCATTTCGTCTTAGTAATATTCGTAAGCACTTCAACATTCTTACAGTCGACAAACCAATCAACGTCTCCAAGCCTACCACAGTTTCAGAACACTTCCTCACTAATAATCACACCGCCAAAGACATTTCACTCATTCCAGTCGTGCTCATTCATTCCAATCGTGACAGTGCACGTGTACGCAAAGCAAGAGAAGCATATCTCATAACCATAGCGAACACTCTTGAACCTTTAGATCTTAATAAGAAAGATGAAATGTAATCCACCTTTTCTCTTATATTTCTCTACCGTTATATAATTTCAATTATCATTTATCTCTTTTGAAACCTTTGTCCCGCTGATTGTTTTACTGAGCCTATCTAATCCTATCGCAAATGATGCGGTGGAAGCACATTGAAACATTACGCGCGCGTCTCGCAAGACTTGTTGTTCCAGCCTTTAGCCCTAGACAAGGAAAATAATATCGACAGCGTCGTAACACGACTTCCGTCGTCAAGGAATATATTTGCCTACGGGGATATTATTTGCCTGGGTAAATATAATGGTTGCATAATGAGTTCACGACGTGACAAAAGAGCCTTGGCGCTGACAAATTCTGTTGTAATTCAGACGGAGTATTAGAGCAAAAACAAGATAATCGAAGTTGTATGGCAGCTCTTTTAAGCTGCTGCATCCTCTTTTGTTTTACTGTATAAATCTTTATTTCAACAAATGAAATGCATAATGATTCACTCTTGACCCAGGTTCACGAAAATAAGTTAACCAATTCAAATTGTAGCGTCTTTGTTAACCGTAGTCATGTCTTGTAAAACCCTGATGAAGAAAGGCAGTGCCTTTCGAAATATTAAAAAACGCTTTTTTAAATATATTCAGCTTCACCGTTATATCAGCCTCACTCTTTTTAGCTTTTCATTCAGTTATATCCACCCAGAATATTGATAGGAAATGACAGTAATTGGCATTTCATGTTCGTTCAGTTATGTCAAGAAATGCCACTAATTAGATGCAAACCCAATGTTGACCGTCATATCCAACACGAACTGTCCCTTTAATCCAAGCATTTGCTGCCTCTTTCTGACAATATTAAGGTGAGGGTAAAGGTTATAATAAAATCTTTGAGTAAATAGTATTTATAGTGTGAAAAATAACAAATAAAAAGAAATTGAATTTGACAAAGCAGCGCCCTATACGACAAATTTACATGCTTGTATGGTCATTTAAGAGGTGGTGAGTTTGACATGAGACTGAATGAAAACAAAACAAGTAGTCATGTGTTGTAAAACCCTGATGAAGAAAGGCAGTGCCTTTCGAAATATTAAAAAACGTTTTTTTTCAATATATTCCTTCACCGTTATATCAGCCTCACTCTTTTTAGCTTTTCATTCAGTTATATCCACCCAGAACAAAATGATATTGATAGGAAATGAAAGTAATTGGCATTTCATGTTCGTTCAGTTATGTCAAGAAATGCCACTAATTAGATGCAAACCCAATGTTGACCGTCATATCCGACACGAACTGTCCCTTTAATCCAAGTATTTGCTGCATCTTTCTGACAATATTAAGGTGAGGGTAAAGGTTATAATAAAGTCTTTGAGTAAATAGTATTTATAGTGTGAAAAATAACAAATAAAAAGAAATTGAATTTGACAAAGCAGCGCCCTATACGACAAATTTACATGCTTGTATGGTCATTTAAGAAGTGGTGAGTTTGACATGAGACTGAATGAAAACAAACCAAGTAGTCATGTCTTGTAAAACCCTGATGAAGAAAGGCAGTGCCTTTCGAAATATTAAAAAACGTTTTTTTTCAATATATTCCTTCACCGTTATATCAGCCTCACTCTTTTTAGCTTTTCATTCAGTTATATCCACCCAGAGTATTAATAGGAAATCAAAAAAATTGGCATTTCATGTTCGTTCAGTTATGTCAAGAAATGCCACTAATTAGATGC
>BLFP01000050.1:277507-282507 GCA_014634505.1 Montipora efflorescens | reverse complement strand
CAATAAACTGGTAATTTCACTAAAACAAGTAAGTGATTCTCTGCGCGGAGTAAATCCATTTAAAAGACCATTTCTTGAGGAGCGCCACACCTTCGTGTTTCCCAAAACGCCCCCATTCAGCATTGTGCTGAACTAAATGTCGAGGGCTTTTGAAAAGGTTGTTTGATATGTTTGGAAGTGCAGAGCTTGAATGCTGAAAGAGTGTAGACGCAAATTGAAACTGATTTAAAGTTTCATACAATATCGGTTCAATATTCCCTTCCTTCTTTGTATACATCTTATTCGATGGTTTAACATATAACACGCGCGGATATTTTGCGAGTTGCGTAGTATTTTTCCGAGCCCCGCAGGGGCGAGATAAAATACTAGCAATGAGCAAACTGTCCGCGAGTATTATATGTTAAACCACTGAATAAGAGATTTATTATTCCAGTACAAAAATGGTGTTATTTTGCTTCAATTTTATTTGGTAAGAGTTTTTTTGAAAAAAAAAAAAGCATCATCTGTCCTTCAGGATGCGTGAAACCGATGTAAACAGCAAAAAAAAGCGGCCAAGGATCTTTATTTGATTGGATAAACAAAATGACGAGTGGCAAGCTGTGACGAGCTAAATTCTCAGGCTTTGCGTCGTGTTGAAAACAACTTCTAACATTGACGATCTCTAAGAATACATTCCACTTGAAACTGGCGTTAAACTACTGTAGCCTTGATTGCTCAAAACAAGATCAAACGGCAGCCATTTCCGGTTCTCTTACGAGCGCCAATGATACTCCCGGAAACGCATCACGTGCCGCATTGCGAAACGCATGCGCAGACAGTTTTCACCGGGTCTCTTCTCGCTGAAGTGAAAAAATAATTACACAAAGGTCCAAAGTTTGGATCTCATTGTTTAGTATAGTATTTGATTGGTTACTACTTACCAGTATCTTTGGGGGTGTGGTGGGCAGTTGCGACGACCCCGTTGATTGGTTTATTTATTTTTGCTGAGCCAATCCCCTTTCAGCAAGCTGAGGGTTTCCCTCGCAGGGTTGAAAATTCACAGCACAGGGCTTAGAACGATAAAAGTTTTACACTCTGCTGCTTTTCAGGTCGTGCTTTTATAAGAGCTTTCATAAAAATAAGAGCAATTGGTGATCATTCATTGACAGAGTATGGCCAGAGTTACAAATACCAGGTACGAACTGTGGATTTTCGTGGACACTTTCACAATGAACTTAATGTAGACCTTGTCTATTATAGATCATTCGAGTTCGTTTAGAATTGCCAAGCGATTTTCTAAAATTTAATTTAGCTTTGTAGTTTGTAGACTGCTGGACTGCCGGGCTCCTAGTTTTTTAAAAATCATTTCCCAGCTGTCGGGTATCTAGACACTTAATACAATCTATTGTAGCCTGCATAGCTGGAGAGATATTTATAATAAGCACCGTGTAGGGCCCTAGCCAGTATGAGGCAAACCGAGGCACTTGCCTCAGTCATTTGTTCGTAATTTTCTTTTTTAAATAGAGCGTGATTCCAGTGTTGTCTTTAAAATGTGCTCATTATAAAAACCTATAAAATACCTAAGAGGAGAATTTAACCATGGGCATTGCTTCAATCATTTTTTTTTCTGGCGACGGCCCTAGCACGAAAAGTTTTTGTCAACACGGACTATGGCGCGTTACTCGCGTTATTAGGGTCAAAATTTAATGTACAAAACTCTACAGTTTGATTCCGAAAAGGGTCGTTTTCTTTAAAATTACTTTCTTATTCCAGCTCTTTGTAACATGCTTAGTCTAATTGTCAGGGCTGTTTACTTTTCCTTTTCTACTTGCATTTATAAAACAATTATGATAGTATGCCCACTCTCATACAGGATTGGTCAATAGCTGTGTTTTTAGATGAGAGTATGTAGCCAATTTACATTATCAACTCCGTTGATAAAACCAAATTTTTGTATACTACTTCCCCACCGACGCAGCACCACAGTTTCTTTAGAAACTACCCCTTCATTCATATGTATTAAATGCACCTATCAATTGTCTGCCCTAGGATGGGTGGGGGGGGGGGACGCAGGGCGGAAAATTTGACATTTTCAAGTTCTCAAATGTCAATTTCCCCATTGGGTCTCCATTATAAGTCAAATGCCCATCCCTGGGGACCACAGACCTTGCATAGTACTTTCATGAAATGATAGTCACTTACAACAAGTTTATTGCAGCACTCCTCCAGAGAGTAATAGTACTTGTTTGGTGAGATTTGGCAGGTTTCTGGATTCATTTGTATGTCACGCCTGGAATAGATCGTATCCCGCTTTCATCCAACTGATTTTTGTAACTGAGGTCCAGAATTGACCAGAATTTCATTTAATCTGACATTTGATGTATCCTAGCAAATCTATAAACACACAGAATACCGAAAACTTGTGTTAGGGCGGCATCTAGTAAAGACATGTAAGTAGGGAGTAAATTGAACTAAATGGGCTTTTGTACGAATATTTCTTCTTAAAGCCGAAGTCTCTCATCTCTCTTTTTATTTCTTTCTTCTTACAAGGACAGTACTTTCCTTAGTATCTTTGCTGTCCCCAGCAATGCTGTTTTCTGGATCACTTCGAACCTCACATTCACGCCGATTCGCTTCATGTACTCCTTAAAAATGACTGATAAGGCTCCAAGGGCACCAATAACAACAGGCACTGCAATGACTTTTCGCACATGCCAGACATTTGCGATAGTTGGTATTTCTCTAAGTTCTCAAGTTCCTTATCTTTCACCCTGTCATTATTTGGGATGGCAACATCAATTATGACAACCTCTCTCTCCAATAAAGACACTGTATGGTCTTCTTGCCTTGATTTTCCGATCACACTGGACTGTGAAATCCCAGAGTATCTTGAAGTTTTCACTTTCCACCACTCCCTCTGAGGCTTCTGTACATACCAACGATTAGCTCTTTCCAATCCACATTTACCACAAAGTTGCCAGTGAATAATCCACACCACGTTGTCGTGCCTTCCTTTATATTTTCTGTCTGCGCCAGATTACCGCACTCACTCACCACATGGGCCACCGTTTCACTCTTACTTCTGCACATTCTGCACAAAGGGGATTCTGCTGTGTGATCAATATGAAAGCTCATATAATTTATTATTATTACTATTACTATTATTATTAGGATCATTATTAATTGGCATTGACAAAAAGCAACAACACTGTATAATGAAAAAAAAAAGGTAAATCTATCCATAAGAGAGACAAATTTTATCTTTTGCTGTAGAAATACGATTTGGGATAGCCCAGACTTAATCATGACACAATTTCAAGTAGCCAGTTGATAATTGCCTATATACATAGACAGATTTACAACTGTATTCAATGACAAATAAAGTTGTTATTATTATTATTATTATTATTATTATTATTATTATTATTATTATTATTATTATTATTATTATTAAATTATTATCATCACAGTAGTAATGTAAGGATGTCTCTTAAGTTATTAATACGACTGTAGCATTGTATGCAAACCCAGTGTACATAGGTTCTAGGAAGTGCCAACATTCAAATAATAAGAGTACTAAGAATAGTGTTAAAACTAAAGACCAATAGCCAAGTATCTTTCCCAACTAAACACTATTTATTAGAACTGTTACTATTATTATAATTATTGTTATCATTATTTATTATTATTATTATTATTATTATTATTATTATTATTATTATTGTTATTGCTATTGTTATTGTTATTGTTATTGTTATTGTTATTAATTTGTTCTGGAGTAACTGGTTACTTATGACCATTGGAAAGCCTCCCTCCTCCAAATCACTTACCATCAATCAGCATTAACTCAGACAACTGACCTATACAGAGATTATAATAACTATGACATGACAAATGCTTAAAATGTTACCGGGTAGATTATTTCTGTTACATTTGATACAGTATTGCAGAGTCACAACTTGAATTAACTTTTGAAAAGACTGAAAATGTTTTGAGGCACCTCAAAATAATTAATAAAACATGTGCACTAAAAAAGTTAGAATATAAAGCACAGCATATGAGCAGTGCAAGTTAAAAGTCTACACTTTCTTTACCAAATGCTGAATTATTCTCGGGAGAAAAAAATGTATCACAAAAACAGTGGTCGCAGTTATCGGGGAAAAACCATGATTAAATCACAATGATTATCATTACCAGTCTTTTTTGTTTGCAATCAGAGCCTCCATTTCAAGTTCCAGTTTCTTTCTTTTTATTCCATAGTAATTAATTGGTTGCCTCCTCAAAGTGCTGAAAGTGCTTTAAGCCTGCTATCTGATTAAAGAACATGGCCACTTGTGTGGAATAAATTTACCATTACCTCCAACTGAAAATCTGAAAGATTTTTCTTTCTCTGTTTGTTGAATGGAGCAACTGTCGTACACTGTGCAAAATAAAACAAGAAAGCAAATCAGCCACTATTCCAAATTATGTTGTATGAGCCCTTCACAATCTATTAGTGTCTACATGTTCAATTTACAAATATTGCCCACTATGAACAATCTCTTAAAGGGTTCCAAATAATGGAAACATAGCTATGATCTAAATACCCAGAATTTGATGTCACGCCATATAAGTCTCAGCTTCAAGCTCATTTGGGCATGATCGAGGCTTTTAAGAGCGGCAAAGTTTTAAAATGTAATAGGCGAGTCAGCACCATGTTTTATCAATCTCATAACTTATAAACAAGGTAAAGTCTATAATGATTAAAAATACTTGTGTAAAAGTACATGCACCTTTCACAGTTAACTAAATTCAAGGATATTTTCATAATACTTTGTGACAGGAAAAAAAATATTATATAAGGGGGTCATTTCTTGAAAATTACAAAACTTTTCAGGCATTTTTTCAGACCACACACTGAATGTTCAAACTGACCCCTTTAACAGGCATGAAACTAAATTAGTAATTGTGCTGAGTTGCCCTGTCGAAAGACCTGCTCTCAGAAACGAGCCCCTGTATAGAAAAAACAAACTTATAGATAC
>BLFP01000050.1:263852-276732 GCA_014634505.1 Montipora efflorescens | reverse complement strand
ATATTATATAAGGGGGTCATTTCTTGAAAATTACAAAACTTTTCAGGCATTTTTTCAGACCACACACTGAATGTTCAAACTGACCCCTTTAACAGGCATGAAACTAAATTAGTAATTGTGCTGAGTTGCCCTGTCGAAAGACCTGCTCTCAGAAACGAGCCCCTGTATAGAAAAAACAAACTTATAGATACCTGTAAATCTTCTCCCACAAAAGAAGGATCTTTGCATGGCAAACATGAAGTGTTGCTGCCAATGTCATCATTTTCCTTCTAAATAATGAGGGAGTGACCATAAACTAGGGAAAGCAGAGGTTATTTTAATAACATACTTTTCTCTTTACAAGGGTATAAAATGTGTAAAAATGGCACTATGAGCCACTTAAGCAACAAAATCAAACAGACAAAAATCAATTCACACAAAAATTTACTACCAGACGGGTACATTTTTTCCCTATTAAATTTTAGTTCATGAACTGACTGAGACCTTTTTCCAATATTTTCAACTCCTTTGAACATATGATTTTTTTGGTTTATTATTAGCATTTGAATGCAGTTGATTTAAACAACCTTTCAATGCAAAAAAAGCAATACAACATGAATGCAATAACAAAAGCATAATATACAATTACCTCAATCATGACACAGTCTTGGCTGCACCTGGCCATGGATGACATTACAGACATGTCTCTATCCATACAGTTTCTGTTAAACACACAAAAAGCAAGGTGTTGTTACATTACAATATTTTCTACAACCTCTTCTCAATCCTGTCAGAAATAGGTTGAAGAAAAAATGGTGTAATTGTGATCTACAACATTGCTGATATCAAGCATAATTGAACAACAAAGAGAAAAATGAAGTCAGAATAGTATGTACACGAAATCCAGATATGCATCAATCATATCAACATGGTTATAAGTGTATACAGTCATTAATTTCAATGGCCATTCTTAGCCATCTCTATTTTAATATGTACTAATAATTTTATTTTAGATTAGTTTGCATATTTGTATGCATGATTCTATTCTTGTCACAAAAACCCTATTAATAAATTGCAGTATTACCCAAAGTGTTAATCGCCCACATTCAATGCTTGGTGGCCAAGGACATAAGCAGCTTGTCAACGTGATTGGAGCAATGGGTTTTAAGACCTATAATTTACTAAAATTATTCCAGCAATGTGAAGTTATTTTACATTGTTTTAATTAAGCAATAGAAAAGATGCATCACAAACACACAACTGCTGATCATTGATTGTTTTTTTGTATTAATAAGGTATAACCATAAATTTTACATGAACCAATTCTAAAAATTATAAGAATACATCTGGTTGCCAGAGAAAGGGCTAATCTATTAAGCTCGAATGGTAAAAAATTCCATTTATAATATACCTACAATTCCATTCAATTAAATAGCTATGTTGTCCTTGCAAAGTTCGACTTTCAAATCTTCCTAACGTTTCTTCACGTGCATTTTTTCCTAAATTACCAAGACAAGGTCGTTTATCTTTGGTGGATGGGGGCGATTGTGCTGCGATTGTGTACTTCACTGCATTGTGTGACTTGCGTCATTTCCGTTTCTAATTGATCTTCGTTCCCAGGGTCTATCTTCTCTGCCGACTTCCTCAACGACAAAGAGACCCTGGGAACGAGGCTGTTTCTTTGTTATGCGGTTCCGGTGGTTTCATGTATTCTGGAGGTGGCTACAATTGTAGTTAGCAACTATTCACCGAAGTGGAGCTGGCTAGTGGTGGATATTTACCGAGCCGCGAAGCGGCGAGGTAAATATCATATCCTTTGCTATTCACCTCGGAGCAATTCGTGCTGAATTCGCGCCCGAAAATGTTGTAATCTGTGCAGGAATAAATGAGTTAAAATCATCTTTTTGTGCTATCTTATCTCACTGTTTTAGTATATACTAAAACAACTGTTTACCTCAGTCGGTGGATATCCACCACTAGCCACCTTCACTTTGGTGATTAGTTGTTAACTAGCCACCGCCACTGAGGTGAATAGTTGTTTTAGTATATACTAAAACAGTGAGATAAGATAGCACAAAAAGATGATTTTAACTCATTTATTCCTGCACATATTACAACATTTTCGGGCGCGAATTCAGCGCGAATTGCTCAGAGGTGAATAGCAAAGGATATCCGGAGTTTGAGTAGCCAATCAGCTCGCGAGTTCAACGCTATCCACTGTTTTAGTATATACTAATTAACAATTATTCGCCGAAGGCGAAGTGATTATCGGTGAATATTCACCGAGACGAAGTCGAGGTGAATATTCTCCCAGGATCTCTTGGAGTAGTTTAATGCGAGGTTTTCAGCTTGCACAAGCTCGCCAGTCAACTGTTAGTTAAGTAAACGCATACATGTGTGTCAACTAACGATTCATTCTTTAAAAAACGGCTCTATAATGGAGGAAACTTTATCTATGGCATTATTCATATTCTTGC
This sequence comes from Montipora efflorescens, assembly GCA_014634505.1. NCBI lineage: Eukaryota > Metazoa > Cnidaria > Anthozoa > Scleractinia > Acroporidae > Montipora > Montipora efflorescens. The sequence continues at coordinate 274,276 of BLFP01000050.1, read as the reverse complement.
GACTCTGTAAGGAGCTACATCCCATTTTAGACAGGCATCATTGTTTCCGAAAACTCTCTCTGATTGTTTGATCGTAGACTTCTCACTCCATCTGAGGATCAAGCTATTTAATGTAACAAATTGACGGAACGTTCCGATTGCGGTTTGCTTACTTACTCGCAAAGGCTTTATCGTAAATCCTCTGTTAACCCCCCCCCCCCCAAAATCCCCCCTCTATTAAGTCTATAAAGCCCCCCTCAAATGTGTTTGAAATAAATAGGCCGCCCCCAGGAGGGAGGGGGTGGGGTTAATATAGGATTGACGATAACCTTCCAAATAGTCTAAGTCTAGAAAGTTCGTTTGCAGTCGACATTCGATGGCCAAAATGTGTATTGTACAGGTTTTTGTAAAATTCTTTTCTTTACCATTTCCAATAACTGGGACAAACACAATGTCATTTAGTTAAGTAAATAGCACAACATGCTCAGATATCCGGATAATTTCCCCGATGGTCAATCTCCTACTCGGAGCACACGATCCTTTAGTTCAGCACCAGGGGGCGGTTCCTCAAAGCCTGATTAGCGCTAACCATTGACTAAGAGGTATCACAACCTTTAGGTTTCCATGGTATTTAACGCTGGTTAGCGCTAAAAATGCTTCGAGCAACCCGGGCCAGATGGCAAGCGGGCTCCCAATAGTCCATTTTTCTGCTCCACTTACTAAGGCACCGGCAAAATATCCCTAAAACATACCAATAATTCAAAAGTGCTAACTCAATTCCACTTGCTTCTTTGAAAACGCAAAAGGGAAATGGAAAATTTGCCGCCGGGAACCATATAAAACAATAGCAAGGGTGCAAGCAGATTCTACAACTTTAGAAATATTCGAATTATTGTAGATTATTTACATGTCATAAAATCTCAAACTTTGATTTTAAAAAAAGACTATCAAAAGCTGCTGCTGAGTCAATTCACAATATGAAGTAATTTTATGTCCCTTTGCGCAATGACTTCTGCTTGAAATAATTTGTTGTCGTCGTCGTCGTCGTCGTCGTCGTCGTCGTAGTAGTAGTAGTAGTAGTAGTAGTAGGATACCTTCTTCAAGTTTCGCTTAAATTGATCAACAAATCCAACATTCTTTAAGCAATTAGGCAAGTTATTCCACACAAGTATTGCTGTCTCTTCACTGAAAAGCACATAGGAACGGCTATGTGCTCGTGGGCGAGCACATAGCTCCGCAATCGGTTCCGCGCGCGTGGGACAATACCGCAGAAAAACGAAGGCGCATGCATGCTTACGTAATACCATGAGGTTGATCTTGGGAACCTTTTATAATTTTTATCCCATTAAACCATGAATTGGATGACAGGAGCGTTTGATTTTATTTCACAGCGATCGCCCGCATGGGACAGCTGTAGGAGTGGGACAGCTCATCAGAGAAGATGTGACATGCTTTCCTGTGCAAGAACGTGACGGATATGCAGCATCACAGATGCCAGTTCTACTTTCGGGTGTCCAGCCAGGCGATCTCAATTTAGTGTCTTCTGTGGGGAACGAGGAAAATCCCACAGAGCATCCCTGCGGTGCAGAGGAGATAAAACAATGGAATCAGCAACTCATGAGGCAAGTGGCACGTCTGAATTATCAATAATAATAACAACAACAAAACAATACTACTACTACTACTACTACTACTACTACTACAACAACTACTACTACTACTACTACTACTACAACAACTACTACTACTACTACTACTACTACTACTACTACTACTACTACTACTACTACTACTAATAATAATAATAATAATAATAATAATAAGAAGAAGAAGAAGAAGAAGAATAGTAATAATAATAATAATAAGAAGAAGAAGAATTCCTTTTATTAGTTAATAATTATTTTTTTATTATTTAAGCGAGTGAGTGTAATCCTGAGCAGGATTCCAGGTAACATTAACTGGTGTTTCGATGAGCTGGGCGAAAGTCGTTTTCAAAGTTAAATGGTTTGTGTAACGCCAGTAGATGATATAAATAGTCTGGCCGTTGATGCGATTGGTCAACGAAGTCGTGATGTTATGGTTTGGTAAACAGCAAATGATTGGTGCGTTTGGAGCCTTCTTATTCTAATGTCTGTTCTTGTATTGTGCACTGTTATTAAAATAAATCGTTCAGTCTGTTGTTGATGTCGTCGATAAGTCGTTTTTAGGGTGCAGGAAGTTGTAGCCAATGTCATTGTTGATGTCACCATTCGTCTAGGTCTGAGCTTGCTTGTTCAAAATTTAGGAAGCGCTATCAAGCCAGTAGATGAAAGCTATCAAAACCAACTAAAACCTCCTCTGAAAAGTATGATTTATTCAGCGCGATGCGCTATCCCGTTCTATTTTGAGCAGTTAATTTTCTTTTTAAAATAACGTCATTTTTGCGGAACTTAATTTTATTCTAGCGATGGGAGGAAATGGCAAAGTATAAGTGTTACGTTAAACTAGTAATAAAGTTGTATGAAATCCTGAGTCATCACAATTGAGAGTCCAGTTGTTCATGGGCTGGGAAGCTCTCCACTGGATGAACCATTATCTATCCGATAACTCAGTCGGTTTTGACAGCTCTCAGTCGTTGGATACTTATTTTTCTGGTGCTATCCATCTTGAACAACCAATGCCTGTTCTTTACTTATTCCGCGTTTTTCATGGAATCGTATTCGGAAAGGGCGCTTGTATGATTGTGCAAAACGCACCACTTCCAACAACTCAGGCTTGGTGAAGAGATCCCAAAACTTCAAAGTGTAAAAAGAACATCCATTAATCCGGTTTTTTTTTTTTCATTTTTTGCTAACGCCTGCAAAAAATTACTTGCAGGTTAAATCCGCAGACAGCTGTTCTGAAAATGGGAAATGCACGTGGTACATTTTTTATCATGGAAATCGAAAAGGCCGCTCAACATCGCCGACGTGAAACACCTATCCTTAGTGATGCGGTGTACAGTTATCATTTTGGAAGGTTGATGGGCATCAGAATTTATCCCAACGGTGTTGGCAGTGGAAGAGGAACTCATGTGGCAATTTTCATTCATATGATGAAAAGCACCTTTGACGATCGCCTAGATTGGCCTTATGATGGGACAATCACTCTTAGCGTTTTAGATCGGAGTGGTTCAAGAGCCCGTAGCGACTTCAGTCGGATCATACAAGCAAAGCCTAACTTGCTGACCTTCCAACAGCCCCACGAGGCCATTTGCCGCACTGGGTATGGCTATGAAAGGTTCGCTCAAATCCCGGAGTTCTTTGGTCCTCGATATGTGAAGGACAATGCATTGTTGTTGAAAATAGAGTTTTCAGGGTAATGATCAATACATCCACCACGTAATTCAGTAAAATGTTTCTCTAAGAGACTTTATTTTTGTTATAGATTTCACAAACGTAGTACCTAAAACAATGAAAATTTGTGAAATGATAATGCTATTTTAACTGCTTAAAAAGTAGAATTGGTTGATACATTTGAGAGGTGCTCATATAGAGAGACTCAGTTAGTTCTGGCCGACCTTTTTTTTTTTTTTAAGAAAACGTTTGGCCCAAACAAAAGAGTTAAAATAGTGCAATGCGTTATAGGGACCGAAGCCTTTTTCTAAGGCCATAATTGTCCATTTCACACGGTTGATTTGGCAGCTGCAATACATGTAGCGTGGCTATACTGGCTTTACTTGTTTTTGTAATTTGTAGGGGAGTAATATGATCCCTGGAATTTTTAACTATTTAGTTATTTCAGGGAATCGCTACTCTTAAATATTAACTTGTACTAAGTAATTTTTTGTAAATACTAACCTCAACATATTACGGGTACAATGAAGTGTGTTGTTGTTGCAGCAACAAATATTTTAAATTGGGACGTACACAAGACATGGACCCCGGGTCCGTGGACCACCCCTGTGGACCCGATCCATGGACTACCCCTGTGGACCACCACTCATTTTGTAAAGACGAATCTATTTTTAGACTACCTTTTCCGCCAAACACAGTTCCAGTTCGGTGACCCTATGACGTGGAAGATGGTTTCTTGTGATGTGTCATCGGGCTCGTTCGCGAGAAATTCAATCCAAAAAATAGATTGCTGTCTGTGAAAATATACGGTGACAGGAACATAGGGCTGTGGTTCATCTTGGGCTTCTCATTTAAGCAATTGTCTCAAAAGACACCTTTACCACCTATTTGGTGGCCAGGTTCCAAAGGAATTTCGTCTTCAAATATACATCTAGTTCTTCACCGCAACAAATTTACCTGCTCTTAGCCTCATAGCTAAGTTGATAGAGGATTGCACTGGTATCGCAGAGGGTCATGGGTTTCCAATCCCGTTGGAGCCACCTGAAAATTTTCAGGTGTTTATAAGAGACAATTGCCAGGTAAGTACGAGGATAATTTCCCTCTTTCTTCTAAAGAATTTTCTGCTTGTAACTTAACAAAATAAGGGGTGGTGGTTCATAGGGGTAGTACATGGACCCGGGGTCCATGAAGAGGTCCATTGATAGGGTCCACAGAGGTGGTCCATGGACGAATGGTCTGTGTTTTGTATAGGTCCTTTAAATTGGACCTTTTGGATTTTCTCCCCGTAAAAACTGATGGGTTTTTCACATAGTTTTAAATCATTGTATTACTAGCAAATGAAGTTTCCCGTGCTTTTCTGCTTGATTTCCATATTCATCTTAACTGTATTTGTATACCGCATCATTAAGGTGTAGATTTATAGGATAGTATTTATATTGGGCCTTTTTCGATATTTTGCCCAGAAAGAATGATTTTTTAAACCTAGTTTTATAGGTTTTTGGTCATCTAGTTGGCCAGTGAAGTTTCGATAAAGCCTACAATTTTTCGGTGTTTTTCAGTAGAGAATTTACCTTTTATATCTTATTTATCCTTTTTCGTTGTTTGAGCACATTTGTGCGCACTTGATGTAATTTTTTTGCAATAAACTGGTAATTTAATTAAAACAATTAAGTGATTCACTGCGCGGAGTAAATCCATTTAAAAGACACTTTCTTGAGGAGCGCCACACCTTCGTGTTTCCCAAAACGCCCCCATTCAGCATTGTGCTGAACTAAATGTCGAGGGCTTTTGAAAAGGTTGTTTGATATGTTTGGAAGTACAGAGCTTGAATGCTGAAAGAGTGTAGACGCAAATTGAAACTGATTTAAAGTTTCATACAATGTCTGTTCAATATTCCCTTCGTTCATTATATACATCTTATTCGATGGTTTAACATATAATACGCGCAGATATTTTGTGAGTTGCGTAGTATACTTCCGAGCCCCGTAGGGGCGAGAAAAAAAAAAGAGCAATGGGCAAAATGTCCGCGAGTATTATATGTTAAACCATTGAATAAGAGATTTATTATTCCACTACAAAAATGGTGTTCTTTTGCTTCAATTTTATTTGGTAAGAGTTTTTTGAAAAAAATGCATCATCTGTCCTTCAGGGCGCGTGCAAACGATGTAAACAGCACAAAAGGTTAGTAGAAGATCTTTATTTGATTGGATAAACAAAATGACGAGTGACAAGTGATGACCATCTGAATTCTCAGGCTTTGCATAGTGTGGAAAACAGCTTCTTTCATTGAAAAACTCCCGTTCCGTCCGTATTTGCTCTGTTGTAAACCGGTCAAATCGGGACACTACACTGACTGTATTACCGTCTCATATTTTGCGCCTTCTCTTGACCAAATATAGTAAAATGGCGTAATAGTGGAATAATAAATGTACTTATTGATTGAGTGGAAGGGCTGGGAAAATATTTGGCCCAAGGTCATGGCGTATGGACCAAGCATACTCTTTCCGAGGCCGAGTTTGAAATATAGAGGTTCCATTTGATGGACTCCTGTCCGTTTTTGTGATGACAATCGTCCGTTTTTAGATGTTCGAGAGGTTTGGCATCGCGTTTATGACAAACGGCAGGCTGAAACTTGAGTTATCATCGTCATCATCGTCATCACCATTATTACGTCATCTTCATCATTTTCATTATCATAGTTGACGTCATTTTCATTATCATCATCGTCATCACTATTACCAAATGTGGTTTGCAACCAATCACTAGAGAAACAGACAACAATGATCAGGAACGCACCAAGGGTAGCCTCTAACTCCACTAATTCCTTGAGTCAACCATTTCCCGAGTAAATTTATTACAAGGAACAGGTTTTTCCTGCGAAATGTATCATATTTTCATTGACGCTGAAATAGCTCTGTTTTGATTGGCTTTTACAACAGCAGGTGTGCTGAATCTCCCAAGGGGGCGTTCTATAAATAAATCTATTCAGGGAAGGTTTGACTCCTACGTTAAGTATGTAAGATAGAGGCTTCCCTTGATGCGCTCCTGGAATGATGTAACTTTTACAATCGCTGATCTACGAACAAAAAGAGATTATAAGAGATCTTTTGTTTTCGTCCACCAACAAGCAAATGGCGGTAATGACGTAACGTGAAAATCACCTACACCTGTACTGTCACCACGACTATCTTAACCTAACCTCGCTCCCAGGTTCTCTAAGATCCTGGCAACGAGGTTGGGCACAACCGAGAACATACAGTAAGAATCATTTATCTTCCTCTACACACACGAGTCGAGGAATCCATTTATTTGGGGAAGACATTTTGCCCTCTACGACATACAAGCTAGCGAAATTTTTTTCCAAAAAATGTAGCGTTAATTATGTACTTTGAAAGGACGAAAAGAAACATGCTGCACATGCGAGACGATCGTTTTTCCTCATTAAGCCATCTTTGTATTTAAATTTGAACCTATAACGAAATGACTTTTCATGCTCCTGTACCCTTAATGCCCTGCAGGTCCACCTGCATAGTATTTTTTTCTAAAACTCGATGGGATTTACGGGGTTTCTGCAAATTGGCCATTATGAGTATAGGTGAGTTTTGCGTTACGTCATCGCCGCCATGTTGGTGGACGTAAACAAAAGATCACTCATTAGCTTCTTTTGTTCGTCCATTAGCAACTGTACATTGCAGCATTGTTATGCGTCTCAAGAGATTGGTTGCAAAACACCAATTACGATCGCCTCGAGAACGTTCAACCAATTACTGAAAGACTATTCAAATATATTGTATATCCACGCGCATCAAAGTCCATTGTTCTGATTAACAAAATTCGAGTGATAGGGCTTTTACGATGTAACCAGGTGGCACCATGTTTCTTTGCCAAAACCGTGAGGAGTGTTTTAGTCAGCTCTGTCATTTTTTGTTGATAACTTACAACTTACAATTCTATCTCATAAACCGTAACCTCGGATACTGACATGAAGAACGAACAAGGCCTACTGGGAGTGACGACACAATCATTGAACCAAGACCTCGTGAGGGAGTAGACGAGTTCCGAAGAGCTCTTCGATTTACCCGCTCTTTGGCTTATCTTAGATAAGTATTGGACGGGAATTCCTTTTCAGAAGTCTTGAAATACATGTGGAAGGTGAAGTGAACTATGTAATAGTCACGTTTATGGAAAATTCACCAAGAATGACCTCGTGAAGGCGTTCCCATTAGTGCCACGTGGCGCCTGTTCGCCAGCTATGAACCGTTCAAAAGTTCGTGTTCATTACGTTTATAGGGTGAAGTGGTCTATGTAATAGTCACCTTTTATTACGAGTTCACCTGGAATGACCTTGTTAAGGCATTTACCTATCTGGTTGTATAAACTAGTGAAGGCGGAGTGAGAGTCTACGGTTTTTTTTTTGCCGGAGAATGTTGTGAAATTGAATGTGCTTTATCTTCTTGTTAGATATGTCTCAAGAAGGTTCTATTAACCCTGGAGAGGGCACGTCAGGTCTTGAAACTGGCACAGGAGCTGTAAATAAAGCCATTTTATCAGGGATTCAGCGCCTGAATGAAAGTATTGCAAGCCTAGGTGGGTATCGTGATGAATTCGAGGACGATTTACAGAGCGAAGGTATCTGATATGTATCAGTCCAAGACGATTTGGATAATATTGCAAGCAGTGGATCAACTGCTGTGACTGAGCGTAAGTCAGGAACGGATGTTCTGCTTGACTACTGCTGTCAGCTTGATGTGGAAACGGATGCCAAAGCGCCTAAGATTGATGAAAAGGTGGCTGATGTTGTAAATAAGCTCTGTGTGAAGCGTGTGAGTCAAGATCAAAGCAAAAACAATCATGAAACGCCACAATCGTGACTCCGGAGAATGTGATGGTGCGTTTACCTAAGTGTGAGCAGAGTATCTCGAATCAGCTGCCTGCGAGGACGCGGGTGAATGATATGAAATTGCAGTCATCCCAGGCATTGTTGTTGTCCTCGGTTAATTGTTAGCTCGAAGTGGCTAAAAAGCTTGTAGAGTCAAAAGCTTCAATAGAGGTGTTAACTTCATGCCTGGATGGACTCACGCTTGCTATGACAGCTAATTTCGAGTTAAACCAGAGCCTACGAGAGGCCATAATTCAAGGCGGAGTTTGCAAAGGGTTTATGTACGTCTACGAACCCAGCAGATGAGTTTCTTTTTGGGGGTGATACCTCCAAGAGAGTGAAGGAAATCGTTGATCTTACCAAAAGCAAGATGTGCAAGGGACCACCTTGCTCAAGAGGTAGACAAAGATTTGCCCCGTACCCTGCCAGGGGCTACCGGGGTGGCCTAGCGAGTGGGAAAGGAAGGAGTTTTCGTGGTCGCTCGAGTTACAGTGTTAACCTTTCTGGCCAGCAACAGCCTTTTCGGAATGCACCCCAACCGGAGAAGAATGCAGTGGCCAAGTCTCATCGCAATTGGTATGTACCCTATTCAGATCTGGAGGCTCTGATTAATAAGGGACTGGTCATTATTCATCGGGAGGGGGGCTGCTGCAAATAAGGGGGGGTGGGGGGGGGGGCCAACATTTTCTTATGCATGGCTTAAAGGGGGGGCCATTAAAAATTATGCAAGCGTTTTGCCAGCAAAAATGTTAAAAGCTGCAGCTGGATGCTTTCAACAAATACAGGCTATTAAAATAGCTTTATACAACAACTTTTATTAACACTTACAAATCAGCATCTTACAACATTGATATTACTTCTACTGTCAACATGACCAGCACCATCATCATCATTGTTATTGTCCGCAGCATTTAATATCATCATCATTGCCATCATCGCCATTACGATTGTTCAGTGTCGTCATAACACTGTCAGCATCATCATAAATATCAAGGTTGTCCTCATCACCATTGTCATCAATGTCAGCATCATCACTGTCATCATCATGGGCATTATCTGGTTCTAGGTTACTGTCTCCTTTTCTTGGAAAATTGTCTACATATTCACTAATCAAATTTAAAGCTTCAGTAGATAGTTGTCTATCTTCATACATAAGTTGTAGATATTTTACTTGACACAATGATAATGTAGATAGAGCTTCCAATTTTAGGTTTTGGATTTGAATTTCCTCAGATGGAGAAGCATTCGAAATAAACTCTCGTACTTTCTGTATGTTGGTGGATTTTCTCGAAACTTTCCTTCTTTTGGCTTTCCTTTGGTTCTCTTTCTGAGAACGCTTCTTGGTTTTTGCATTCACCTGGGTGGCATACTGGAACATATTTGATGTCTTTTCTAACTTATCCGTTAGGCTTTCTTCTATTTCTATCACCCTTTCTTTAACTTTTATAACTTTGCCAATAACGTTTTCATCAAATGTGTTTGGGTGATTGTGCTCTGTCCCAGTTTCCCTCCTTTGGAGAAATTAGTAGAAAGATGGTTTTTTGCCTCTTCCTCCTGCTTCTGGATGGACGTCTTAATATCTTGAACCATTTTCAAGTTGTTTTGCAATATAAGTAGGTCAGAGCGTGTAACTACGTGATCTTCACTGAAATATTTCCCTGCAACAGCGGGATTGTTAGGGTCCATAACAACATCAATTCTCTTCTAAAGCCTCTCAAGCCCACATTCTGCATCATATTGAGATCACCGAGAACTTTAATGTCAATACGACAATTGTGTACACAAGGCCTGGGCGAAGAGCAAATAGAATCCAAATTTAAAGTAGCTTTAATTTAGAGAATATCTATCAGTTGGACGTGGTGACTTGATAAATGCCTACTTTTTGTTTCACGCATGCCGGAGGACAAGGGGGGATGGGGGGGGGGGGGCCAGCAAAAATCATGTCAAAGTAGGAGGGGGACCAGCAAAAATCAAGCATGCCACATTTTACATTGCACCAGCCCACAACCCCACCCCCCCTTCCCCCCTCCCGATAAATAATGACCAGTCCCTAATCAGTTGCCCTTTAAGGCTGGACAGTTGTAATATTGTATAGCAGAATGGGAGAGGTTAACCCTTGACCAAGAAGTTTTAGATTATGTGCAACATTGTCACGTTGAATTCATTAATGACCCTTCTCAGTTTAGTGTCCCAGGTCGGAAGATTTTAAGTTTCCAGCAACAGGCTGTCATACATTCCGAAATAGATAACCT
>BLFP01000050.1:228843-248559 GCA_014634505.1 Montipora efflorescens | reverse complement strand
CTCTCCTGTTATGCGGATTTGCACACAGCAGGTGAGCCCTTATTGCCACGTAGTATCGGAGATACTGTGTGACCATCAAATCAACGGATTACCTGAAAACCACGAAGAGGAGCCTGTTGCTGAAGAGGGAAATGGATCAAGCGTCCACAGAGTAGAACCTGCCCGACAAGCCTGTGAAGGGAGCTACGTTGATAACGCTGGTGGGGTCAGCTATCGCCTGAACGGGACAGTTGCTGGTGGGGTCAGCTATCGCCCGAACGGGACAGTTGCAGGAGAGGATCTGCTCTACCCCATCCCAGAATGTGCGACATACTTCCCTGTGCAGGAACAAGGTAGAAGGCTGATTGCAATGCCATGTTTTCAGTCGGTTAGCCATGTAACAACGCCTTGCTCGGTTCCAAATGCAGAGAGGACAGCCCTTTGCGATCAGCTGCTGAGGAATTTTGATTGGCCACCCAACTTGATCTCTTCCACTGGGAACATTGAAAGAGCAATGGAGCATACATGCACCGATGAGGAGATAAGAAATTGGAAACAGAAGCTAACGAGGCAAGTGGCACGAATTAATTATCCTTAGCAAACATGAAGCAATTGAAACTGTTAAATTCATGGTACTACCGAAATTGTAACTGGTTGCCATGTATTAAATTTCTCTTTCCGCACTATGCGTGCAGTTCCACTATACCATATGTTCCATTTTCTTTTGAGTCTGGCCTTGCTTGTCCTAACGTTAGGTAGCGCTGTTAATCTAGCGGATCAGAGTTATCAAAACCAAGTGATTTGTCATTTGGAAAATATCAGCGGATTTCGCTATCCCGTTCTGTTCCGAGCAGTTGGAAAATGGAAATGGAAATGAAATTTGTTTACCCACGGAACACCTTAAGAGCGCTCAGGAACTCTTTCAATATGTGTCCGTGCATTCCGGATCGAATTGGAATTTGGTAGTGTTGGTTTTTGCGGAGGAAAACCTCCCGGAGCAAGGACAGAACCAACAACAAACTCAACCCACATATGACAACGGGACCGGGAATCGAACCCGGACCACATTGGGAGGCCAGTACTCTCACCACTGCGCCACCCCTGCAGTTAACGACAACTCGAAGATCGTACCCAGAGTTTTTAAAATAACGTCATTCTTGAACCGAATCTCGGAAATTACCATGTCGTGAAGTTAAAGGAGAAAATGGAGAAATATAAGTGTTACATTAAACCAGTAATAAAGTTACACGAAAGGGCAAGTTCATATAAAAATGGGGTAATTTGCAACTGATGAAGATTGTTCTAAGAGTGGGCTGCTTTCCATTGGATGAATCACTGATCTCGTCTGTTGGACAGATACTTTACTGGCACTATATATCCATCTTTTATTTCGAACAGCCGAAGCCTGGTGTTGACTTATTTCGTGTTTTTCATGGAATCGTATTTGGAAAGACCGGACGCTTGTATGATTTGTGCAAAATGCATCACTTCGAACAACTAAGGCTTGGCCCGGAATAGATGTTGCCGGTAGAATCCGTTCTCAGGTTGAATCCATTTTTACCTACAGTAGGTTAAATGCTCATTTTACCTAGGCTGAATACGCTCTCAGATCAATTGAAGAAACGTTTTTGGAGCCTAAATTATGCCTAGGGAAAAATTAGGGTCAGGTTAGCATTAGGTTCAGTGGTCGTAGAAAAGTAAATAATGAAAAGAACTATGTTGGGTTGAGCATGTTCGTCGTTGAAGTGTAGTGATGAAGACACAGGACTGTACTGAGATCTGCTCGAGGGTCCGAGTTCGAGTACCGGTAAGAGCATAGTGCAGGTCTTTGTTCCCTTGTTGTGATATTGAGACTGAATGGATAAGTGTATATGAATACGGAAACCAGTGACTGGACTAGAGATGATACGAAACAATAAGATGTGTTGAGATGCGAAAGACAGAGCTTGAGGGAAGGTGTAGGTGTTTTCAATCCATTTTAGGGGATTGATAGCTGCTTTAAACTAGGTAAAGTGCATATTTAACCTACGTAAAATGAGGATCAGCAATTTAGCCTAGATAAAAACGGATTCAACCTGACCTCGGATTTGACCGACAACATGGACACCCAAAGACGTCAAATTGTGATAAGAACACCAATTAATATAATCTATTTTACATTTATTTATTTTTTGTTAACGCCTGGAAAATTACTTACAGGTCAAATCCTCAGACAGCTGCTCTGAAAATGGGAAATGCAGATGGTACATTTTTCATCATGGAAATCGGAGAGGTTTCTCAACATCGCCGATATGAAACACCTATCCTTAGTGATGCGGTGTACAGTTATCGTTTTGGAAGGTTAGTGGGAATCAGAATCTATCCCAATGGTGTTGGCAGTGGAAGAGGAACCCATGTGGCAATTTTCATTCACATGATGCAGAGCACCTTTGACGATCTCCTAGATTGGCCTTATGATGGGACAGTCACTGTTAGCGTTTTAGATCGTAGTGGTTCAAGAGCCCGTAGCGACATCAGTCGGATCATACAAGCAAAGCCTAACTTGTTGGCCTTCCAACAGCCCCACGAGGCCATTTGCCGCACCGGGTATGGCTATGTTTGGTTCGCTCGAATCCAGGAGTTCTTTGGTCCTCGATATGCGAAGGACGATTCATTGTTGTTGAAAATAGAGTTTTAGGGTAATGATCAATACGTCCACCACATAATTCACTAAAATATTTCTCTGAAAGAGACTTTAATTTTGTTATTGATTGCACGAAAGCAGTGCCTAAAACATTGCCAATGTGTGAAAAGATAATGCTATTTTAACTGCTTAAAAAGTATGATTGGTTGATACATTTGTGATGTGCTCACACAGAGTTTCTCAGTTAGTTCTGCCCGACCTTTTTTTGAAAAAGAAAACTATTAGCCCAAACAAAAGAGTTAAAATAGTGCAATGCGGTATATAGGGACCGAAGCCTTTTTCTAAGGCCATGATTATCCATTTCACACGGTTGATTTGGCAGCGGCTATACATGTAACGTGGCTATAAAAACAACTTGAGTAACATCGATCATTCATCTTAACTTTACTTGTTTTGCAATTTGTAGAGGAGTAATATGATCCCTGACATTTTAAACTATTTAGTTATTTCAGGGAATCGCTACTCTTAAATATTAACTTGTACTAAGTAATTTTTTGTAAATATTAACCTCAACATAGTACGGGTACAATGAAGTGTGTTGTTGTTGCAGCAACAAATAGTTTTAATTGGGACGTACACAAGACATGGACCCCGGGTCCATGGCCCACCCCTGTGGACCCGATCCATGGACTACCCCTGTGGACCACCAATCACTTTGTAAAGTTACAAGAATAAAAATCTTTAGACGAAAGAAAGGAGTGATCCTGACACTTATCTGAACAATTTAAGCAGGAACCCATGACTAGGGGCGAATAACTCACATACTAAGGGTACGTTTCTTTGCGAGGATGATCCGAAAAAGGATCATCAATTGATCCAAGATCACTTGGATCACGTTGCATTAAAGGAACCGAAGAATCCACTCTGGGATTCCTTTGATGCACCATGATCCAAGTCATGTTGGATCAATGATGCCTTTTTCGGATCATCCCCGCAAAGAAACGCACCTTAAGATTATTTCACAGTATTTTTACAGACCGATCTATTTTTAGACTACATTTTCTGCCAAAAAAAGTTTCAGTTCGCTGACCCTATGACGTCAAGTGGGTTTCTTGTGATGTGTCATCGGGCTCGTTCGCAAGAAATTCAATCCAAAAAATTAATTGCTGTCTGTGAAAACGTCGTGACAGGAATATAGGGCTGTGGTTCATTTTGGGCTTCTCATTTAAGCAATTGTCTCTTAAAAGACACCTTTACTACCTATTTGGTGGTTCCAAAGGAATTTCGTCTTCAAATATATATCTAGTTCTTCACCGCAACAAATTTACCTGCTCTTAGGCATCGCAGAGGGTCATGGGTTTCCAATCCCGTTTAAGCCACCTGAATTTTTCAGGTGTTTATAAGAGGCAATTGCCAGATAAGTGAGAGGATAATTTTCCTCTTTCGTCTAAAGATTTTTCTGCTTGGAACTTTACAAAATGAGGAGTGGTGGTCCACAGGGGTAGTCCATGGATCCGGGGTCCATGAAGTGGTCCATGGACCGGGTCCACAGGGGTGGTCCACGGACCAGAGGTCTATCTTTTGTACACATCCTTTAAATTGGACATTTGGATTTTCTCCCCGTAAGAACTGATGAGTTTTTCACATAGTTTTAAATCATTGTATTACTAGCAAATGAAGTTTCCCGTGCTTTTCTGCTTGATTTCCATATTCATCTTAACTGTATTTGTATACCGCATCATTAAGGTGTAGATTTATAGGATAGTATTTATATTGGGCCTTTTTCGATATTTTGCCCAGAAAGAATTATTTTTTAAACGTAGTTTTATAGGTTTTTGGTCATCTAGTTGGCCAGTGAAATTTCGATAAAGACTACAATTTTTTGTTTTTTTCAGTAGAGATTTTATCTTTTATATCTTATTTATCCTTTTTCGTTGTTTGTGCACATTTGTGCGCACAAAAAACTACTTGAGTAATATCATTTATCATAACTTTACTTGTTTTTGCAATTTGTAGAGGAATAATATGATCCCTGGAATTTTTAACCATTTAGTTATTTCAGGGCATCGCTACTCTTAAATATTAACTTGTACTAAGTAATTTTTTGTAAATATTAACCTCAACATATTACAGGTACAATGAAGTGTGGTGTTGTTGCAGCAACAAATATTTTTAATTGGGACGTACACAAGACATGGACCCCAGGTCCATGGCCCACCCCTGTGGACCCGATCCATGGACTACCCCTGTGGACCACCAATCATTTTGTAAAGTTACAAGAATAAAAATCTTTAGACGAAAGAAAGGAGTGATCCTGACACTTATCTGAACGATTTAAGCAGGAACCCATGACTAGGGGCGAATAACTCACATACTAAGGGTACGTTTCTTTGCGGGGATGATCCGAAAAAGGATCATCAATTGATCCAAGATCACTTGGATCCTGTTGCATTAAAGGAACCGAAGAATCATCTCTGTGATTTGTTTGATGCACCGTGATCCAAGTGATGTTGGATCAATGATCTCTTCCCCGAAAAGAAACGCACCTTATAAGACTATTTCACGGACCGTATTTTTACAGACCGATCTATTTTTAGACTACCTTTTCCGCCAAAGACAGTTCCAGTTCGGTGCCCCTATGACGTCAAATTGGTTTCTTGTGATTTGTCATCGGGCTCGTTCGCGAGAAATTCAATCCTAAAAATTGATCGCTGTCTGTGAAAACGTCGTGATAGAAACATGGAGCTGCAGTTCGTTATGGACTTCTCATTTAACCAATTGTCTCTTAAAGACACTTGTACCACATATTTGGTGGTTCCAAAGGGATTCGTTCATAGCCCGCACTTCAAATATACATTCCTTTCATTCATCGAATTCTTCACCAGAACAAATTGACCTGCTCTTAGCTTCATAGTTCAGTTGGTAGAGGATTGCATCGGCATCGCATAGGGTCATGGGTTTCCAATCCCGTTAAAGCCACCTGAATTTGTCAGGTGTTTATAAGAGACAATTGCCTCTTTCGTCTAAAGATTTTTCTGTTTGTAACTTTACAAAATGAGGGGTGGTGGTCCACAGGGATGGTCCATGGACCGGATCCATAAAGGGGTCCCTTGACCGGGTCCACAGGGGTGGTCCACGGACCCGGGGTCCATGTTTTAAATGGGTCCTTTAAATTGGACCTTTTGGATTTTTTCCTCGTAAGAACTGATGAGTTTTTCACATAGTTATACATCTTTGTATCACTTGCAAATGACGTTTCTCGTGCTTTTCTGCCTGATTTCCATATTCATCTTAACTGTTAATTTGTTTGCCGCATCAATATGGTGTAGAATTTTAGGATAGTATTTAAATTGGGCATAGAAAGAATATTTTTTAAACATAGTTTTATAGGTTTTGAGTAATCTAGTTGGCCAGTGAAATTTGGATAAAGACTACATTTTTGTAGTGTTTTTCAGTAGAGATTTTATTTTCTATATCTTACTTATCCTTTTTCGTCGTTTGAGCACATTTGTGCGCACTTTTGTTTGTGATGTAATTTTTTTTGCAATAAACTGGTAATTTTATTAAAACAATTAAGTGACTCACCCCGCGGATTACATGTACATCCATTCAAAAGATCCTTTCGTGAGGAACGCCACACTCTTGTTTCCCAAAACGCCCCCGTTCAGCATTGTGTTGAACCAAGTATGGAGGACGTTTAAAAAGGTTGCTTGATATGTTTGGAAGCGCAGAACTTGAACGCTGAAAGAGTGTAGACGCAAATCAAAACTGATTTCAAGGTTCATACAACATCGGTTCAATATTCCCTTCCTTCATTATATAGTTACTTATTGACTGAGTGGAAGGGACGGACGGGAAAATATTTCGCCCGAAGTCATGTCGTACGGACCGAGCCGACTCTTGCCGAGGCTGAGTATGAAAGATAGAGGCTCCATTTGATGGGCTCCTGTCAGTTTTCGGGATGACAATCGTCCGTTTTCGGATGTTCGAGAGGTTTCGCATCGAGGTTTACGACAAACGGCAAACGTCAGGCTGAAACGTGAGCTTATTATCGTGGTGGTCGTCGTCATCATCATCATCATCCTCATCATCATCGTCATCGTCGTTGTCATTATTGGCGTCATAACGATCACTATCGTCATCGTCTTAATTTTCATCATCATCATCGTCATCACAATCTTTGTCATTGTCATTATTACCATCACCACGTGATCTTCATCTTTTCGCGTCTTTTTCATTGTCATCATCATCGTCATCTCTATCACCATACGTGCTTGTCAACCAATCACTAGAGAAACAAATAACAACGATCAGGAACTCATCAAGGGGAGCCTCTAACTCCACTAATTCCTTGAGTCAACCCTTTCTCGAGTAAATTTATATTACAAGGAACAGGTTTTCCCGGCGAAATGTATGATATTTCCCTTGAAGATAAGATAGCTCTGTTTTGATTGGCTTTCACAACATTGGACGCGCTGAATCTCCCAAGGGAGGCGTTCTATAAATAAATGTACTCGGGAAACGGTTGACTCCTAGGCCAAGTATGGCAGATAGATGCTTCCCTTGATGAACTCCTGCAATGATGTAATGTAAAATCCCAGGTCGACGAACAAAAGGAGATGAGAGATCTTTGTTTTTCTCCACCACCGTGGTGGTGATGACGTACCCTGAAAAACACCTACACCTGTAATGTCATCTCGAGTATCTTGCTTGACACAACCTAACCTCGTTCCCAGGGTCTCTAAGAATCTGGCAACGAGGTTGAACACAGCCGAGAAGATGCAGTAAGAATCGTTTATCTTCCTCTACACACACGAGTCGAGGGAGCCATTAATTTGGGGAAGACATTTTGCCACTACGACATACAAGCAAACAAGATGTTTTTTCCAAAAAATCTGGCGTTAATTATTTACTATGAAAGACGAAAAGAAACATGCCGCACGTTTGACACGATTGTGTTTCCTCATTAAGCCATTGTTTCATTTAATATTTGGAACCTATAACTAAATAACTTTGCATGCTCCTGTGCTCTTAATGCTCTACGGCCCCACCTGCGTAGTATTTTATTCTATGGGATTTACATGATTTCTGCAAATGTTTGGTCTTCACCGTTACTGGTGCATTAGGAAGGCTTCAAGAACGTTGAACCAATTACTGAAAGACTATGCAAATATACAGCATATCTACCCGCATCAAAGTCCCTTGTGCTCCTAAAAATTTGAGAGAAATGGAGTGCACGATCAAACCAGGTGACAGGATGTTTCTTTGCCAAAATCGTGAGTACTTTAGAATGCTTTGTCATTACTGTTCGCGATAATAGCATTCTTACAGAAGTGATTTTAAGAATTTGGTATACAACGGTATACAACAGTATTAAATTCCGTAGGGTTTGCTTTAAAGACACCAACGTGCTAGATGGAAGCCAAAATTGTCAGTAGGTTATAAGAAAAGATTGACAAAAAAGCACTTTCTGCCCACATCACTGATCACTGTAAAAGCAAAGACAACTATGCTCGCTTCTTAATCAAAATGGAGACAGTTCATTCTTCATACCTGTCTGACTGACATTTCATTGAAATTGTGAGAACTTACAAGCTGTCACTCCTGGGGGTCAAATGTTGCGCTTTCTGATGTAAAGAATAAATTATCTTGTCCTGACAGTGTTTGGTACTTCAAAGCAGACGAATCTGGGAAAAGCCGCAAGATCAAAATCCGATTTCAGTTTCTTAATCGTAAGTTTGTCGAACTTTTATATTTCTTGTTAAGGTCACTTGCAAACGGACGCAAACGTGTTGGCCAACATGTTGGGTGTTGCATGTTGCGTCCGTTTGCAAACCCTGTTGCATGTTGGTGCGTGTTGTTGGGAAGTTGTCGGCGACAGTTTGAAACTGGTCAAGCTTTGTTGCGCTACGCTTCAGCGATTACGGAACAAAAGAAATGTTGGGAGATGTTGGCTCAAAGTATATATATAAATAAATATTTTGTTGGCTCAATATATTTATTTATGTATACATTTTGAGCCAACAACTCCCAACATTTCTTTTGTTCAATTCCGTGATCGCCAAAGCGTAGAGCAACAATGTTGATCCGTTTGCACTGCTCTTCCAACATTGTTGGGGCCTCGGACGCCCATACATATTGTCTCTATGGTGATAGCAACGCATTAACATGTTGAAAACAAGATGGCAGCCGAATTTTGTAAGGTTACAAAGTCTTATGGGTCGTATCCTTCTCATGATACACTGCACGTCTTTGCATGGTTGGGGAGTTGTACATATTGAGTGCGTTTGCGCACAACTGCCAACACGATCCAACTTCCGCAGAACCAACAACTGCCAACAATATTAATATGTTAGAAATTGTTGCGTCTGTTTGCACGGGGCTTAAGTCTAACAAGGAAATATGAAACAAAAATTCGATTGGGAAGTAAACTTGGACCATTTTAACAGCTTGGATTGGACAATATTGAAGAGACACTTGAAAGAGAAAGTCAACAAGCATATGAAAAGGAATCGTGGGCAGACAGTCACACAGACAGAAATGAACTATAACTCCCCCCTACTCCGGGGGGGAGGGGAGTCTCCCATATAAAAAAGGGAGGGATGCCCGTCGTCAATCAATCAATCAACTTTATTTAAAACACGGTAAATGGCTCAGCAAGCTGGTTTTCAGACATGCCGTGTAAGAATTACAAAATATAAATGCTAAAAAATTACAAGGGGTGTAAATTTCGGATTTTGGTCTCACTTAGGGTGTTCTGGGAAAAACGCAATCATATGTAGCCGTGAAGGTCTCCTTTAGTGCTGCACGCGAAGAAATATAAGTGTATATTTACACTTTTATATGTCTTCATGTAAACGAAAGTATTTCCAACGAGCAGCCCTTCCCTTTTTAGAAGGGATTCGGTAACTGGTAACGATAACCTTATCTGGCACTTGTCTTCTAAATATGGTTGTGAGGTCCATGTTTTGTCAACCAGTCGATCAAATATGACAAATATGCCTTAGAACTGTGGATATCGGCGTGTAAATCTGTGAGATTGCCCTAAAAACCGTCAGACTCGAGAGGTCTGTTACAAGCTGCTAAAAAGGCATGTGTTAATATATTGGCGTGTTCAGCTAGTGCCCATTGTTGTCCTGTGAAAAACAACCGCTGTTGGAAGTTGACTGAGAAACGATTTGGTAAAACATAATACTTGTGTGCATGCATATCATTAGCATTCTAATTAGAAAATGCCAGATAAACAGAGATCCAAAAATAATCAACCAATCAGATAAGTTATTAGCAGTAAGGGGATTCCCCCGTTGATTAACTAGCGATCAGGCGCTTTCTTTCAAGGCTGTCATGTAGAGAAAAATGACATTGTTTTGTTTCCCTTAAGATAAAGGCCGTTGGCAGTTTACCGCTTGCATCGATGTCATGTCGACTCCTTTTGACCCAATGCAAATTCTCATATGAAACATCCGTTTTTTAAAAATGTATTTCTTCCTCACCGCTTGACCAGTTTCTATTCCGTGACCACAAGTGTCTTTTCTAGTTTACAGTTCCTCCAAATTCATCTATCTTGCTCATAATTCTCTTGTGATGGGATTGAAAAAAAATTGTTTTACTTTAGAGAGTGACAGGTTCTCTCCCTGCCTGGTTACGAAAAGAGGATGCTACACAGTTTCTGCAGGTCACCTCGCAGCTCTAACAAGGTTGCAGCTGATTGGCTAGCGCCTTGAATTGCGTTAATTAGAAACTTGTCTGATTAAGTTCAATTGAAATGGTCATCGAGGGAATTGCTATTCGACTATTCAGTCAAATCTCTTAAGCAACAGTGTCCTGGTGCCATAAATGTAACAACCGAGTGAACAATGTGAAGGTTTTTAAAGGGACCATGTATTTCGAGAGGGATCACTATATGAGCTCTACAAGAACATCTGAAGACCACCATTACTGCCCTTTTTACGTTGCATGGCACCGACTACACCTTGAAGCATTAGCTATAGCTGCAATGGTACGCTTATTATGCTCCCTTAACGTTCAAGAAGTCTCAGGCGTTTTACTAGTACATGTGTATGGGGAAGTAGGCCATAAGGGAGGTACAAATGGCCAACACTTCTAAGGCAAGAGAGGTGACGGTGGCTAAGGCTATACATGTGGTGGAGCGTGGTCAAGTCAACTCAGGGAGGGCTGTTACGGTAGCAAGGGTAACCAGCCATGTGGCCATTTTGATGAGGTGCCATGGCAGTTTATGTTGGTAAAGAGGGCCAGAGTGCCAAGAGTGGCCAAGCTTGCCAGGGTGGCTAATGTGGCCAGGGTGGCAAGGGTGGTCAAGGTGGACAGGGTTGCCAAGGTGGCCAAGGTGGAAAGGGTGGCCAAGGTGGCGAGGGTGGAAAGGGTGGCGAGGGTGGCCGAGGTGGCGAGGGTGGCCAAGGTGGCGAGGGTGGCCAAGGTGGCTAGGGTGGCCAAGGTGGCGAGGGTGGCCAGGTTGCCAATTTCATACCAGTCGTATGCAACCTTTCCTACAACCTTTTCTATGCGCTAATTTTGATCAGAAAATTATATTTTGTCATTTGTCGTCACTGTCTCTCAATCATGCATGAGGCATTTTGAATTCTTTGTCCAAAGATTCAAAGAGAGACCTTCCTTATATTTGAGTGAATTGGTCTGGATTTAAAACCTCTCTCTACAACTGAAAAGGAAGAAAACACTGCAAGGAAATGAGCCGTTGACAACCCTCCGTAGTTTTTAGTTACTCTACAGCATATGAAGAGTATGGCTATCGCACCTGTTTTGCGGACTCTGCGGAGTTAGATGCATTTCCAAGCAGAATCGAAACTCAGCTGCCTTGACACTGGAAAGCAGTATCACTGGAAGCGACTTGCCCAACCGTGAAAAATTAAACAAAGTAGGAAATAAATCTGTGGGGAAAAGAATAAAAAAAGAATCTCTTCATAGGTAAGTAGTAACGAAAGTTAAGAAATGTTTTATATCTTATGCCTACATTCCTTTTTACAACTACATAGTCATAGGACATCGTACTTGAAAAGAGTTAGAGGGAGTAATGAGTGTATCATGCCAATATTGTATTTACCAAATATGAAGTGTAATTTCTGCTGTTATACATGCATGTGCTATTTATTTATGTTATTTTTCTGTCGAAATCTGTATTTGGTGAAATAAAAGTACAAATTTAAGTTAAAATTATTTTACAATTTTGGAGATACAAGTGAGTATATCGTCGTTTGCATAGTGTAGTGAGCAAGTCTAGCACTACATGCCATAACAAACACGGACAGAGCTAACCTGTTAAAATGAACTACCATGTAGCATGAAAATGTTGCGGCTTTTAATTTCTGGGGATTTTGCGGATGAATGCTTATCGGCAAAAAGGGTTCAAAAAATATAATACAAATATAAAAAACAAAAATATGACACCCGCCAAAGAAAACGCGCCAAAAACAACTCCCTTCAGTCAAATTAAAGACTGCGCTTTCTGATAGATTTGTGCCAAGCGATGTACACTGGATCCATTGAGATGTCGAGTGTTGACACTCTAGAGGGTCCGAGTTCCAGTACTGGTAATATAGTTAGTAGAGGAGACACACTTCCAATGAACATTTGAAGCTCATACACGTGACGTTTTATCGAGGACCTGATAGGCTGTTTCGCTCGTGAATTATTAAATCTAATGAACATTTGAAGCTCATACATGTGACGTTTTATCGAGGACCTGATAGGTTGTTTCGCTCGTGAATTATTAATGACGTTTTGAAGCAGTTATTTAGGAAAAGAGCCACAGTTAAGGCGAGAGTGACACGTACAAGGGTCCGTAGACTGCGTAGCAAACGTTTCCGTGGGGTTTTCTGCCGGGCCAAAAATGAAGAGAGTGGGCGAGGGACTTTTTTGCTTTCGCCCCAGTTTTTGCTCGGTCAAAACATCAAAAATTTCTCTTCTGTGCCCACGGAAACGCCATGCTGTCTAAAAGGTCTGTGTAAATGAGTGTTATCTCACACACTTCCGTGACCGGTGCGGACGTATAGATTAAGTGACTCGCGTCATTTAGTTTTGTAAACCAACGATTTGCACTGAGGGACTTGGAGTACCTACAGATTTAAGGGCCGCACAGTTTCACTACAAGCAAATTAGTCAAAGTTAAAGAAATCCTGAGATGCTGGAAATACCGCCGACTCACATTGCTAGGGAAAATCACTGTTATCAAATCACTAGTGGTCTCCCAATTAGTCTACCTGCTCTCACCTCTTCGCTCAAACTACAGAGTTTTAAACGAAATAAATGACTTACTCTACACTTTTCTATGGAATGGCAAAGGAGACAAGATAAAACGGAAGGTAATGATCAACGATTTCGGTGATGGTGGCTTAAAAATGATTGATATAAGTTCCTTCAATAAATCCCTCAAAACGACATGGATTAAAAAATACTTGGATAACAATAACAAGGGAAAATGGAAAATTTTTTTCGATATAACCCTCCAAAAATATGGTTGTCAAAACTTTTTTTCCTACAACCTTAATGTTAAGGACATCTTATCGAAAATAACAACTTCGGATGGCTTTTTAAAAGAAGTATTAGAAATTTGGGCAGAAGTTAACTTTGAACCAGAAATAGCATCGAAAAATCACTTTCTGGACCAACAACTTTGGCATAACTCCTTAATAAAGATAGCCAACAAGACAATTTTTTTTCAAAATTGGTTCAATAAGGGAATAACTCGGGTGAAGCATCTTTTAGGATCGGACAACAACTTTCTCTCGCTAAGTGATTTTCGCTGTAAGTATGAAATTGACCCTCGCCCTCTCAGCTTCTACGGATTAATATCCGCTGTTAAGTCTATTCGGATCGATTCAAATTTTCAAGATCTACAGAACACCGACCACGAAAAGGAGCCACTTACAACAAGAATTTTACAAGTCAAAAAAGCAACTACCTTAATATATAAAAAATTGATCAGTATCAAGAGCTTAACCCCCGAGTCAAGTCAAAAAAAATGGCTACAGGATTGTGACCTACCAACAAATGACAACATAAATTGGACTGCTGCTTATATTTTAGCTAAACAATGCACAAAGAGCACTAAGCTAATAGAGTTCCAGTTTAAATTCTTACATAGACGCGTATCAACCAATAACTTCTTATTTAGAATAGGTCTAAAGGGCGATGAAAACTGCAGCTTTTGTCACACCTCCTCTGAGTCACTTATTCATCTTTTTTGGACGTGCAGCCACACATCTCACTTTTGGAATAAACTTACTGAATGGCTGATAAACCTAAATGTACTTCCTAGGGATTATGCTTTGACAAATACTACTGCTTTGGGTCTGAGGCCAGATATCTCTCAATTCGCACTTCTTATAAATTATTGCTTTCTCTTAGCACGATATCACATATGGCTCGCTAAGACAAAAGAAGGCCATCCAAACCTTACACATTTCATACGCACTTTAAAATCACGATATGAAATAGAAATAAAAAGTGGAGACACAAAGAAATGGAAACCTCTTGCAGGATATATGAGGATCTAATTAATATTAGTATATTTCTTCACCTATCTGTATTTATCTCCTACCCATTAGTTTCTTTCAAATCTCCTGTCAGGTGCATATCTTACATTACCTGTAGTGAACCACATGCCTTTACCCTGTTTTTGATGCCTCCATAGTGCAACTTCAAGCTGTAATGATAATTATCTATTTTTCTTCTTTTTTTTTCTTTGCCCTTTGTCGTCACTGCATGTGTTAGTAGTACTGTCTTCACTGTATTTGTTAGTCGTGTAGATTTGTTAGTCGTCGTAATTCAAACACTGTTAAAATTAGAGTAATATCATGTAAATAGAGCTAGTGCTGTAAGTAGTCAGTGTACTGTTCGTAAGCATTTTATTCTCTTGTATTGTTGCAAATAAAAAAAAAAAAAAAAAAAAAAAAAAATTGTCAAAAGGTCTTAAAGAACGAAGCACATAGAACTAGACATTATAGTTATTGACGAAACAAATAAGGAGAGTCTTTAAGGATCGGACACGCTGATCTGACTTTTCCCTTTAAATGCAAAACCGTGAAACCACAACGAAAGTAAACAAAAACTGTTGGTCACGACAAATCAGACAAACAATTAATTTGAATCAATTTACTATTGATTCCTTATTTTTCCCTGTACTTTTGTACCCAGCAATAATTTTATTACATGAAAGATGTTTTGCACATGTAAAAAAAATTGAATCTGTTTAATTTTCTCCAGCAACCTCAACAGAATATTATACAATGACTAAACATGCTAATCTCGAAAGGGTTTTAGGCTGTGCACGGGACGTTAGCTCATCTGATTCAAAATAGGTCACCGGAAATAAACAAATACCGCTGATTTCCCTCACTTTTGTTTTTAATTTGTTTTCACCTACAGATTTTGTGCATAAATGACATTCTTCTTGCACTGGTTCGTTAAATCAAACCACAGGACTGTACTATAAACTCAACGCTAGATAATTATGACTCGACGCTTGAAACTCGACTTGCTCCAAAGAGAAAAACGTCTCGTGTTCTTATGACGTCACGCAAGAGCGGAAGACACAGATTTCTTTTAAATTTCAAAGGGAAACATTTTAAAATAATATAAGTTAACATGCAATATAAAATTTACAGTCCGGAAACAGACATCTAAACGAGTGAAGTTGCAAAATCAGGAAAGATGAGGAGGTTACATGATTAGTATTTACGCATGCGCTACCCGCCCATTGGAGTACGCGCACGAGTGGACTTCGCGAAATGGAGACCCGTGTGAGATATTCCATCTATATACGAATTAGAGACATGTTTCAAAAAAATGATTTTTCTGAAAATCTGGCCTACAGATTTTGTTGAATTTTAAATATTTTAGAGAGTATTTCTAATGTTATCTGGTAATGCTGTATGGGAAACACATTACACATTTCTAATTTTGTTCGCCTTTATGAAAGGAACGTTCGAGAAGTTTAAACAGGAATGACAATCATAATGTCTCTTTATGTGTCAACGTTGATTGGCTGGGAGAAGTGATTAAGAAAGTGCAATCATCTGAAGTGAGACGACCGTGTCGTGGAAGCACTACACTTCTCTATAGTTCAGTCATGCGAAAAAACACAGCTGAATTGGCAACAGGGATATGCAAAAAGAGGTCATAAAGGACGATCTCGGCAAACCTAATATATAAACAGCAACGGCGTCTGCTTTGGGTACATGAGTTTGGTGATTCAGCAGAGCGATTCCATGTGTAGTCCGCTCGTTGTCAGTGGAGCCCCTGAGAACTGTTATATCTACCAGCAGATTTGAACCATCTCCAAACAAAGAAAACAAGAAATTGAACCGATTTATAAAATTAAGAGCACTTGCAGATTATCCATGGAACGTTCAAGGTAGGAGCACTTTTTATTCTCGTGGTCTCGTGGGTTATGTTTCAATTAAACACAGTCCGTCAGATATTACAGATTGTCAGGTTTTCAACTTCTGTAGAACCTAAAGGAACTTTGTCTTTTCGTGGACACTTTCACAAAGAACTAAATGTAGACCTAACGGTGTTATAGATTATCAAGTTTATTTTTTCAATTTATAAATTAAACCAGAAAGCAAGTCATAGCTGGGAAAAACCTAGCGTCGAATTTATATGTATACCGTATTGGCTTCCAGTTTCAGTGAAGACAGCATCTAGTATACCACGTGTAACCGTCGTGGTGTTAGGAACTTTTTAATAAATTCTAAGTGGTAGTTTTGTCATGATTATTGGAAATCTCGTATTTCAGTATGCTATAGTAACTTGGTGATAATTTCGTGGTTATTTTTTTTAATGTTTTTTTTTATCTGAATGTATTCTATGGGAGGTCATTCTGAGTATAGGGTCAGTACCTTAACACTAGAAATATTTAGAGATTTTTCATTAAACAGCGGTTTGGGTTTTCGTCTACATTTTCTCTCGAAAGGAACAAAAAAGCCTATGCGAGAGCATATAGTCAGTAGAGGAGACACAATTCCAATGAACATTTGAAGCTCATACACGTGACGTTTTATCGAGGACCTGATAGGCTGTTTCGCTCGTGAATTATTAATAACGTTTTGAAGCAGTTATTTAGGAAAAGAGCCACAGTTAATGCGAGAGTGACACGTACAACGGTCCGTAGACTGCGTAGCAAGCGTTTCCGTGGGGTTTTCTGACCGGGAAAAAAATGAAGAGAGTTGGGGAGGGAGGTTTTTGCTTTCGCCCCAGTTTTTGCTCGGTCAAAACATCAAAAATTTCTCTTCTGTTCCCCACGGAAACGCTACGCTGTCTAAAAGGTTTGTGTAAATGAGTGTTATCTCACACATTACCGTGACCGGTGCGAACGTATAGATTACGTGACTCGCTTCATTTAGTTTCATAAACCAACGATTTCCACTGAGGGACTTGGAGTACCTTCAGATTTAAGGGCCGTACAGTTTCACTACAAGCAAATTAGTCAAAAGATCTTAAAGAACGAAGCACATAGAATTAGACATTACAGTTATTGACGAAACAAATAAGGAGAGTCTTTAAGGATCGGACACGCTGATCTGACTTTTCCCTTTAAATGCAAAACCGTGAAACCACAACGAAAGTAAACAAAAACTGTTGGTCACGACAAATCAGACAAACAATTAATTTGAATTAATTTACTATTGACTGCTTATTTTTCCTGTACTTTTGTACCCAGCAATAATTTTATTATATGAAAGATGTTTTGCAGATGTAAAAAAAATTAAATCTCTTTAATTTCCTTTAGCAAGCTCAATAGAATATTATACAATGACTAAACATGCTAATCTCAAAAGGGTTTTTGGCTGAGCACGGTGCATTAGCTCATCTGATTCAAACTAGGTCACCGGAAATAAACAAATACCGCTGATTTCCCTCATCTTTATTCTAATTTATTTTCACTTACAGATTTTGTGCATGAATGACATCCTTATTGCATTGCATTGCGTTACATCATATCACAGGACTGTACTATAAACTCAACGCTAGATAAATTCCAAACTCAGCTCTCACCAAAACGTCACGTGTTCTTATGACGTCATGCAAGAGCGGAAGGCACAGATTTCTTTTAAATTTCAAAGGGAAACATTTTAAAATAATATAAGTTAACATGCAATGATAAAATTTACCGTCCGGAAGCCGCGATATATACGAGTGAAGTTGTAAAATCAGGAAGAATGAGGAGGTTACAAGATTGGTATTTAGGCATGCGTGACCCGCCCATTGGAGTTTTTGAAACATGTCTCTAAGTCTTATACAGATGGAATATCTGACAGCGGTCTCCTTTTTCACGACGCGCACGAGTGGACTTCGTGAAAAGGAGAATTACGGAATGTAATGCGACTAGTAAATATTAAATCAACAGCGCTACGGTTCTCAGTACTGTTACAACTTTTTTTTCTACCGCGAATCTTTCCATTTTTAAATCCCACTAACCAGAATTTTCTTATTCCCAAAATCCCGTCAATTTGGGTCCCCATTCTAGTAACTCTGTCGGGAACTCTGTTGAAAATGCAACCCCATTATAGTCAATTCAGTTGTGAAAATGGGACCACAGCACGCTGCACATCCCCATTAGCCCATTAATAGTAATTACTACTTTATACTTCAAGTAACAGTATTGACTTCAGGTCTAGTTAGTCCCCATTTCTCAAAACCACATTAGACAAAATGATTTTGCTATTGTGGCCTCTCTGTCCGTATAATTGTTTTGTTTTGTGTTAATTGTTTTCTTTGGATTGAACAAGGCTAAATAAAACAAAAGAACTTGAAGTAAATAAATCTGATCTAACACCAGTTGACATATGGTTTTTACCGTTTCACATGTCAATAGCTGTTTTTATGTCACTGATTACTTTTCGTACTTCATGAAGTCTCATTAATTTCATTTTTAAAATTTCCTTTTTTATTTCACAGTCCTTCAGATATTGCAAATACTGCCGCGGACTCAATCTACTCTGGTGACGGAGGTGCTAACGAATCCAATGGGCTGAGGGGCGCTGTTTCGGGAGGAACTGGGCAGACTACAAGGTCCAGACAATCGAATCAAGCGAGTGAGGCGATTGGTGGCCCAAACAACGGGCTTTGGCAGAGTGGTTCTGCTGAGAGAGGTGGAGCAACGAGCCACCGGTGCCTGGCTGACATGTCTGTTGAGCAAGCCAACGGATTACCTGGAAACCACGAAGAGGAGCCTGCCCGACAGGCAAGTGAAGGGAGCTACCTTGATAACGCTAGTGGGCTCAGCTATCACCCTAACGGGACAGTTGCAGGAGATGATCCGCCCTACCCAATCCGAGAAGGTGTGTCATGCTTGCCTGTGCAGGAACAAGGTAGCAGGCTGATTGCTATGTCATGTTTTCAGTCGGTTGGCCATGTAGCAACGCATTGCCCGGTTTCAAATGCAGGGAGGATAGCCCTTTGCTATCAGCAGCTGATGAACGTTGATTGGTCACCCAACTTGATCTCCTCCACTGGGAACATTGAAAGAGAAATGGAGAATACATGCACCGATGAGGAGATAAGAAATTGGAAACAGAGGCTAACGAGGCGAGTGGCACGAATGAATTATTCTTAGCAAATATGAAGTAATTGCCTTAAACTTTTAAATTTATAGTACTACCGAAAATGTAACTAGTTGCGTTGCGCACTACGCATGCAGTTCCACTATTCCTTATGTTCAATTTTTTCTCTGAGTCTGGCCTTGTTTGTCCTAATGTTAGGTGCGCTGTTAATATTAATCCAGCGGATCAAAGTTGTCAAAACCAAATGATTCCTCCTCTGGAAAATATAATTTAGCCAGCGGGTTGCGCTATCCCATTCTTTTTCGAGCAGTTGGAATATGAGAATGGAAATGGAATTGGTTTACACACTGAACACCTTAAGAGCGCTCAGAAGCTCCTTCAACATGTATCCGTGCATTCTGGACCGAGTTGGAATTTGGCAGTGTTGGTTTTTGATGAGAGGGGAAAACCGGAGTACCCAGAGAAAAACCTCTCGTAGTGAGGAGAGAACCAACACCAAACTCAACCCACACATGACACCGGGAACGGGAATCGCACCCGGGCCACATTAGCGAGGAGGAAGGGGGGGGGGGG
>BLFP01000050.1:222858-228829 GCA_014634505.1 Montipora efflorescens | reverse complement strand
GATAACTCGCAGATCGTATTCAGAGTTTTTTTCTTTTTTTTTTTTTTCTTTTTTTTAATAACGTCATTCTTGAACTAAATCTCGGAAATGACCATGTAGTGAAGTTAAAGGAGAAAATGGAAAAATATAAGAGTTGCATTAAACTAACAATAAAGTTACATGAAAGGGCAAGTTAATATAAAAATGGGGGGATTTGAAACTGATTCAGATTCTTGTTGTTCCAAGAGTGGGCTGCTTTCCACTGGATGAATCACTGATCTCGTCTCTTGAAGAGATACTTTTCTGGCGCTATCCATGTTTTATTTTGAACAGCAAACCCCGGTCTTGACTTATTACGCGTTTTTCATGGAATCAAATTAGGAAAAGGCACTTGTATGATTTGTGCAAAATGCATCACTTCGAAAAAGTAAGGCTTGGCCCGGAGTAGACGTTGCAGGTAGCATCCGTTCTTAGGTTGAATCCGTTCAGTTACCTACAGTACGTAGGTTAAGTTGGTGATCCTCGTTTTACCTAGGTTGATTACGCACTCAGATGAATTGAAGAAACACTTTTGGAGCCTAAATTATGCCTAGAGAAAAATTAGGGTCAGGTTAGCATTGGGTTTGGTCGTCGAAAAGTAAATAATAAAAAGAACTATGTTGGGTTGGGCATGTTCGTCGTTGTAGTGTAGTGATGGAGACACAGGACTGCACTGAGATCTGCTCCAGGGTCCGAATTCGAGTACCGGTAAGAGCATAGTACACTTCTTTGTTCCCTTACGTACTAATGTTGTAAACGGTTGAGACTGAATGGGTAAGTGTATACATAGGGAAACCAGTGAGTAGACTAAAGATGATATAAGACATTAACTATGTGATAAGTTGAGATTCGTAAGACAGAGCTGGAGGGAAGGTATAGGTGTTTTCAATCCTTTTTAGGGGGTTGATAGCTGCTTTACACTGGGTGTAGTGCATATTCAACCTAGGTAAAATGAGGATGAGTAATTAAGCCTAGATAAAAACGGATTCGATCACCTGATCTCGGATTTGACCGACAACATGGACACCCAGAGACGTCATAGTGTGATAAGAACATCCATTTATCTATTATTTCTTTTATTCATTTTTTTTAATGCTTGGGAAATTATTTGCAGGACAAAGCCGCAAACAGCTGCCCTGAAAAAAAGTATTGCAGGTGGCACATTTTTTATCATGGAAATCGGAGAAGTTTCTCAACATCGCCGATATGAAACACCTATCCTTAGTGATGCGGTGTACAGTTATCGTTTTGAAAGGTTGATAGGCATCAGAATTTATCCCAACGGTGTTTGCAGCGGAAGAGGAACCCATGTGGCAATTTTCATTCATTTGATGGAAAGCACCTTTGATGATCTCCTAGATTGGCCTTATTCTGGGACAATCACTGTTAGCGTTTTAGATCGGAGTGGTTCAAGAGCCCGTAGCGACATCAGTCGGATCATACAAGCAAAGCCTAACTTGTTGGCCTTCCAACAGCCCCATGAGGCCATTTGCCGCACTGGGTATGGCTATGTTCAGTTAGCTCGAATCGAGGAGTTCTTTGGTCCTCGATATGTGAAGGACGATTCATTGTTGTTGAAAATAGAGTTTTCAGGGTAATGATCAATACATCCACCACGTAATTCAGCAAAATGTTTCTCTGAAAGAGACTTTATTTTTGTTATAGACTGCACGAAAGCAGTGCCTAAAACAATGCAAATGACGGTGAAAAAATAATGCTATTTTAACTGTTTAAAAAGTAGAATTAGCTCATACATTTCAGATGTGCGTACATAGATAGACTCAGTTAGTTCTGCCCGACCTTTTCTTTTTTCAAAGAAAACTATCGGCATAAACAAAAGAGTTATAATAGTACAATGCATTATAGGGACCAAAGCCTTTTTCTAAGGCCATAATTGTTCATTTCATACGTTTGATTTGGCAGCTGCAATACATGTAAAGTGGCTATAAAAAAAACTACTTGAGTAATATCATTTATCATAACTTTACTTGTTTTTGCAATTTGTAGAGGAGTAATATGATCCCTGGAATTTTTAACTATTTAGTTATTTCAGGGAATCGCTACTCTCAAATAACTTGTACTAAGTAACTTTTTTTGTAAATATTAACCTCAACATACTACGGGTACGATAAACTGTGTTGTTGTTGTTGTAGTAACAAATATTTTAAATTGGGACGTATACAAAACATGGACCCGGGTCCATGGACCACCCCAATGGACCAGGTCCATGGATCAAACCAGTGGACCGGGTCCATGGACCGCCCCAGTGGACCACAACTCACTTTGTAAAGTTACGATAATAAAAATCTTAAGACGAAAGAAAGAAGTGTTCCTCACACTTATTTGGAAAATTTAACCAGGAACCCATGACTAGGAACGAATAACACCCATACTAAGGGTGCGTTTCTTTGCGGGAATGATCCGAAAAACGTCATTGATTCAAGATCACTCGGATCACGTTGCATCAAAGTTACCGTTGAATCCACTCTAGGAAAGGATTTTTCGGTTCCTTTGATGCACCATGATCCAAGTGATCTTGGATCAATGTTCCTTTTTTCGGATCATCCCCGCAAAGAAACGCACCCTAAGAGTATTTTACGGTATTTTTACAGACCGATCTGTTTTTAGACTTTTTTTCCCACCAAAAAAAACAAAGACAGTTCCACTTCGGTGACGCTATGACGTCAAGTTGGTTTCTTGTGATTTGTTATCGGGCTCGTTAGCAAAAAATTCAATCCAAAAAATAAATCGCTGTCTGTGAAAACGTCGTGATAGAAACATGGCGCTGCGGTTCGTTATGGGCTTCTGATTTAGCCAATGGTCTCTTAAAGACACTTTTACCACATCTTTGGTAGTTCCAAAGGGGTTCGTTTATAGCCCGCACTTCAAATATACTTTCCTTTCATTCATCAAATTCTTCACAGGAACAAATTGACCTGCTCTTAGCTTCATAGCTCAGTCGATAAGAGCATTGCACTGGCATCGCAGAGGGTCATGGGTTTCCAACCCCGTTGAAGCCACCTGAATTTGTCAGGTGTTTATAAGAGACAATTGCCAGATAAGTGAGAGGATAATATCCCTCTTTCGTCTATAAAGATTTTTCTGCTTGTAACTTTACAAAATGAGGAGTGGTGGTCCATTGACCGGGTCGACAGGGGTGGTCCATGGGCCACAGGTCTATGTTTTGTATACGTCCTTTAAATTGGACGTTTTGGATTTTTCCCTCGTAAGAACTGATGAGTTTTTGACATAGTTTTAAATCTTTGTATTACTAGCAAATGAAGTTTGCCGTGCTTTTCTGCTTGATTTCCATGTTCATCTTAACTGTATTTGTATACCGCATCATTAAGGTGTAGATTTTTATAGGGGCGCTTTCCATTTTACAGAACTGACCGGCCAGACCAGGCATTTGGAAAGACAAACTCTACAACGTCTTCAAATTAACACACTTTGAGGATAACATATACTTCTCCGGAAGAATGCGAGGGGTTGTCATGCAAGTGTTCCTTCAAATTGTTGCATTTTATTTGCAAACTGACTAGTCTGGCCGGCAAGTTCTGACAAAAGGAAAGCGCCCTAGGATAATAGTATTGTTATTGGGCCTTTTTCGATATTTTGCCCAGTTTTATAGGTTTTTGGTAATTTAGTTGGCCAGTGAGATTTCGATAAAGACTACAATTTTTGGTGTATTTCAGTAGAGATTTTATCTTTTATATCTTATTAGTCCTTTTTCGTTGTTTGAGCACATGTGTGCGCACTTTTGCAAATGATGTAAATTTTTTGCAATAAACTGGTAACTTTATTAAAACAATTAAGTGATTCTATGCGCGGAGTACATACATTTAAAAGAGCCTTTCGTGAGGAGCACCACGCCCTTGTGTTTCCCAAAACGCCCCCATTCAGCATTGTGTTACAAATAATGTCGAGGACGTTTGAAAAGGTTTCTTGATATGTTTGGAAGTGTAAAACTTGAACGCTAAAATAGTGTAGACGCAAAGCGAAACTGATTTCAAGTTTCATACAACATCGGTTCAATATTCCCTTCGTTCATAATAAGTACTTATCGATTGAGTGGAAGAGCCGGACCGGAAAATATTTGCATACGGACCGAGCCGACTCTTGCCGAGGCTGAGTATGAAAGATAGAGGCTCCATTTGATGGACTCCTGTCAGTTTTCGGGATGACAATCGTCCGCTTTCAGATGTTCGAGAGGTTTCGCATCGCATTTACAACAAACGGGAAACGTCAGGCTGAAACTTCATCGTCGTTGTCATTATCGTCGTCATCATTATTATTACTATCGTCATCGTCATCATTTTCATCATGATCACCATCATCGTTATTAGGGAGTTTAAGAAACCACGACGGCTACGGCGACGAAAACGTCACTTCAGAATATAAGTTTGAGCTATTCTAAGTTATTTATGATTATTCCATCTTGTTTATATTATTCAATGTGAGCGACGTGTCCTATAACTGGATTGGTAAGGACTGATTTGAAGTAAAGAGTGAGACTGAAAGATTCACTGTAGTTTGTCCACGTTGTCGTCAAAACCCTAAAATTGGTCATTTCACGTAGTAGTTTTGACGAGTACGACAGAGAATTGTTAAAAAATGCGTGCCGCACGTGCAGCACGATCATTTTGGTTCTTTTAACCAACAATATTACTGCTTTTTGGCGTTGTCGTTGCCATAACCGTCGTCGTTTCTTAAACTCCCTATTACCATCATCACGTCATCTTCATCATTTCACGTCTTTTGCATTTTCATCATCGTCATCACTATTACCATATGAGGTTTGCAACCAATCTCCAGAGAAACAGATAACAATCGTCAAGAGCTAATCAAGAGAAGCCTCTATCTTCACTAATTCCTTGAGTCAACCCTTTGTCCAGTTAAAAAAGAAGTTAGGAACAGGTTTTCCCTCGAAACGTTTCATATGTCCCTTGACGCTGGAACGGCTGTGTTTTGATTGGCTTTTACAACAGTGGGCGCGTTGAATCTCTCTCCCAAGGGTGGCGTTTTACAATAAATCTACTCGGAAAAGAGTTGACTCCTAGGCCAATAGACCGTTTTATAAATATCAAATATTTACGTATCATCCACTTTCCTTCGTCTTTGTCCTTAAAAACCTCTCTTTCAAGTTGAATTTTAATATATCAAAAAAGAGAGAGTTCTTTTGTTTTCGTCCACCAGCATGGTGGCGATCAACCTCGTTCCCAGCGACAATGGAGGCCGAGAAGGGAGATCCTGGGAACAAGGTTGGGCGGCGACGACGTACCGTGTAAATCACCTACGCATACACCTGTACTGTCATCAAGAGTATCTTGCTTGACACAACATAACCTAAGACCCTGGAAACGAGTTTGGGCACACTCGAGAACTTTCTCTACACATGAGTCGAGGGAGCTATTAATTTGGCGAAGACATTTTCCGCCTTACGAGATATAAGAAAGCAAGAATTGTTTCCCAAAAAAATGTAGCTTTAAGATTTTACTGTGAAAGACGAAAATAAACATGCTGCACGTGCGACTCGATCGTGTTTCGTCATTAAGCCATTGTTTCCTTTAATATTTGGAACAAATAACTAATTAACCTTGTATGCTCCTGTGCCCTTAGTCATTAAATGCCCTACAGGTCCACCTGCGTAGTATTTTATTCTAAAATCCGATGGGATTTACGTGGCTTCTGCAAAGGTTTGCTCAAGGTGCTTGGCCGTTACGGGTATATTACGAAGGCCTAAGAACGTTGAACCAATCAATTACTGAAAGACTTCTCAATTATACAGCATATTTACCCGCATCAAAGTCCATTGTTCTCACAAAACTTCGAGTGAAATGGCGTGAATGATCAAACCAGGTGACAGGCTGTTTCTCCAAAATCGTGAGTACTGTTAACAGCTACGCCATTATTGTTTGCAACATTTGTTGTGTTCCGTGATCGCCGAAGCGTA
>BLFP01000050.1:205358-217858 GCA_014634505.1 Montipora efflorescens | reverse complement strand
GATCCATGTTGCTTTAGTTTTGTTCTGGTTTTCATGCAAAGCCTTGTACAAACCCTAACAAATGGCCCAAAATAGGCCATACCCACCAATGACAAAAACCTCATTACTTTAATCTATTTTCAAAAAAAGAACCTGAGTACAGTCTGTAGCCTAGCCTTGGCCTACAGACTGTAGTTTGGAAAAACTTGGTTTTTACACTGTATATTCAGGTTTTTACTGTACCTTAATCAAGCAAATATTGTTACTGTAATATTAAATATATGACTTACATTACCTTTTCAAAATGGAGGGGAAAAAAGAATAATTATTGTGTGGTTGCAACTGCTGTAATAGAAGGGCTGGAAGCAAAAACCTAGTAAGTGACAATGTTCGGCCAACTTTTAGTGCTCAAAACCAGCCCAAATTTTGCAAGTTGACTGGAAATGAACTTAAGAACATTGCTCTGGTAATTTTTTTTATGCAATTTGAGCTTTATTTTCAAGAAATAAGCTATGCAAAAATACCATTGGCTTTGTGTTTGAAAACAGTGGAATCAGAGAAGCGACACTTACCTTTTATTGTTCAATTAAAAGTTAATAGCTTTTATAAACTAATATAACTGCGTGTCGATAGCTCAACCGAATGATACGTACAGCAAAGTACACGACAGGTCGGTGGTTTGAGCCACTGATCAGAGTTATTTATTTAATTTTTTGTGCATATCCCATATCATGTAACTTAAATTTAACGAAGATCGAAAAAATTGCGTTCATTCACAAATCGCCGTGGAGGCTCTGAAGCGCATGCGTCGGTTCTAAGCAGCTTGCGCATACGCAGAACAACGTTATCGAAAGCACATGGTTTAATGGTAGACATGCATAGAGAAGAAAGAAGTATGAAGTCTATGTTATCAATACGCTAACTCCAGGTACAAGTGCACACGCCGTTCACGGTAAACCCACACGTGAAGGGTCGGTCCGTGGACTCCACGAGAGATCAATTACAGGAAACAATTTTGAGATAATTTATCGAGAATCATGCTATGCGTTTTTCAAATGAGCTATCGATCAAAGATAATTAACTCAAGAAGCGTCTTTCACGTGAACGTGAACCCTGCAGAACACCAGTAAAAACTCTTGAGCGTCTGAAGAAGTACAGTAGAAAGATTAGAAATTGTTTTCTCTATATTGTAATGTTATCTAGATAGAGAACAGAAAACTAAACGAAGATTCTATTTGTGCGCTCTGGGAGTCCTCATTCAGGTTTACGTAAGTTAAAATATCTAGTTTATCTTATGGTTTTCTTCTAACAGACAGGTGAGTCTTTACAAGACTAAGAGCCATTTAGCAAATCACTGTAAATTTAAAATGATCATGACTGAGATATAGAAAAGAATCCAGGTCCTACTTCAACGTATGTGGACCCTACAAAAAGATAGCCAAGGCAATGAATTGGTATTTGGACAGTAAGCAGGACAACAATGCGTTGCAATGAGTTTGACTGTGTTCTTTGATTTACAACTACGCACAAGGAATCAATTCTGCCAACGATCTTGCTACAGTTATGAATATTGGAGGTCAGTTGAACTCAAGTTTGTCACGTCTCAATTAGCCAGACCATCCTTTTCAATGCAGACAGAAATACCAACAATGTTAAATATGTTGGAGTCTGACTATCAACTAGCATACAGTCAAAGCTACAATGGCACTTTACATCAAGAAACTACTGTAGAGGGATATCAGACTGAGTACTGAACTTCTCTAAAGACAGCCTTTGAATCACTGATATTTGAAAACTATACCCAGTTTGTATTAACAGTGACAGTGGGATGCATTCACTATTGGTGTTGCTATGGTTCTTAGAACGTAACTTTCAGCTAGAGATTTCTGAAATGAAGATTTCGTTCCCTAATAGTAATTTGATCTCTTCGGATATCTTAGCTGAAAATTGAAGTGTCCGAAATTTTAGGGAATGATGTCTTTATTTCAGAGATTGCTACAAGCTAAACGTTACCTTCTAAGAACTTCCCGGTGACCTTTTCAAGTGCAAAAATTGCAAAAGTGTCGCAGTAACCGATGATTTAGTTTAATTGCCCCTGATAACTAGTAAAATCATGGGCAATTACGCGTCGCGTCTTTGCGGGAGGAACCACCGAAAGCTTTAGCCAAGAATATTTTAACAGGAGGTCTGTATAACTTGAGTGCTTTTTTTGGTGGAGGGGGGGTTAGTTCGCAAGCGTGCCACAGGGGGCGTAAGAAACGTGCTTGTCAACCGCGGGAAAGAAAGAAAGAAAGAAAGTTAGATACACATTCGTACTGTCCCACGAGTGTAAAGTAAGCGCTTTCGTGGCAACACGAACTCCATAGTCTTCTAAAAGGTTTTTGTCGATATTGGTGGAATCTAAAAAAATGGGTGACATGCTTCGGCAAATAACTCAGAAACAACGTACGCAGACCTCAGACCTGGTGAGGTACTTAACAAGATTTGATGACGTCGCTGACATTTCATTAGAGTAGGTAGAGAGTAGACGGAAAGGAGTTAAATCTATTAATCCCTTTTATAGCGCGCTTGAACTCCCCAGCGGGAGCATAAGCAGGAACAGGTGTAGGAGGAGAGCACTAGTTGTGGCGCCTCTCAGAGCTGAAAAATCTACGGCCAGATTTGAACTATCTTCAACAAACAATCAAGACGTTCAACCGATTCGTAAAATTAAACAGCATTCGAAGAATTATTCGCAGAGAGGATATGGCCAGATTTTACAAGTAGGAATCTTTATTCTTGTACTGCACATTTCAGTTAAATGCGTGCCTTCGGATATTACGGGATTGTCGGCTTTTCAACTTCTGTAGATCCCCTTTTTTTATTATGTGCGCTGTAGGAAAAAAAATTTCCGTCGGTCCACATACTTGTTTCTCGAACTGTACGTGTATTAGTTGAGTGTTGTATCAATCAAGTGCAATTAAGTCGCGCAAGTAGTGGTTGACATGACGTCACTTATAGAACTTTTCAGCTTGTACGTTTTGTTTTCCATTTCAGACCCCGTGATGCTCTCAACTTTCGGAGAGTTTTCCTTTTGTTTTTTCATGAGTTATGCGTACACGTGTACGTGCGTAAGACGACATTTGAAAGAAACTGTTCCTTGGAGTAACATTACGTGTCTGAAATGGGAAAATAAAACATAAAAACTAAAAAGTTCCATTGTTATGGCGAGCTCACTGGTCTTTCAAGTGTAACTGGCAGACCTAAACTAATTCGCTCATTATTCTCTTCGGATATCTTAGTGAATCAAGAGGAAATCAAAGATTCCTCGATGCTTTATTTGTAAAAATGGATAAAGTAGTTTCTTTTCTGAAGAAACTGCGGCGCTGTGTCGGTTGGGGAACACGGTTAATCACAGATATTAGTTGATATCATGTGAGAGGTAACGACCGTAAAAAAAAACGTGTACGATCGTATCAATTCCGATCTGACGAATTATTGCTCCAGTTGCATCCATCAAACATCCTTTTGTGAGTAAACTAATTCTACTAAAATCTCGAGAATTCAGGCACAACGTTATACTGGGATAAAGCGAGAAAGGAAGATTTACGCCGGCTGGGAAAGCGCTGTTGGAAGTTGACTGAGAACAGAATTTATGCCGAGCATTCTAATTATCTGTGATTAGATAATGATCCAAAATTAATCAACCAATCAGACAACTTATTAGCATTAAGGGAATCCCCCATTGAGTAACCAGTGGATCAGACAACACAAGACAGAACTTGAGATTCCAATTTTCATGGATCATTAAGTCCATTTTAAGTCACCAGACTGTCGGTGGCTAGTGGTGGATATTTACCGAGCCGCGAAGCGTGCACTTCGGTTAGCAGTTATGCAATGTTTGTTTCCATTGTCCAACTCCGAGCCTATATTGTAGGGCTCGGCCAATCGGATCACAACAAGCTGTTTATTTGCTTTGGTTGTACATGTGTGTATCAGCAGAGGGTTTCCGTAACACAGAAAGGTGAGCTCGTTGTGGTGCCCCTGAGAACTCTTATACCTACAAGCAGATTTGAACCATCTCCAAATAACGACAAACAAGGCGTTGATTCCGATTTCTACTGATCAAGAGCACTTGCAGATTCTCCATGGAGTTTTCAAGGTAGGACAATTTTCTATTCTCCTGGCCACCAGTTGTTCAAAGGATGGATAGCGCTATCTGCCGGATAAATCACTATCCACTGGATAACTCAATTGGTTTTGCTTGTGTTTATCCACTGGATAGTGATTTATCCGGTGGATAGCGCTATCCATCGTTTGAACAACTGGAGCCTGGTCTCAAAAAGCACTGAATCCTTCTTAAAACGACGACAGGCTTTAATGTCTTGAAATTCACGTCTGCTGAGGTTGAAATCGAGAGACTTGGGGAAAAAATTAAACAGATTTTTGAAATCAAGCATAAAACCTCCCTTCTCCTGGTCTATGTTTCAATTGAAGGGCTGGAAGCAAAAACCTAGTAAGTAAAAGTGTTCGGCCGATTTTTAGTTTTGAGCAACATGCCCAAATTTTCCTTAGTTGACTTGTTTAAATGACGTGTCGCTTCGCTGATTATGAAGTTTTCAACTTATGTAGATCCCTTTTTTTAAATTTGCGGTCAGACCAAATACATTCCAAGGTCCGTATTTCTTGACTACAGCTGTGAAATGAACTGCCTTTAGCGATATTGCAAGCAAGTCTGTTCGATACAAGTTTTTCGCTCACCTATTGTAGCTGTCAGATATCAACACACCCGCGCACAGACAAAAAAAATTAATTCTAGCTTCCTAGCTAGTATTTTCGAAATATTATAAATAGGATGTGGTCATTGATAGTGATATTTACCAACCACGGTACAAAAGAAGTTATTGTTTCACCAGCCAATGGTTGTTATGTCAATAACCCATGGATGACGTAACGAGTCATGAATAATTGCTACCAATATCTGGTTTAATATATTCATAATATGTAAATCCTAGCACCAAAATTATTGACTGTCAGGAATGCAAAGCATGCGGTGATAGGCAGACTTTAGAGCATTTGTTTATATCGGAATTCAGTTATATGGGAATTCAGTTTCCCCCTATTGCTTT
This sequence comes from Montipora efflorescens, assembly GCA_014634505.1. NCBI lineage: Eukaryota > Metazoa > Cnidaria > Anthozoa > Scleractinia > Acroporidae > Montipora > Montipora efflorescens. Next base: position 212,771 of record BLFP01000050.1, on the reverse strand, counting down.
CCTTTACCTATTGTGCTTTTGCATATATATTTTCTTTTGTACATTAGTAAGAAGCTTTGTTAAACTTAAACTTAAACTTGTGTTGGGGGGTCTGTCGGGCTCCGGCCCTTGAACTCGACAGCGCCTCGTTTCCCGGACGTTCCTTAGGTGACCTAATTGACGATGGACGAAGCCTATCCTCGAAGCGTTTAGGGCAGTAGCGCTGAATGTGTCCCTGGGCACCACACATCCAACACTCTGTTGAAGTCAAGGTCCTCTGCCAACCGTGGGGCGGGGTATCGGGTGTATCTCGAGGATGCTGGACCAGGCGCTGGACCTGAGTTGGCGTGCTCAAGGCACGTGCCGCTTGGCTGATTCCATTGTTTTCAACCGCGAACCCCATAGTATTTTTGCATACCTTATTCCTCGAAAATAAAGCTAAAATAGGATAAAAAACAATACCAGGGCAATGTTCTTAAGTTCATTTCCAGACAACTTGCAAAATTTGGGCTAGTTTTGAGCAAAGTTAAAAATCGGCCGAACGTTGTCATTTATATATTAGGTTTTTGCTTCCATCCCTTCAATTAAACACAGGCCGTAAGATATTGCAGATTATCAGGTTTTCAACTTATCTAGATCTCTTTTTTTTTTAATTTGCGCTCAGACCAAAGACATTCCGAAGGTCCGTATTTCTTGACTTTATTGCAAGCAAGCCTGTTCGATACAAGATTTACGCTCACCTAGCTGTCAGATATTTAACTCATGCACGCACAGACAACAAAATTCTTAAAAAAGCATTTCATTGTTTCATTGTTTCATGAATTTGTTATTGTTTCAACAGCCAATGGTTGGTATGTCAATAACCCATGGATGACGTAACGAGATATGAATAATTGCTACCAATAGCTGGTTTCCACTACTGATTTAATATAAATCGTAATATGTAAATCCTAGCAGCACGGCACGAGGGACGAGGAACGAAAGTTCCATATTAACCTGTGTAATGCCATTCCAAAGCAATGGAGGGAAGCTGCAAGTTCACAGTAAACGTGAAAACGAATCGTTACCTCCGGGAGAATTAGTGCACAAAACACCTTTGAATTGTAAGAAAGCACGCAGTTTTCATGTTTCTAAAATTTTTAAAAGGCCAAAATCGGAGGTTTCAAGGACAAGACCATTGCAGCAGTATCTACTGTAGCCTTGCCAAAAAAAGTCACTAAGAATCTAAAGCTTTCTATGTTTCAATTTAAAATAAACCATCACATCGTATATACCCGTAACAACCATTCAGGACCAAATTTATTGACTGTGACGAATGCAAAGCATGCGGTGATAGGCAGACGTGAGAGCATTTGTTTGTGGAGTGCCGCGCGCTCACTCTTTTTGGAACTTTTTACCTGCTGGAGGATCTCTAGCAACTCTCCCACCGTAGCCTAACGAACATATATAAAATTTATGGACACCACCCTAAGAAACAATCCTTTAATTTCACATTCTCAATTTTTGCTTGATTGTTTCTCGATTTTATATCTATTTTGCAGCCGAGTAAGATGAATCCTATTGTTTCCAAGAGTTTAAAATTGTGCTTAAGGTAAACTTTCTACAGAGATGCCTCGTGTGCGTAAGTCCGTGAGATACAGGTTCACGGGTACGGTGTGTGTTTCTACGGTTCGGTGGGTTATTTTAATTTCCATCTAGTGTAGTATTTGTTTTGATATTGTTTTCTTGTTTTTCTTGCAACGTATTAAAATTAAAAAAGTTTAATACATAAAAAATTTAAAGAAAAAGAATTAAACCTCAGCACTGCATATGCTCTGGTTAGAACAGTAATAAAAACAGGCAAGGGATCACGCGAAATATCAGTATCCAGGCACCGACGTTTGTTCGGTGGTTGACTTCGAAATACCCTGCCAAAATGTAATCATGTGTCGTTAAAATTGATAGTCTTTTTGACGCTGAGAATACTCATTACTTTACCAGAATTGTGCGGTGGCCCGGACTTTAGTTTGGCACAGCAAGTGTCAACTAATTATCATTCTTTCAAAAAACGGCTCCAATGGAGCAAACTTTCTCTATGGTAATATTCATATTCTTGTGACTCCGTAAGGCGTTAGTACATCTCGTTTTAGACAGGGTATTTTCCTATTTGAAGAAATCACGAACACAATGTTTCCGATAACAGGATTCGTTCGCTCTCTCTCTCTCTCTCTCTCTCTCTCTCTCTCTCTCTCTCTCTCTCTCTCTCTCTCACTCTCTCGCGTATCCTGTTAAGTACATAAGCTTGAACTGCCGCGATTGCTGTGCCAACATTAAAACATGGCAGTTCCTCGAAAAAGTCGATTTCTTCTCCTTACCAATAGTCAGACAAGGGTTTGTCCATACTTTGTACAATATACGGAGTAAAACAAACTGCTGATGGTTAAGCTGAATATTTATTCTTTTTACAAATAACAGAATCAGTGCAACGCATGATCGCGATCACCTCTCCGAACAGGCGAGTATGTTTACAATAGTTTCCGGACGTCCCGGTTTCCGGTCAACTTCAGTTCTTAGTCTACACGGTTGACTCTAAATGTTTTTCTTTCCAGTTGCGGATGGGAGTGCAAGCACACTCACTGAACTTTTTTTTCCTTCGGCCAATCAGGTGGTAGTTAAGTTGCATAGTATCACTATACACTTTCTCAGAGAATGTATAAACGATCAAGATTCGGACAAACACAAATAAGAGTCTTAACCATTTTATACTAAAGCGAGCAATTGCAGGTCATTCATTTGGAGAGTATGGCCACATTTACGAGGTAGGGACTTTGTATTTTTGTGGAGCCTATCACAATGAACTAAATGGAGACCTCAGTTCTTATAGATCATCATTTTTTTAAATTTAACTTTTAAATTCAACCAGAGGGAAATGGGAAAATTTAGGCGAATGTATGTATGTATATGTATGTATGTAAATTTAAGGCGCATGTATGTATTCGCTAAGACGAAGGGCTAACGCTGCCTCGAAACGTCAGCTTTCCAAATCATTCACGTAATTCGACCTTTATTAACACGTTTGATAAAACCAAGTTTGAATGTATGTATGATGTATATTCGCTTCCATTTTCAGTGGAAACAACATCTGGTATTCCAAGCTATGTTTGCGTGGTGTTAGGAACTTTTTAATGAATTCTAAGTAGTAGCTGTAGCTTCAGTCATGATAATTGGAAATCTCTTCATATTTCGGTAGGTCATTATTCTTAACTTGCTAATAATTTCGTGGTTAATTCATTCATATGAATATATTTCCTTCGGAGGCCCTTTTGAGTATAGGTTTATAGGATCACTGCCCTTAAATATTTAGAGATTATAAATTACACTTTGTCTGCATTTTCTCTAGAAAGGTACGACAAATCCTACGCGAGAGTAACCGCATACAAGCACTTTCGGTCTGTGTCATTGTGTGGTATTTCTCACTGCAATCTCACACCGTGACCTGACATACTACCGGAGCGGACAGATTACTCTGAAAACTAATGATGTCCACTAAGAACTTGGAGTATACAATATAATTAGACTTATTATTATTATTATTGACGAAACAAATAAGGGGTCTAATTAAGATGGCCGCAATTCTCATTGGTGGAAACCCTATGCCAAGACCCTAGACGCGAGACGATTTTACTCGTGAACCGAGTGCATTAGACCACTTCAAAGTTCCAACCAATCAAACAAATGTCTACGGCCTGAACAATGACGCAAACTGGTAATGAAGATCAAACCATCAATTAATACTTGAACTTCCGGCCAGTCGTATATAAAACGAAGCCTAACCCATACGTTTGAGTACTCGAGTTGAGTAGAGCGAGGAGAAAGATTATCGTGCAAGTTGTGGAGCCCCTCAGAGCTGAAAAATCTAGGGCCTGATTTGAACTATCTTCAAACAAACAATATGTAGGTTTGACTGATTCGTAAAATTAACAACAGCATTCGAAGAATTATTCGTAGGGATAAAATATGGCCACATTGTACAGGTAAGGGTTTTAGTTTTTTTCTTGTGATGACATGCACGCTTCAGTGAATGCAGGCCTTCAGATTTTATTTACAGATTGTCAGCTTTTCAAGTGGATCTCACTTTTAAAAATATTAAGTGAGGCTAAAGAATTTTCGGCTGTTCGTGTACTTGTTTCTGAACCTGCAGGAGTGTGAGACAGTTGCATTGTGTCAGTTAGTTGTGGTCAGTTGACGCGAGTTCCTGTCCATGACATGATGATCGATCAGCACAATAACCCTCTACATAAGAATAATTATAAATGTATTCTGTTCTGACTCCAAAAAGGGACAACGTTACTTATTGTTATTCTTGAGCTCGCCACAATGACAACGCTGTGAACCTTTCAAGTGTAACTATTCGGAGGGGAAAATTCTCCTGTGATGTTGATTGAGAAAATTTAATTTTTACTGCAGAGATTGATATTGTCTCTTCTTGTCTCTTCACACGAGCTGGTTATGAAAATATGATTCTACGATGTGCACACGCAAATCATTGAGCTAAGGATGGAAAATTTTCACGCAGCCGTGGGAATACATTTTGCAAAATGGGTGAAAGCTTTTAAACGATTTACAACCTTCTTTTTGGGGACCGATTTTCCAACATTCCTCTGGCTTCACAACAGTTATATAAATACTATTTAGAAGTCTTTGTTGTTGTTTTTTTTTCCGACCACCAGATTAAAAAAAAACCGATTAAAGTGCCACTATGGAGGTAGCACAGCCAATGAAAAGAAACAAAGAATTAAAACTTACCCAACTAAAGCGAAATAAGTGCAAACCCGGTAAGATTCAAATTTTAAAAGATAAATAATGTTGAAAGTGCTCGTGTGTTGCTTCCGGGTGCATGCTCAGATAACTAGAAAATCCCAGACTAAGAAATTGCTATGGTGAATGACGACAAGCGAATCCCACTCAGTTTTTAACGAACTCGAGAAACGCTCACTAACAACGATCACCAAACCGAAAACCAATCTTATACGACACTGAGATAATTTGAACTCCCTTGAAGGAGATCGTCAGTGAAGGTCTAGTATAACAAGGACCAATTGTTTGTATCCGCCTGTTTATTGCCTGTTCTATATTAACGAATATTAATCAGTTTCGTTCCTCATACATCTTAGCCATGAATGTAGAAGCTCATACAGGTCTCCGTATCGCAAATCGTTAGTTTGTCCGATTCCAAGTCGTTGCGGTTTATTCTGGCTTTGACTACTTAGTAAGGCGTGACAAAAAAGCAGTTTGAGCCTATATAACTTCGTTCCCAAGGCGACTTTTCTCCGCCGAGAGTAGGCCGGAGAAAATCGGGCAGAATGGCATGCAAAGCACTTCCTCTAACTCCATGCATCTTCCTTGGCCAATCATATCACATAAAGCTGTTTGTCTGCTTTGGGTTTATGAGTTATATGGTTCAGCAGAGCGTTTCCATGGTCCCCTCGATGTGGAGCCCCCGAGAACTGTTACGCCTGCCGGCAGATTTGAACCATCTCCAAACGAAGACAATCAAGACTTTGAACCGATTTATAAAATTAAGAGCACTTGCAGATTATCCATGGAATTTTCAAGGTAGGAAAATGTTTTATTCTCGTGGTCTCGTGGGCTATGCCTTTAATTAAACACAGGCCGTCAGTTATTACAGATTGACAGGTTTTCAGCTTCTGTAGATTCTACTTTTTTTAAATTTGCGCTTAGACTGAAAACATTCTGAAAGTCCGTATTTCTTGAATAGCCGGCTGTGAAATGAATCGCCTTTAGCGATATTGCAAGCAAGCCTGATCGATAAGAGATTTATGCTCACCTGTCAGATATTAAGTTTAACACATGCACACACAGACAAAAAAAATAAAAAGCAGATGAATTCTAGCTTCCTGATATTTCGAATTATTAGCAATTTTTATTACGTAGCGATATTTCTTATTTGATAGTGATATTTGCCAACCACGGTACAAAAGAAGTTATTGTTTCAACAGCCAATTAGCGTCTGGTTGGCATATTAATAACAATGGGTGACGTAACGAGAAATAATCGCTAAAACTAGTTTTCGCTCCCGATTTAACGAGCGCTCTGTTTGTTTAAGATTACAACTTCATTTAAATGGTAAATTCTAGCAGGACCCTGACTTGAAACTGCAGCATTGCATATGCTCCGATTAGCACAAAAATAAAAACAGGTAACGGATCACGCAAAATATCGGTATTCACCTACATTTGTTCGGCCGTTGCGTGCTACTTGAGAATTTCGACGAAATCGCGAAACTTGATATATATTTTTTGAAAGAATACACATTAGTTCACCTGACTCGTGCCGTGGACTTGCTTGTTTTTAGGTTTGGAGGTGCATCAGGATATGTAAAGTCCACAGAATCTACCAGTTATTTTTAACTAGTTTAATGTGAACTTTTAACTTGCACTAGTAGATCGCAATTCAAGTGAAATGTCAAGTAATAATCATTCTTTAAAAACGCCTCTCTCTGGTAATATTCATGTTCTTGCAACTCCGTAAGGCGTCGTCAGTCAACTTCAGTTCTCATTGTTGTCAAAACACTTCCACTCAAGTGACCCTGCACGGTTGACTAATTTATGTTATTCTTTCCAGTTGCGGTTTTGCATCTTTCTGAACTTCAGCTGGTCCCTGAGTCTCACGTGGGATAAATTTAGAAAGTGCCTCGCGACCTCATTTTCTTCTTTCGACCAATCAGGAGGTAGTTTTTTCAGAGGAGTCCACGTTGTCGTATAAGAATCTTGGAAATTTCATGAAAATAAATACAATTGCATGTCATTCATTGGAAGAGTATGGCCATGTTCAGGTAGGACCTATCGCTTTTCGTGGACCATATCATAGTGCACTAAATGTAGACCTAAGGTATTATAGATTATCAAGTTTGTTTTTCAATTTTTAATTAAACTAGAGCGCAAGTCATGTCAGCGTGGCAAAGGCCAAAATTTTAAGGTGTCGACTTTATGTATCCTAGTGTCGCTTCCAGTTTCAGTGAAGACAGCATCTCGTATACCAAGTTAACATGGTGTTAGGACATTTTTATAAATTCTAAGAGTAGTTTTGTCATGATTTTTGGAAATCTCTTCGTATTTCAGTATGCCATAGTAACTTGGTGATAATTTCGTGGTTATTTTTTTTATCTTGAATATATTCCTTAGGAGGTCCTTCTGAGAATAGGGTCACTACTCTTGAAGATTAGAAAATGTTGAGATCTTGGACTAAACAACGGTTTGGGTCTCGTCTGCAATTTCTGTGCAAAAGAACAAAACAATCCTATGCGAGGGAGACCGGGTGCGAGCACTGTCGGTCTGTGTCATTTTGGTTCTTATTTCTAAACTGCGATCTCGCCCGTGAAGTCGAGACACTGCCGGTGCGGACAGATTACTCGTGTCAGTTTAGTTCGTAAAA
>BLFP01000050.1:189261-203941 GCA_014634505.1 Montipora efflorescens | reverse complement strand
CCCCCCCCCCCCCCCCCTCAAAATTTCAGGAATAAGAAATTGGCTCTGATTCAGCATTCATGCAACGTAAAATAAATTCTGTAAGGCGCATTTTTCGCAAACTAAGAAAATGTGAAATCGAAATTAGCCCAAAATCTACCTTACAGATGCATGAATGCAAGATGCGTGATATTGTTTTTTAGCGTTACCCAATTCAATCTTTAGCTGTTTTTATGCAAGTAAAAACTTTTCCTTCCACAGCAAGACTTACTTCAGCCTTACAGGTTCGTTTTTATTTCGCAGTCGCCCTGATGATTTCACAATGACCGAGGAAGGGGATGATGGACACTCAACCGTACCGATCCTCCCTGCCGAGACAGCTACCAATCAGACCAGCAGCTCAAGCCACACTGAAGCAAATACTGCCGCGGACTCAATTTACTCTGGTGACGGAGGCGCTTGCCGGGCGACCGAACAGGGCCAACTTATGGGGACTGGTGATAACCAAGCCAACAGGCTGAGTGACGCTGTTGTGGGAGGAGCGGTCCAGACTGCAAGGTCGAGCCAATCGAATCAACCCAGTGACCCTATTGGAGGATCAAACAACGGGATTTGGCAGAGTCGCACTGCTGAGAGAGGCGGAGGAATGAGCGACTGGCACCTGGCTGACATGACTGTTTACCAAACCAGCGGAAGGGACTATCCTGTTATGGGGCCTGGCGCTTATCACGTCAGCCATAATGGACACGCAGCATCGGAGAATGTATACAGAGTAGTGTACTCTAGTGAAGGTGCCCAGCAGGTCAACGGATTATCTGGAAGCCAAGAAGAAGAGCCTGTTGATGAACAGGCCAATGGATCAAGCGTCCACAGAGTAGATCGAGCCCGACAGGCAAGTGATAGGAGCTACGTCGACAACGATAGTGGAGACAGCTATCGCCCTAATGGAACAGTTGGAGGAGAGGACCTGCCCTACCCCATCTCAGAATGTGTGACATGCTTGTCTGTGCAGGAACAAGGTAGCAGGCTGACTGCAATGCCATGTTTTCAGTCGGTTGGCCACGTAACAACGCCTTGCTCGGTTTCAAATGCAGGGAGGACAGCTCTTTGCTATCAGCAAATGATCAGAAATTTTGATTGGCAACCCAACTTGATCTCTTCCACTGAGAACATTGAAAGAGCAATAGAGCATACATGCACCGATGAGGAGATAAGAAATTGGAAGCAGAAGCTAACAAGGCAAGTGGCACGAATGAATTACTCTCAACAAACATGAAGCAAACTGTTAAGTTCATAGTACTACCGAAAATGTAACTGGTAACCATGGACTAAATTTCTCTTTTCACACTATGCGTGCTGTTCCACTATTCCATATGCACAAGTTCCATTTTTCTCCGAGTCTGATGGCCTAGCTTGTCTTAAAGTTAGCTAGCGCTGTTAATCCAGCGGACCAGAGTTATCAAAACCAAGTGATTCCTCCTCTGGAAAATATAATTTATTCCGCGGGTTGCGCTATCCCGTTCTATTTCGAGTAATTAACGACAACTCGAAGACAGTACCCAGAGTTTTTAATAACGCCATTTTTGAACTAAATCTCGCAAAATGACCATGCAGTCAAGCTAGAGGAGAAGATGGAGAAATATAAGTGTTGAATTAAGCAAGTAATATTGAGTTTGTAAAACATGTTTCAACAGAAACTTTTGCCATCCTCAGTTAGTAGAATACAGAGCGATGGAAGCTGAATATGTAATAAATATGTCACAAAATTCCTTTTTCTTTAGTTCTTTGTTTCGTTAGTTCATAGTTTATTCCGCTCGTGTTAATTACTTAGTGTTAATTTCGTATCGTAGTTTACCGCAATTAGTACATTAGAGAATAGTTTGTTAGTCTATTAATTTGTTCTTCTAAGTCTCCATTGTGGAGATGCTTTTGTAACTATTGGTTCGTTAGGGTCGTGTTTTAACAATAGGTTTTTCAATAAGTGTTGATGTGGAGTGCATTGTTATGTAAAGATATAAATGTAAGTAGCGTGTTGTAAAGGCGGGTAAAAAAAAAGGTCAGTTGACGAGAAGACTGCTAGGAGAAGGAAAGCCGGAGAGAAGTCAAAGTGGAAAGGTGAAAGTTTAAAGAAAGTGGAAAAGAGAAACACTGCCAAGAGTCATTGGTGGGAGCCGACCGCGAAATTCCCAGACAAAACTCCTTTGTCGGCGGTGGCAAATATATTTATAGAGGAAGTTTTTGGAGGAAAAGTTCGGCGACGAAAGTGAGAGTCTTGTGGACTGACAGAAGACGTGACTACGTTCGATGGTTTGCGGAAAGTGGAAGTGGATGGTTGCAGGATTAGCCGGTTGGACTTACAAGAACCTTGAGAAGGCACGAAGGCTGACGAAGAACTGAACTTATTGTCTGTAAATATTAAAGTAAAGTATTTAGTTCATTTTGTATTGTCGTTTAAGTATATATTAGCATTAAGTAAATTTAGGTAAGATAAGTTAATTTAGAGATAGTAACTGTCGTAACTGTTTTAATCGTAGTTAACTTTTATCTTTAATTAAAGTCGTACGCGTTTACTAAAAATTTATGCTGTGTTGCGGGTTTGTGGGAAGGGGTGTGAAATACGTTGCTTTACCCTTAGTTTTCTCTTATTTTCTTCTCGCTATTTCGCGAGACCCAGGGGATCGCGAACCGTCACAAAATATAAATGCTAATGTAAGAAATAGTAACAACGGAAGGAAGTATATTCATCTTCTATCGCTTCCATTGCTTTGTATTTTACTAACTGAGGATGGATGGCAGAAGTTTCTGTGCAAACATGTTTTACAAACTCAAAGGTTTCGTCGTTTTTTAAAAATTCTGTACTTGTCTGCTACTATCAAGACCATTTCCATGGAAACAAGTAATAAAGTTGAAAGGGCAAGTTAGTATAAAAATGGGGTGATTTGAAACTGATTCAGATTCTTGTTTTTCCAAGGGTGGTCTGCTTTCTATTGGATGAATCACTACCTATCCGATAACTCAATCAGTTTTTACTGATCTCGTCTCAGTGATAGACAGTTACTTTTCTGGCGCTATCCATCCTTTATTTTGAACAGCCAAATCCTGGTCTTAATTTATTTTGCATTTTTTTCTTGGAATCGTATTCGGAAAGGGCGCTTGTATGATATGTGCGAAACTCATCACCTCGAAGAACTAAGGCTTGGTGAATAGAATCCGTCATCGGGTTGAATCCGTGAATAGGTGATTCTCATTCTTGCGTAGGTCGAATACGCACTCAGAAGAATTGAAGAAACTAGTCTTGTTTTGGAGCCTAAATTATGCGTAGAGAAAAATTAGGGTCAGGTTACCATTAGTTTTGGTTATTACACATGGATATCAATTGACTTATTATAGAAAAGTAAATAACGCTTGAGCATGTTCGTGGTTGTAGTGTAGTGGTGAAGACACATGACTATAGATATGGCGGGTCTGAGTTCGAGTACAGGTAAGTTCATGGTACAGTTCTTTGTTCCCTTACTATATTGTAATGTTAAGGCTGAATGGATAAATGTATGAATGTGAGGAACCGATAAGATGATACGAAACATTAAGGTGTGTTGAGCTGCGTGAGACACAGCTTGAGGGAAGGTATAGGTGTTTTCCTTCCTTTTGAGGGAGTGATAGCTGCTTTAAACTAGGTAGAGTGCGTATTCAACCTACGTAAAATGAGGATCACCAATTTAACCTAGATAAAAACGGATTCAACCTGAGCTCGGATTTGACCGACAACATGGACACCCAAAGATGTCAAAGTGTGATGAGATCATCCTTTTATCTATTATTTATTTTATTTATTCTTTTAACGCTTGGTAAATTACTTGCAGGAAAAATCCACAAACAGCAGCCCTGAAAAGGAGTATTGCAGGTGGCACGTTTTTTATCATGGAAATTGGAGAGGTTTCTCAACATCGCCGATTTGAAACACCTATCTTTAGTGATGCGGTGTACAGTTATCGTTTTGAAAGGTTGATGGGCATCAGAATTTATCCTAACGGTGTTGGCAGTGGAAGAGGAACCCATGTGGCAATTTTCATTCATATGATGGAAAGCACCTTTGACGATCTCCTAGATTGGCCTTATGCTGGGACAATCACTGTTAGCGTTTTAGATCGGAGTGGTTCAAGAACCCGCCGCGACATCAGTCAGATCATACAAGCAAAGCCTAACTTGTCGGCCTTCCAACAGCCTCATGAAAGCATTTGTCGCACCGGGTATGGCTATGAAAGATTCGCTGTAATCGAGGAGTTCTTTGGTCCTCGATATGTGAAAAGCGATACATTGTTGTTGAAAATAGAGTTCTCAGGGTAATGATCAAAACGTCCACCACGTAATTCAGTAAAAATTTTTCTAAGAAACTTTATTTAAGTTATAGATTGCAAAAACGTAGTGCCTAAAACAATGAAAATGTCTGAAAAGATAATGCTATTTTAATTGCTTAAAAAGTAGAATTGGTTGATACACTTGAGATGTTCTCACATAGAGAGACTCGTTTTCGGACCTTTTTTTTCTTGAAGAAACCTTTTGGCCCAAACAAAAGAGTTAAAATAGTGCAATGCGTTATAGGGACCGAAGCCTTTTTCTAAGGTCATAATCGTCCATTTCACACCGTTGAATTGCCAGCGGCTATACATGTAGCGTTGCTATAAAAACTATTTGAGTAACATCATTCATCTTAACTTTACTCGTTTTTGCAATTTGTAGAGGAGTAATATGATCCCTGGCATTTTAAACTATTTAGTTATTTCAGGGAATCGCTACTATTAAATAACTTGCACTAAGTAATTTTTTGTAAATATTAACCTTAACATATTACGGGTACAATGAAGTGTGTTGTTGTTGTTGTTGTTGTTGTTGTTGTTGCAGTAACAAATATTTTAAACTGAGAAGTATACAAAATATGGACCCTGGGTCCATGGACCACCCCTGTGGACCACCACTCATTTTGGAAAGTTACAAGAATAAAAATCTTAAGACGAAAGAAAGAAGCTAAGTGATGCTGACACTTATCTGAACAATTTGAGCAGGAACCCATGACTAGGAGTAAACAACTGACATACTAACTAAAGGGTGCGTTTCTTTGTGGGGACGATCCAAAAAAGGATCATTGATCCAAGATCACTTGGATCACGGTGCATCAAAGGAACCGAAGAATCCACTCTGGGATTTCTTTGATGTACCGTGATCCAAGTCAATGTTGGATCAATGATGCCTTTTTCGGATCATCCCCGCAAAGAATCGCACCTTAAGACTATTTCACGGTATTTTTACAGACTGATCTATTTTTAGACTACTTTTTCCGGCAAAAGAAAGTTCCAGTTCGCTGACCCTATGGCGTCAAGTTGGTTTCTTGTGATGTGTCATCGGGCTCGTTAGCAAGAAATTCAATCCAAAAAATTAATTGCTGTCTGTGAAAACGTGGTGACAGGAACATAGGGCTGTAGTTCATTATGGGCTTCTCATTTAAGCAATTGTCTCTTAAAAGACACCTTTACCACCTATTTGGTGGTTCCAAAGGAATTTCGTCTTCAAATATATATCTAGTTCTTCACCGCAACAAATTTACCTGCTCTTAGGCATCACAGAGGGTCATGGGTTTCCAATCCCGTTGAAGCCAAACCATTGACCGGGTCCACAGTGGTGGTCCATGGACCAGAGGTCTATCTTTTGTACACATCATTTAAATTGGACCTTTTGGATTTTCTCCCCGTACGAATTGATGAGTTTTTCACATAGTTTTAAATCTTTGTATTACTAGCAAATGAAGTTTCCCGTGCTTTTCTGCTTGATTTCCATATTCATCTTAACTGTATTTGTATACCGCATCATTAAGGTGTAGATTTATAGCATAGTATTTATATAGGGCCTTTTTTCGATATTTTGCCCAGAAAGAATGATCCTTTAAACGTTGTTTTATAGGTTTTTGGTAATCTAGTTGGCCAGTGAAATTTCGATAAAGCCTACAATTTTTTGTGTTTTTCAGTAGAGATTTTATCTTTCATATTTTATTTATCCTTTTTCGTTGTTTGAGCACATTTGTGCGCACTTGATAAAATTTTTTTGCAATAAACTGGTAATTTCACTAAAACAATTAAGTGATTTAAATTTAAAAGACCCTTTCTTGAGCAGCGCCACACCTTCGTGTTTCCCAAAACGCCCCTTTTCAGCATTGTGCTGAACTAAATGTCGAGGGCTTTTGAAAAGGTTGTTTGATATGTTTGGAAGTGCAGAGCTTGAATGCTGAAAGAGTGTAGACGCAAATTGAAACTGATTTAAAGTTTCATAAAATATCGGTTCTGTCAATATTCCCTTCGTTCGTTGTATACATCTTATTCGATGGTTTAACATATAATACGCGCGGATATTTTGCGAGTTGCTTAGTATTTTTCCGAGCCCCGCAGCGGCGAGATAAAATACGAGCAATAAGCAAAATGTCCGCGAGTATTATATGTTAAACCACTGAATAAGAGATTTATTATTTCACTACAAAAATGGTGTTATTTTGCTTCAATTTTATTTGGTAAGAGTTTTTTTGAAAAAAAAAAATGCATGATCTGGGTACGTGCAAACGCTGTAAACAGCAAAAAAAGCAGCCAAGGTACTTAATTTGATTGGATAAACAAAATGACGAGTGACAAGCGGTGATGAGCTAAATTCTCAGGCTTTGCATCTTGTTGAAAACAACTTCTTTCATTGAAAAACTCCCGTTCCGTCTGTAGTTGCTCTGTTCTAAACCGGTCAACCCGGGACACCACAGTGTATTACTGTCTCATATTTTGCGCGTTCTCTTGACCATATATAGTAAAATGGCGTAATAGTGGAATAATAAATGTACTTATTGACTGAGTGGAAGGGCTGGGAAAATATTTGACCCAATGTCATGGCGTACGGACCGAGTAGAATCTTGCCGAGACCAATTACGAAAGAAAGGGGCTCCATTTAATGGGTTCCTGTCCGATTTCGTGATGACAATGGTCCGTTTTCACATGTTAGAGAGGTTTGGCATCGTGTTTATGACAAACGGCAGGCTGAATTATTATGGTCATCATCATCATCGTTATCACCATCATCACGTCATCTTCATCATTTTCATTATTATAGTTGATGTCATTTTCGTTATTATCATCATCGTATCACTATCAACCAATCACTAGAGAAACAGACAACAATGATCGGAAGAGCACCAAGGGGAGCCTCTATCTCCACTATTTCCTTGAGTCAACCATTTCCCGAGTAAATTTATTACAAGGAACAGGTTTTTCCGGCGAAATGTATCATATTTTCCTTGACGCTGTGATGGCTGTGTTTTGATCAATGGCTTTTACAACAGTGGGTGTGCTGAATCTCCCAAAGGAGTCGTTCTAGAAATAAATCCTGTCCGTTTTCGTGATGACAATCGTCCGCTTTCAGATGTTCTAGAGGTTGGCATCGCGTTTGTGACAAACGGCAGGCTGAATTATTATGATCATCATCCTCATCATCATCGTTATCACTATCATCACGTCATCTTCGCCATTTTCATTATCATCATCATCGTCATTACTATCAGCACATGTGTTTTTCAACCAATCTCCAGAGAAACAGATAA
This sequence comes from Montipora efflorescens, assembly GCA_014634505.1. Lineage (NCBI taxonomy): Eukaryota > Metazoa > Cnidaria > Anthozoa > Scleractinia > Acroporidae > Montipora > Montipora efflorescens. The sequence continues at coordinate 196,341 of BLFP01000050.1, read as the reverse complement.
CAATGATCAGAAGCTCATCAAGGAGAGCTTCTATCTCTACTAACTCCTTGAGTCAACCATTTCCCGAGTAAATTTATTACAAGGAACAGGTTTTTCCGGCGAAATGTATCATATTTCTCTTGACGCTGGGATGGCTGTGTTTTCATCAATGGCTTTTACAACAGTGGGTGTGAATGAATCTCCCAAGGGAGTCGTTCTATAAATCTGCTCAGGAAAGGGTTGACTTCTACGTCAAGTATGGGAGATAGAGGCTTCCCTTGATGACCTCCTGAAAATGATGTAACTTTTACAATCGCTGATCTACGAACAAAAAGAGAATGTGACGGATCTTTTGTTTTCGTCCACCAACATGCATATAGCAGTGATGACGTAACGTGAAAATCGCCTACACCTGTACCGTCATCACGAGTACCTTGTTTGGCACAACCTAACCTCGTTCCCAGGGTCTCTAAAATCCTGGTAACGAGGTTGGGCAAAACCGAAAACCTACAGTGAGAATCGTTTATCTTCCGGCTCCACACACTAGTCGAGGGAGTCATTAACTTGGGGAAGATATTTTGCCCGCTTCGAGATACAAGCAAGGAAGGTTTTTTTTTCCAAAAAATCTGGCGTTAATTATTTGCTATGCAAGACGGAAAGAAACAAGCCGCACGTGTGACACGATCGAGCATGTTTCCTCATTTACCCATTGTTTCATTTAAATTTGGAACAAATAACGAAATAACTTTGCATGCTCCTCTGCCCGCTTAATGGCCTACGGGTCCACCTGCGTAGTATTTTATTCTAAAATTCCATGGGATTTACGTGGTTTCTGCAAAGGTTTGGTCAAGGAGCTGAGCCGTTACTGTTACATTACGAACGCTTTAAGAACGTTGAACCAATTACTGAAAGACTATGCAAATATACTACATTCCTAAAAAAACATCGAGAGAAATGGCGTGCACGATCAAACCAGGTGACAGGATGTGTCTTTGCCAAAATCGTGAGTACTTTAGAAAGCTTTGTCATTATTGTTCAAGATAATAGTAATCTTATAGAAGTGATTTTAAGAATTTGGTATACAACGGTATACAACAGTATTAAATTCCGTGGGGTTTGCTTTAAAGACATCAACGTGCTACATGGAAGCCAAAATTGTCAGTTGGTTATGAGAAAAGAGTGACAAAAAACCATTTTCTGCCCGCATCACTGACCACTGTAAAAGCAAAGACAACTGTGCTCGATACTTAAGCAAAATGGAGAGAGTACTTTAACCCTTTCATTCTCAAGATCGAAACGTTTATTCTCCGAACTAGTATCATAGATTTCTTTTTGGGAAGTCATAAGAATTTGGAATTATATCAAGATCGCACCTATTAAGCTGATAATTATCTTCATTCTCCATACCTGTCTGAATGACATTTCATTGAAATTGTGAGAACTTACAAGCTGATCTCTCCTGGGGGTCAAATGTTGCGCTATCTGATTTAATGAATGCCCTGTCTGTCAGTGTTTGGTACTTGAAAGCAAACGAATTTGGGAAAAAGCCGCAAGATCCAAATCCGATTTCAGTTTCTTGATCGTAAGCTTTTCGAACTTCTATATTTCTTGTTAAGGTCACGTGCAAACGGACGCAAACATGTTGGCCAACCTTGTTCCAACATTGTTGGGTGTTACATGTTGCGTCTGTTTGCAAACCCTGTTGCATGTTGGTGCGTCTTGTTGTGAAGTTGTTGTTTTTTATGTGTACATTTTGAGTCAACAATTCCCAAGATTTCTTGTGTTCCGTGAAAACCGAAGCGTAGCGCAACAATGTGGATCCATTTGCACAGCTCTTCCAATGTTGTTGGGACTACAGACGCCCATACATATTGTCTCTATGGTGATAGCAACGCATTAAGATGTTGAAAACAAGATGGCAGCCAATTTTTGTAAGTTTACAAGGTCTTATGGGTCGTATCCTTCCCATGATACAATGCACATCTTTGCATTGTTGGGGAGTTGTACATGTTGCGTCCGCTTGCATACAAACTAAAAAATTAGGGAGTTGTTGCGACCTTTTGCACGGGGCTTAAGTCTAACAAGGAAATATGAAACGGAAATCCGATTTGGATCTTGCGCAAAGCAAGCATAAAGTAAACTTGAACCATTTTAGCAGCATGCATTGGACAATGATGAAGACAAACTTGAAAAAGAAAGTCGACAAGCATATGAAAAGGCTCATCCGAAACTGTTAGGTGACCTTTTCAAGTGCCAAAAATTGAAAAAGTGTGGCCATAACAGATGATTTAGTTCAATTGCCTGTGAAAACTAGTAGAAATGGGCCATTACCCCCGGGGGGAAGGGGGACTCGATATATCCCTGGGTGGGGAGGTGCGGTGCGGCCCCTCATACCCTGTCCCTGTTTAAGACAACTATCGCTGAATTTCCTAACCTGTTAAAGGCAGAATTCCGATTTTTGATACCCTGTTTAAGACATTTAACCCGAAACCATACCGTAAGAACATTAATTATACCACCTCACCGGGGAAACAATTTCGAGCCATCGATTTTGAGAGAAACATCCCAGACAGCTGATTTGAACAAAGAATAGTTGACAGGGAAAATTCTTGCGTCCTCAGGTATTTCCTACAGCAAAAACATCGCATAAAATAGCAAAGGAGCCCCAAAAACAGTCGTTGTCGTTGTGTCTTTCATCGAATCTTCAAGATAATATTTGCCATTGTGGCTACCCCGTTTGGTGAATGACATCTGCTGACTTGGACCCGTTTTCATTGGCCATTTATCCAGTTGATTCCACAGTTGATGGTGCAAATTATCGGGTCAGCCGGTGTATAAATCCCCGTGTTTCCCTGTCAGGAGGTCATTTGTATCCATTTGCAGTCTTTATCTTGAGGTTGTTAACATTTTGCTACTGGTCTTGAGTGCATCGTTCTAAACGCGTCTTCGTTACTGTAAAAAAACGGCTGTCTGCAAGAGAAACCACCGAAAGCTTTAGCCAAGAATATTTTGACAGGAGGTCTGTATAACTTTAATATAATTTTTTTAGATTAGTTCTCACACGTGCCACAAGGGGCGTAAAAAGACGTGCTTGTCAACCTCGGGGAAAAAACTAATAAAGTAACGCTGCAACGCTAATGAACTCTTTTTCTCAACCAGTTAGGTGTCTCAGTTGTTGGAAAGGAAAATGCAAGGAGTATGTGCTTGTGCATTGCTTCTATTGCTGGATTTGGCTAACAAACGGCATCTTTCGGGAAGAAACTGCAGGGAACACGCCGAAATCAGAACTTCTTAACCACGGTAAGTCTTGTATTTGTTATTTGTGTGTCCATTTTAATTGTTGGAAAAAATTATGTTCACCATAAGCAAAATCAAGGCCCTAGCTAGAAATTTTTGACTGAGGGGTGGGGGGGCAATGAAGCGAAAGCGGGAGGCACAAGTCGTTATGAGGGTCTGGGAGAATGCTCTCCCAGAAAATTCTGAAATGCAGAGGCACGGAAGTGTTACTTACAAAGACAGGAACTTTCAGAGGTTAAGGTTTTGTAAACTACTGGTTTTACCAGTAATTTGTGTTTGCCAATAAAGTTGTATTATTAGTAGTATTAGGGGAGCAGGGGTGGCGCAGTGATGACAGAACTCGCCTCCCACCAATGTTGCCCGGGTTCGATTCCCAGCCTCAGTGTCATACGTGGCCCTGTTCAGAGTTTTTCTGTCCTTGTGTGGGCCCAATTCCTTTAGTATGGCTAACGCTAACACGGTTTACAAGGGTAGAAAACTAGTACTCCACATTACCCTCCAATAGTTAAATATGTGGGTTAAGTTTGTTGTTGGTTCTCTCCTTGCTCCGAGAGGTTCTTCACCGAGTACTCCGGTTTCCCCCCGCCCCTAAAAAACCAACACTGCCAAGTTCCAATTCGATCCGGAATGCACGGACACATTTTGAACGAGCTCCTGAGCGCTCCTAAGGTGTTCCGTGGGTAAACAAGTTACATTTACAGTTACATTTACAAACTATTGACGTATCGCTAACTAACAGATTAGTCTATGATGTTTCCAAATGGATTTCCTTCAAAAATATCGTTATCAATCAATTGCAAATTTACAAGTTCATTATGGCACAGAATCGGCGATATAAATTCTTACTGAGGTAACTCAGGTAAAACGAAGGTCCATTCACTTGCACCAGTTTGAAGGAAATCCATTTGTTTCCGACTAAGCATATTTATGTCACGAAGGTTTCAACCGGCCAAATTAAACACATGAAAAGCTATGGGGAAATGTTATCGGACTATTATCTTTGAATAATGTTCCCCTTTTGTTTGCTGTTTCATTAAGACGAGCAAATCGGTTGTGAAAAGTCTCAAAGGTAATATCGGTAAAGTTCAAATTATTTGTCCAACACTCCAGAAAGAGAAGACATTAATTTTTCTTTCGAATATATAAATTTTGGGGGGAGGGGGGACTGAGGCAACTGGCCCCCTTGCCCCTCCGCTAGCTACGGCCATTAATTTCAAACAATACCACCGATAAACGTCATGAATTAAATGAAATAGGAATCGCACGAGGCCGCAAAAAGTAGACCCCCACGTTGTTCAGGCGTCAACAGTGACTTGTAGAAGAATGAAATTGTCACAAAATGCGTCATGCAAAATAAATTCGACACGATGCAGTAAAAAAGGCTAAGACCATGAATGTTGATACGAGTAGATGACCTAGAAATAAACCCTTTTGCGAGTTACTAGTTCCGTAAAGTTGTCAAGAAAGTTAGATGTGTTTATGCCCATTTGTACTGGCCCACGAGTGTAAAGTAAGCGCTTTCGTGGCAACGTTAACTCCATAGTCTTCATAGTCTACTCGAAGGTTTTTGTCGATATTGCTGGGGCTAAAAAGTTGGGTAACACGCTTCGGCAAATAACTCAAAAACAACGTACACAGACCTCAGACTTGATGAAGTACTTAACAGGATTTGATGACGTCGCTGAAATTTCATTAGAGTAGGCGGAGAGTAGGCGGAAAGGAGTTAAAATTAATTAATTAAATTAATCCCTTTTATAGCGCGCTTGAAGTCCCCAGCAGGAGCATAAGCAGGAACAGATGTAGGAGGAGAGCGCTAGTTGTGGCGCCTATCAGAGCTGAAAAATCTACGGCCAAATTTGAACTATCAAACAATCAAGACGTTCAACCGATTCGTAAAATTAAACAGCATTCGAAGAATTATTCGTAAAGAGGATTTGGCCGGATCTTACAGGTAGGAATCTTTATTCTCGTGCTGCACATTTCAGTAAAATGCGGGTCTTCGGATATTTAATTACGGGATTGTCGGCTTTTCAACTTCTGGATCCGCTCTTTTTCATTACGTGCGCTCTGGGAAAAAAATTTCCGTCGGTCCGCATACTTGTTTCTCGAACTGTGCGTGTGTTAGTTGTGCAAGTAATTAATTCAAGTAGTGGTTGACGTTACGTCACTTATAGACCTTTTCAGTTGTTTTGTTTTCCCATTTCAGACCACGTGATGCTCTCAACTTTCGGAGAGTTTTACTTTTGTTTTTTTCATGAGTTATGCGTATATATGTACGTGCGTAAGACGAAATTTGAAAGAAACTGTTCCTTGGAGTAACATCACGTGGTCTGAAATGGGACCTGATAAAAAATACAAACTGAAAAGGTCCATTGTTATGGCGAACTCACTGGTCTTTCAAGTGTAACTGGCAGACCCAAACTTATGATTAATTCGCTCATTATTGAAAACTTCTCTTTGGATATCTTAGTGAATCAAGAAGAAATCGAAGATTCTTCGATGCTTTAATTTTTTAAAAATGGATAAAGGAGTTTAGTTTCTGAAGAAACTGCGGTGCTGTGTCGGTTGGGGAAGTAAAACCACAGGTAACCCAGGCTCACTGTGTGTAGGTAAATATAGAGAACATATGAGGCGAAGTTTAGGTCTGGAAATTTGCAAGAAAATGGAAATAAAAATCGATGAAACTTACCATGTGGTGAGCTGTTGTTGTCTTTAATACGTACACGAAGTTTCGGGAAAAATGGTCCCCGTTCACCTTCCTTCATAGTATAGTGACAAGGTAGGAGACGGAAGCCAGCGGAGGGACTCCGATCGAGCCAAAACAAGCACGATTTTTTTCGTGAAAATCGAATCCAGTCGCTAAATGAACACGCCAGGCTCGTGGAACATGAATTTCTCTAAACCATGAATCCACTGAAGCATCTCCAGGTGGCTTTGCGTTGCTACCTACACACAGTGAGCCTGGGTTACCTGTGGTAAAACATAGAGATTAGTTGATATCATGGTAAAGTTGACTACCGTAAAAAAAAATCGAAAGCTGGCGTACAGTTTCGAGCGTTCGTCCTTCGTTAAAGCGAATTCGTTGTGATTTATAAACCCATTTCCTTTTTAATGTGTAAATGTAATTCACTTAATCCTGCATGCATTCCAAGAGATGATGTCACCACCAACACATCCATTGCAAAAGACATCGATTGCATCCGGTATAAGTTTAGCACAGCGGACGAGAGATTTACAGTAGGTTTGCTTCTTGTCTGAGTTTCAGTCTATCTTCACCCATTTACGACAGAAGGATAAATGAAACTCGATTGGTCCAAACAAGCGTTTCACATCTACATCTTTAATCTATAAGGGCTTCCCATTACATAGATATGGTCAGATATAGCTCACAGCATCGACAAACAGGTTAAAAAAAAATAAACTTGTAAGTATTTCCTGATGAGTACGGTTGAATGAACTTCTTAGGATTTTACAGGCGAGTGATTCTTCCCTTAGGCTTCTCCGATGTAGCAGGATTTGACCCAGCGAGCTGCCCTGACTTTGACTTTTCTCAATTTCCAAAACATGTTCAGAAATTAAGATATTTGGCGTTGCTAAGTCTTCCCTTTTCTAATCCCATGAAGCGGCATCTACTTTTCCTAAGTCGTTTCTTATACTTCTTCTTCTACTTCAAGATCGACACAGCAGGTTATCGCTATTGCTAAAACGACTTTCCGAAACCTCCAAGTATTTCCATAGCTTTCAAGTCCGATCTGACGAATTATCGCTCCAGTTGCATCTATCAAACATCCTTTTGTGAAGAGT
>BLFP01000050.1:161168-169342 GCA_014634505.1 Montipora efflorescens | reverse complement strand
TTTTTTTAAAATCCCCCGCACTTATGATAGCAAAAAGTGTTTAACAACATGTTTAAAAGTTTACCAGAGGAGGGTCTAATCTAAGCTGTAGTAGTAAAGAATTCCATTTACGACTTACCTACAATTCTATTACCATAGCTACGTTTAAATAAATTTAGTGGTCCTTGCAAAATTCGACTTTCAATGTTTTTATCTTTCCCTGGTAAGTCTGCCTCTCCTTTAGTCCTTCCTTTTCACAGAGGCGGTCAGATCTTTCTAACGATTCTTCACGTGCAAAATTTAATTCATTTTTTTAATCCAAATCACCAAAACAGGTCGTTTTTTTCGGTGGATGGGGTGATCTTGAAACTGACAACTCACAATTGCAGCTTGACTGCGTTATGTGACTTGCGTCATTTCCGCTTCTAACCCATTTTCGTTCCCAGTATCTCTCTCCTCCATGTGTCCTTCGTCAATGACAAAGAGACCCTGGGAACGAGGTTGAATGTTCCTTTGTTTTGAGGTTCGCGTGTATGGTTGGCGTTGGTTTCATGTTTTCTGTGTGTGGGGTGATCTTGTAACTAACAACTCAGCTTAAGTAACTGCGTTGTGTGACTTGCACGCACCATTTCCGCTTCTAATCCATTTTCGTTCCCAGTATCTCTCTTCTCTGTGTCCTTCGTCAATGACAAAGAGACCCTGGGAACGAGGTTGAATATTCCTTTGTTTTGAGGTTCGCGTGTATGGTTGGCGTTGGTTTCATGTTTTCTGTGTGTGGGCTGATCTTGTAACTGACAACTCAGCTTGACTGCGTTGTGTGACTTGCGCCATTTCCGCTTCTAATCCATTTTCGTTCCCAGTATCTCTCTTCTATGTGTCCTTCGTGTATGGTTGGCGTTGGTTTCATGTTTTCTGTGTTCGTTGTGTTGCCTCGCAAGTTGATAGTTTACGACTACATCATAGACACTCTTATTCTTCGGCCATTTCAACTTAAAAATAGCAAACAAATTGCAGTTATAAACATAACGAGAAAGCGCATGTTGTAAAACTTATATGAACTTGACGTTTCGCATGCTCCAACATACATCTTCAAAACCAGCGCTTAATGAGAATGTTGGCAGTGAGAAACTTCTTCTCTACTAGCCATTTATATATTTTTTCAAGCAGATTTAACTAGGTCTGTTTAATTTCATTTTTTCATTGTCATTACTTTCCTTATTTGGTATTAGTTTTCGTGTTCAAATTCATTTGTACTTTAGGCCGTTACTTCTGAAGATGTATGTTGGAGCATACGAAAGTCAAGTTCATAAAAGTTTTACAACATGCGTTTTCTCGTTAACCGCAGTTTGTTTGTTATTTTTACTCAAGTTAACGACTATTCACCGAAGTGGAGGTGGTTATTGGCGAGGCGGCGAGGTAAATATCCACCACTAGACACCGAAACTGAGGTGAATTGTTGCGTTCAACGCTATCCACTGTTTTAGTATAAACTAATAACCGTCACAACCGCGAGACTTAACTTCTAAGAACCGGTTCACATACAGGTGGGGCATCCCTGGTTGGTGAGGTACCTTGCCTACCCATACTTAAAAAAAGCGAGAGCGAGCCTTCACATGCACCATTTATAGCCCCGGTTCGCTATCGCTGGGGTGAGGTTTCCAAATGGTATCGCGTGCTCGCTAAGGACGAACACAAACAAAGGACACGTTTTGATTCCGATGCGACGCTCTAACCAACTGAGCTATGAAGCCACTGACGTTGGGAGCTGGTCATTTGTGGGTTCTAATGGTCCCACGGGACCATTAGAACCCATTTGTGGGTTCTAATGGTCCCGTGGGACCATTAGAACCCACAAATGACCAGCTCCCAACGTCAGTGGCTTCATAGCTCAGTTGGTTAGAGCGTCGCATCGGAATCGCGAGGTCACGGGTTCAAACCCCGTTGAAGTCCTGAATTTTTCAGGCTTCTCTACGCAATTTCAAAAATTGCTCTCATAACTGCGAAGATCATAGCTTCACTAGATTTCTTATCCGCAGTTCATATATGATTCATTTCATATACCATTTCAGCTTTGAAGTAAATTCAACGCAAAAGCTCGCCAGGCCTGTAGCGGCTGGCCACCATATTCTTTTGGCAGGCTTTGGCATAATGTTCAAACTAAAGATTAATGCCCGGGTGAACATCACCCCAGTCAGGCGGGGTACCTTACCTTCAGCATTTACATGGAGAAAACCGCTCACCCCACCCCAAGCGGGTTACCCGTCCCGGCTGACCGGGAAACGAGACAGTAGTGTCTCCCAAATTTTTAAACTAGACGTCGCTAATAGAGAAAAGATACTTAGCAATGTGCTGTGTGAAGACAAGTTAAAAGGGAAAACAGCTCACTTCTGGTTGTCGTCCGCATCTCAAAAAACGCGCGTGCCTTAGCTACCCAACACCGCAGACAGACGCAGGTGCACGCTTGCGTAATACCATTAGCTAGCTCTAAGAAGCCTTCATAATTCTTCTCCAGTTAATCCCTGAGCATTCTCACAGGAGAATTTCATTTTATTTCACAGTCGCTCTGATCTTGTGAATCTACCTAACGAAGGTTTCATCATAACTGAGGGAGAGGATGGTGGACACTCTACAGAACCGATCCTCCCTGCTGAGACAGCTACTTATCAGACCAGCAGCTTGAACCACACTAGAGCAAATGCTGCCGCGGACTCGATTTACTTTGCTGATGGAGGCGCTTTGCAGGCGACGGAACAAAGCCAACTCATGGGGGCAGGTGCCAACCAAGCCAACGGGCTAAGTGACGCTGCTGTGGGAGGAGCTATGCGGAATCAACCCAGTGAGCCTATTGAAGGGCCAAACAACGGGCTTTGGCAGAGTCGCACTGCTGAGAGTGGCGGAGGAATAAGTGACTGGCACCTGGCTAACATCACTGTTGACCAAACCAGCGGAAGGGACTATTCTGTTATGGGGCGTGGCGCCCATCACGTTATCCATAATGGACACGCAGCATCGGAGAATGTATACAGTATAGTGTACTCTGGTGAAGGTACCCAGCAGATCAACGGATTATCTGGAAGCCACGAAGAAGAGCCTGTTGCTGAAGAGGCCAATGGATCAGGGGACCACAGAGTAGGACGTGCCCGACAGGCGAGTGGTAGGAGCTACGTCGATAACGCTAGTGGAATCAGTTATCGCCGCAATGGAACAGTTGCAGGAGACGATCTGCCCTACCCAATCCGAGAAGATGTGACATGTTTGCCTGTGCAGGAACAAGCTAGCAGTCTGATTGCAATGCCATGTTTTCGGTCGGTTAGCCATGTAACAACACATTGCCCGGTTTCAAATGCAGAGAGGACAGCCCTTTGCTATCAGCAGCTGAGGAGTTTTGATTGGCCACCCAACTTGATCTCTTCCACTGGAAGACTGACAATGGAGCATACATGCACCGATGAGGAGATAAGAAATTGGAAACAGAAGCTAACGAGGCAAGTGGCGCGAATAAATTATCCTTAGCAAATATTAAGCAATTGAACCTGTTAAATTCATGGTACTACCGAAAATGCAACTGGCTGCCATGGATTAAATTTCTCTTTTTACCCTGTGCGTGCAGTTCCATTCCATATGCATATGTTCCATTTTTCTCTGAGTCTGGCCTTGTTTGTCCTAACGTTAGGTATTAATTCAGCGGACCAGAGTTATCAAAACCAAGTCATTCCTCCCCTGGAAAATATAATTTATTTATCGGGTTGCGCTATCCCGTTCTATTTCAAGCAGTTAACGACAACTCGAAGACAGTACCCAGAGTTTTTAATGACACCAGTCTTGAACTAAATCTCGCAACTGACCATGTAGTCAAGCTAAAGGAAAAGAATGGAGATCTGAAATATAAGTGATACATTAAACAAGTAGTAAAGTTACATGAAAGGGCAAGTTAATATAAAAATTGGGGGATTTGCAACTGATTCAGATTCTTGTTGTTCCAAGGGTTAACTGCTCACCATTGGATGAGTCACTATCTATCCGCGGCCGATAACTCAATCAGTCTTCAATGATCTCGCCTCAGTGATAGACAGTTGCTCTTCTGGCGCCATCCATTCTTTATTTTGAACAGCCAAAGCCTGGTCTTAATTTATTTCACGTTTTTCATGGAATCGTCACGGTATCGGAAAGGGCGCTTGTATGATTTGTGCGAAACGCATCACTTCGAATGACTAAGGCTTGGTGAATAGAATCCGTCAGCTCTCAAGTTGAATCCTTTAATTGGTGATTCTCGTGTTACGTAGCTTGAATACGCACTCAGATGAATTCAAGAAACTAGTCTTGTTTTGGAACCTAAATTATGCCTAGAGAAAAATTAGGGTTACCATTAGTTTTGGTTATTATACATGGATATCAATTGATTTATTACGGAAAAGTAACTAATGAATGAGCATGTTCGTCGTTGTAGTATAGTAGTGAAGACACAGGACTATAGATATGGCAGGTCTGAGTTCGAGTACAAGTAAGTTCATAGTACAGTTCTTTGTTCCCTTACTATGTTGTAATGTTGAGGCTGAATGGATTAATGTATGAATGCAGAAACCGATAAGATGATACGAAACATTAAGATGTGTTGAGATGCGTGAGACACAGCTTGAGGGAAGGTATAGGTGTTTTCCTTCCTTTTGGGGGAGTTGATAGCTGCTTTAAACTAGGTAGAGTGCATATTCAACCTAGGTAAAATGATTATCACCAATTTGACCTACGTAAAAACGGATTCAACCTGAGCTCGGATTTGACCGACAACATGGACACCCAAAGATGTCAAAGTGTGATAAGATCATCCTTATATCTATTATTTATTTTATTTATTTATTCTTTTAACGCTTGGTAAATTACTTGCAGGACAAATCCACAAACAGCAGCCATGAAAAGGAGTATTTCAGGTGGCACGTTTTTTATCATGGAAATTGGAGAAGTTTCTCAACATCTCCGATTTGAAACACCTATCCTTAGTGATGCGGTGTACAGTTATCGTTTTGAAAGGTTGATGGGTATCAGAATCTATCCTAACGGCGTCGGCAGTGGAAGGGGAACCCATGTGGCACTTTTCATTCATATGATGGAAAGCGCCTTTGACGATCTCTTAGATTGGCCTTATGCTGGAACAGTCATTGTTAGCGTTCAAGATAGGAGTGGTTCCACAGCCCGAAGAGACATCAGTCGGATCATACAAGCCAATCCTTACTTGTCGACCTTCCAACAGCCTCATGAAACCATTTGCCGCACCGGGTATGGCTATGAAAGGTTCGCTCGAATCGAAGAGTTCTTTGGTCCTCGATATGTGAAGGACGATAAGTTGTTGTTGAAAATAGAGTTTTCAGGGTAATTCAGTATAATATTTCTCCGAAAGAGTCTTTATTTTTATTATTGATTGCACGAACGTAGTGCCTAAAACAATACAAATGACGGTGAAAAGATAATGCTATTTTAACTGCTTAAATAATAGAATTGGTTCATACTTTTGATATATGCTTACATAGAGAGTCTCACGTAGTTCTACCGAACCTTTTTATTAAAGAAAACTGTTGCCCAAACAATAGAGTTAAAATAGTGCAACGCGATGTAGGTAAAAGTCAGCTACGAGCCTAGAAGGCCCATCAGGCCGGCGCCTATCTCCGGTTTCTGTAGCATGAACCGACTAGGAGTGTTTATACTCCCCCCTGGATGGGATGCTACAACAGTTCATCGCAGGGTTACCCCTAGCATTACGCCGGTACCCATTTATACACCTGGGTGGAGATGCACCGTGAGATGGGATGCCAGTCCATCGCAGGGTATATGCGCTACAGGGACCGAAGCATTTCCTAATACCATAATTGTCCATTTCACATGGTTAATTTGGCAGCGGCTATACATGTAGCCTGGCTACAAAAACTACTTGAGTAACATCATTCATCTTAACTTTACTTGTTTTGCAATTTGTAGAGGGATAATATGATCCCTGGCATTTTTAACTTTCTAGTCATTTCAGGGAATCGCTACTCTCAAATAACTTGTACTAATTAACATTTTTGTAAATATTAACCTTCACATATTACGGGTACGATAAACTGTATTGTTGTTGCAGTAACAAATAATTTAAATTGGGACGTATACTTAACATGAACCCCGGGTTCATAGACCACCCCTGTGGACCCGATCCATGGACCAACCAATGGGCGCGGTCCATGGACTACCCCTGTGGACCACCACTCATTTTTTATTGTAAAGTTACAAGAATAAAAATCTTTAGACGAAGGAAAGAAGTGTTCCTCGCACTCAACTGGACAATTGAAGCAGGAACCCATGACTAGGAGCGAAAACCTCAGATACTAAGGGTAAGTTTCTTTGTGAGGATGATCCGAAAAAGGATCATTGATACAAGATCACTTTGCTCACGGTGCATTAAAGGAACCGAAGAATCCACTCTGGGATTCCTTTTATGCACCATGATCCAAGTGATGTTGGATCAATGATCCCTTTTTCGGATCATCCCAAAGAAACGCACCCTAAGTCTATTTCACGGTATTTTTACAGACCGATCTATTTTTAGACTACCTTTTCCGCCAAAGAAAGTTCCAGTTCGCTGACCCTATGACGTCAAGTTGGTTTCTTGTGATGTGTCATCGGGCTCGTTCGCAAGAAATTCAATCCAAAAAATTAATTGCTGTCTGTGAAAACGTCGTGACAGGAACATAGGGCTATGGTTCATTATGGGCTTCTTATTTAAGCAATTGTCTCTCAAAGACACCTTTACCACCTATTTGGTGGTTCCAAAGGAATTTCGTCTTCAAATATATATCTAGTTCTTCACCGCAACAAATTTACCTGCTCTTAGGCATCGCAGAGGGTCATGGGTTTCCAATCCCGTTGAAGCCACCTGAATTATTCAGGTGTTTATAAGAGACAATTGCCAGATAAGTGAGAGGATAATTTCCCTCCTTCTTCAAAAGATTTTTCTGATTGTACGCTTTACAAAAATGAGGGGTGGTGGTCCACAGGGATGGTCCATGGACCGGGGTCATAAAGGGGTCCATTAACCGGGTCCACTGGGGTGGTCCATGGACCCGGGGTCCATGTTTTGTATACGTCCTTTAAAGTGGACCTTTTGGACTTTCTCCCCGTAAGAACTGATGAGTTTTTCACATAGTTTTAAATCTTTGCATCCCTTGCAAATGAAGTTTCTAGTGCTTTTCGCCCGGATTTCCATATTCATCTTTACTTTTTTTGTTTACCGCATCATTAAGGTTTACATTTATAGGATAGTATTTATATTTTGGGCCTTTTTCGATATTTTCCCAGAAAGAATGATCTTTTAAACGTAGTTTTATAGGTTTTTGGTCATCTAGTTGGCCAGCGAAATTTCGATAAAGCCTACAATTTTTTGTGTTTTTCAGTAGAGATTTTATCTTTTATATCTTATTTATCCTTTTTCGTTGTTTGAGCACATTTGTGCGCTCTTGATGTAATTTTTTTGCAATAAACTGGTAATTTCACTAAAACAATTAAGTGATTTAAATTTAAAACACCCTTTTTTGAGGAGCGCCACACCTTCGTGTTTCCCAAAACGCCCCCATTCAGCATTGTGCTGAACTAAATGTCGAGGGCTTTTGAAAAGGTTGTTTGATATGTTTGGAAGTGCAGAGCTTGAATGTTGAAAGAGTATAGACGCAAATTGAAACTGATTTAAAGTTTCATAAAATATCGGTTCTGTCAATATTCCCTTCGTTCATTGTATACATCCATCTTATTCGATGGTTTAACATATAATACGCGCGGATATTTTGCGAGTTGCGTAGTATTTTTCCGAGCCCCGCAGGAGCGAGATAAAATACGAGCAATAAGCAAAATGTCCGCGAGTATTATATGTTAAACCACGGAATAAGAGATTTATTATTCCACTACAAAAACGGTGTTATTTTGCTTCAATTTTATTTGGTAAGAGTTTTTTTGAAAAACAAAATGCATGATCTGTCCTTCAGGGTACGTGCAAACGCTGTAAACAGCAAAAAAAGCAGCCAAGGATCTTAATTTGATTGGATAAACAAAATGACGAGTGACAAGCGGTGAAGAGCTAAATTCTCAGGCTTTGCATCTTGTTGAAAACAACTTCTTTCATTGAAAAACTCCCGTTCCGTTTGTAGTTGCTCTGTTCTAAACGGGTCAAACCGGGA
>BLFP01000050.1:134792-137292 GCA_014634505.1 Montipora efflorescens | reverse complement strand
CAAAGCAAGTCAAAATAACAAATTGTTGAGAATGCTTCTTGAAAGATGGTTTGGAGTGATGCATACTTTCCTTCAATGAGTGACCTCTGTATGTACATTTAACAGTGCAGTGTTTCATTGGTGAAATGAAATTTTTTAGAACATTTTACAAGTTGCGAATGCTACAAAGTATGTCCTATGCTAATCGATTTATGAAATAATTAGGATAGTATACACGCTTTCATTGGTCAATAGCTGTGTTGAGATGAGAGTATGAAAACACGGCTGTGACATCACACAAATTTTGATTGGTTATGCATTGTCAGACGTGCATTTTGATTGGCAGGTAGGAAATATGAGCGTGTATCAAGAAAATCGGTTTCAATCAAGAAGTAAAAAACCAGCATTTTCCTTCATTTGTCAAATTATCTTTGAGGAATATTTTTTAAAAGCAATAAAGGACTTTTTTCCCATGTTTCCAAATTCTCGTCTAAACAATTAGGGGAGTTGGGAGAATTCTCGACAATTATGCAAACCCTGGACTGCGTCTCGGGTTTGCATAACTGTCTTGAATTCTCCCAACTCCCCCTTGTGTTTAGATGAGACTATGAAAACATGGAAAACGACATCTATTGATTAAAGTGAAGAGTGAAAATGATATAACACCAAACACAATGATATTAGACTGTCAAACTTTCATAGTTTATTCCCTACACTTTAATTGTGCAAAATAATTAAGTGAATTACGAACGAAACCAAACTGCAAAGTTGCAAATTAGAAAGTCAATGAAGTGTGGAGCTAGTGTGTCTCTGATAAGATTGCAAAGTTTCCTGTTTCAATCCTCATAAAGAGCTGCAGCTTACCATGATAATATCCAATGGTAATCAAGGCTTTGTTTTGCTTTCCTTGATCTGATGCAATAACATCACCTTATTTCTTTCAATCATAGTTAAAAAGGGGGTGAGAAAAATATTACATTTTTCTCTGGTGAGGGGATTATTGTTTCTCCCTCTGTAATTCAGATGCCTTGTCATACCACCTATGACTGAAAATGAAACAGTACATTTTGTAATGCTGTAAATAGTCAACTGACTAGCTTATTTGTTAAGTCAAAAATTGTGATACATTGCATTACATTAACAGGATTTACTGTATCTTCTCTTTTCAACTTGTAATTTCAAAATTTATAAAGATAAATATTTGTATAGTGCCTGTAAGTACTTAAAAAAGGAGATATCAATATTTATTATTTAATTTACTTATTTTTGTCCTTAAGAATTGAAAATTCAAGTGCACAAATATTAAGCATAAAATTAATAGTGTTGGGTAGCACTGTAGTTCCTTTTCTCAGTAATTTGTCAAAAAATATTGGTGTTTTACTTGTAAGCAGTGTATTAGTACTCAGTACTGCTGGTGTTAGTTGTTGCATGATAAATTCATTTTGACACATTTATTTACCGTAGAAATCAATGAAATTGATAAACAGATCTATTTTATACTAAACAAGTCATGAAAAAGCACTCTTGTAATAAAGAAAATGCATTCTTGTAAATTTAAGTGGTCAAAAACTTTCATCAACCCATTGACCCCTAGGAGTGAGACTTACTCGTCAACTGGGGGCATCCCAGGGCGTTTGAGGTGTCAATGAGTTAAGAGTATATTGTAAATAACTATAAATGTTATACTTGTACATAAATTGACTTATTATTCATAAATTTGGTGATATGTATAAATAAAGATGGAATATTTTTAAGACTGTTTAATTTCTCTAAAAGAAAAGGGTAGTGACCAGTTTTACCTTTTATCTAATCTGCAGTAACGCCAGGGTTTCATTACAAAAAACAGCTATGCATACTAGGTAGGGCTTGATTTTAAGCTACATGTATGCAGTGACTGCCTCCTGCAAAGCAAGTTGTTCTAGGCTTTGGATCAACTGTTTGAGAAATATTATGCGTGTGAAAGTTGTTTCAAGAAAATCATGCAGTACAGTTTGCTACTTTTGTTTATAGGAATGGCTAAGCCAGGTATCTAGGAGTAAATTTGTAGATTCTATCATCTCAATTGCCAAACACTTAAATATTTTGTGACTTCCAGGCCCCACTTTCAAGCTTGTAGTGTGGCAGAGTATTGTACCTATTCTTGGTTTGGCATAAGTAATTGCTTCAATAAATGAAATTCAGAAACAAGGGAGTTATGGGTCAAAAGGGGGCTTCTTGATGCAGAAAAAGCATAGAAGTCTTCCAGCAGTAGAAGTAATGGCAGCAAAGATTATATGAACATATTTCAGACCAAAGCTTGTGTCCCTTGTATGGAGGTGTCCATCCTCTGCTTTTTTTAAACTGTATATAAATCCATATCTTGAGGCTTGGACTGCGAATCTCACAAGGATCAATTATTTGGAGTGCAGTGATCTCAGTTGGCTCAATTAAACTGCTACGTATATATATATATATATATATATATATATATATATATATATATATATATATATATATATATATATATATATATATATATATA
>BLFP01000050.1:44192-45866 GCA_014634505.1 Montipora efflorescens | reverse complement strand
TGTATGTAGAGCACATACGAAACGTCAAGTCCTTATCAAAATGAAAAAGTTCGATATGTTTATCACTGCTGTTTGTGTCTTATTTTTGATACACTCAATTCGGTAATTCACGGTCGTTGATTGGTTGTTATTTTTTGCTCAGCCAATTCCCTCTTGAGCCAGAGGGGTTTTCCTTGCTTTGTGATCATTTTATATTTCATCAGGAGCCCACGGGCTCCTGATTTCATGTGAAACTTTCGAGGTCGTGCTTTCATAAAAGTTTCATAAAAATAAGAGCAATTGCAGACCATTCATTGACAGAGTATGGCCAGAGTTACAAATACCAGGTAGGAACTGTGGACACTTTCACAATGAACTAAATGTAGACCTTAACTATTACAGATCATCAAGTTTTCAATTTCACTTCCATTCGGTGCGCTTAATTTCGGCTGCGAGTGATGACCGTCTCACCATAGTGCCTCCAACATATGAAATGCGTAGATACCCGGCAGCAATTTAAAAATAATTATCTCATTCAGTTCTCTTTAGAGCCGGGAGATCTTTCTTTAGAAATGTCAATTGAGGCCGCAGTCGGAAATATTCCTGATATTCTGACAGATCACCGAATTCCCATAGAAAGCCTTATTGAAATTTTTGGAGTATTCGAGTTCGTTTAGAATTGCCAAGCGATTTTTTAAAATTTACTATAGCTTTGTAGTTTGTAGACTTCTGGACTGTCGGGTTCCTAGTTTTTTAAAATAATTTCCCAACTGCCAAGCTGGCGGGATATTTAATCAGCGCGAGAAGATTTTGACAAACACTGATGCCTGCGACGCCTATTATAGAGCGTTATTCGCGTTATTAGGGTCAACATTTATATTTCATGTACAAAACTCTACAGTTTGATTTCCGAAAAGGCTCTTTTTGTTTACAAACTGCTTCAAGGTGTAGTCGGTACCATGCAACGTCAAAAGGGCAGTAATGGTGGTCTTCAGATGTTCTTGTAGAGCTCATATAGTGATCCCTCTCGAAATACATGGTCCCTCTAAAAAACTTCACATTGCTCACTCAGTTGTTACATTTATGCCACCAGGACACTGTTGCTTAAGAGATTTGACTGAATAGTCGAATAGCAATTCGCTCGATGACCATTTCAATTGAACTTAATCAGACAAATTTCTAATTAACGCAATTCAAGGCGCTAACCAATCAGCTCCAACCTTGTTAGAGCTGCTCCGAGGAATAGGCTTTATAAAATGGTATTATGATTTTGTGACCCATCTGTTGTTCTGCCAACGGGGTACGAGACGACCCCGTTGATTGGTTGTTTATTTGTTGCCGAGCCAATCCCCTTTCAGCATGCAGAGGGTTTCCCTGTTGCATAAAAGCTTACAACAAAGTGCTACAAAAGTGCATAGCACGGGCTTAGAACGACAGAAGTTTTAAACTCTGCGGCTTTTCAGGTCGTGCTTTTATAAGAGCTTTCATAAAAATAAGAGCAATTGCAGATCATTCATTGACAGAGTATGGCCAGAGTTACAAATACCAGGTACGAACTGTGTATTATAGATACTTCAAGTTCGTTTAGAATTGCCAAGCGATTTTTTTAAATTTAATTTAGCTTTGTAGTTTGTAGACTGCTGGACTGCCGGGCTCCTAGTTTTTTAAAAATCATTTCCCAACTGTCGGGTATCT
>BLFP01000050.1:39192-41692 GCA_014634505.1 Montipora efflorescens | reverse complement strand
CCTTCAAGTTCGTTTAGAATTGCCAGGGCATTTTTTAAAATTTAATTTAGCTTTGTAGTTTGTAGACTGCTGGACTGCCGGGCTCCTAGTTTTTTAAAAATCATTTCCCAACTGTCGGGTATCTAGACATTTTTATACAATCTAGGCTGCGGAGCTGGAGGGATATTTGTAATCTATTTATACATACATACATACATACATACATACACTTTATTTCAGCACGATAATGGTTAAAGCTATTGCTTATGGGGTCTTTAAGATCTACACATTTTCATAGCTGCGAACGAAAGTGAGAGATCAACTATCGCAACATTATTGAATATTGCACTCCAAAGCAAATTTTTGTTTGAAGATCGAAAGAAAAATATGCGATGAAGCAAACGTCCTCAAAAGACCGTTCTTTAGTTTTACGCGCCCCTTCGTTCGTACGTTAAAATAGATGCAGAAGATGCAAATAAAGCTAAGCAGAGTTGAACACTATCGGTAATTTGCATCTAAGCATAGTTAGTGAATAAATTAATTATCTTACCTTGTTTCTGCCTTTATAAACTTCTCCCGTAGCCTCTTGTCCAAGCAAATCTTTAAGATTCCATGCGTAGGTTTGGCTACTTCTCATCTCCATGTTAATTCGATAGTCTAGATTTCCGGGAAAGAAACATCACATTAAACGCAAAAACGACTGAGGCGTAAGTTTTTTGGAAAACAACCCATTTGGCACGAAACATGATCAACATGAAAACATGATGGACTAAAGTTCACTTGTCATTTACGTGGAGTTAGCGTTTTCCGATTAAAAGAACTAACAAAGAATATGACTGCTGAACAAGACAAAAAATAGTGCAGCTGGACGAATCCATCGATGCTTCGATCGCTTTCTTGTTTACATTTTCTGGCAACGCTGGGGGTAGTCACCCTCGCAGCCGTCTTTAGTCTCGTCACGCAACGCTTCTCCCCACAAGAAGGAGCGTTGCGTGACGAGACTAAAAACGGCTGCGAGGGAGACTACGCTGGGGGGTACTGACGAAATTTTTCAGAATATTCTAGTAACGAAATATATTAACGCAAAAGTTACGTGACGGAAATGCTTCAAATAGAGGTTACGTAGAGGTCAGTTCTAAGCATAACAGTCACATTAGGTCAGCTTAAAAAGTCATTGGATCTTTAAAACCCTAACAAACTTTCTCGAAATAGCTGTACATCCATCGAAATCCATCGGTATGTTCTGCCTCAACGGGGTACGAGACGACCCCGGTGATTGGTTGTTTATTTTTGCTGAGCCAATCCCCTTTCAGCATGCAGCCATGCAGAGGGTTTCCCTCGCAGTTGCAGCAGCGCTTAAAATTCATAACACGGGCTTAAAACGATAAAAGTTTTAAACTCTGCGGCTTTTCAGGTCGTGCTTTTATAAGAGCTTTCATAAAAATAAGAGCAATTGCAGATCATTCATTGACAGAGTATGGCCAGAGTTACAAATACCAGGTAGGAACTGTGGATATTCGTGGACGCTTTCACAATGCATATGCACTAAATGTAGACCTTGTCTATTATAGATCCTTCAAGTTCGTTTAGAATTGCCAAGGTATTTTTTAAAATTTAATTTAGCTTTGTAGTTTGTAGACTGCTGGACTGCCGGGCTCCTAGTTTTTTAAAAATCATTTCCCAACTGTCGGGTATCTAGACACTTTTATACAATCTAGGCTGCGGAGCTGGAGGGATATTTGTAATCTATTTATACATACATACATACATACATACATACATACATACATACATACATACACTTTATTTCAGCACGATAATGGTTAAAGCTATTGCTTATGGGGTCTTTAAGATCTACGACGCGGTCGTCAACGAGAAAAGTGGAAAAATAATCGTGCTGCATGTGCGGCGCACATTTTAGCTCATATTCTTGCGGTTCTCTCCACAACAACGACGTGAAATCACCAAATTTGAGGTTTTGGCGACAACGTGAGCGTACAAATGTGAATTTTTACTCTGAAACCGCTCGTACCAATTTATTTTTAGGATACTTAACCCACATTGTACAACGCGAACGACATGGCTAAACCACGAGAAACGTAAGATAGTGCAAAGTTATATTATTTTTCAGGTGACGTTTTCATCGACGTCGCCGTCGTAGATCCAACTATACAGTTTGATTCCGAAAAGGGTCTTTTTCTTTACAATTACTTTCTTATTCCAGCTCTTTGTACCATGCTTAGTCTAATTGTCAGGTCCGTTTACATTTCCTTTTCTACTTGCATTTATTTATTTATTTAATTTAATTAATTTATTTATTTTATCTTTATTTAACAACGGTACAATTCGTCAGCAATATAAAACCGTATGTACAATTAAAAATTTAAAACCAAGTATAGATAAAACTATGTAAACTACATTAACTATCTTACTCAATATCAAAAAATAAAATCTGCTTTCCATGAATGCCGTGTTTAGAAACAATCATAATAGCTGTGTTTATTTGAGAGTAATTAATGCA
>BLFP01000050.1:26692-31692 GCA_014634505.1 Montipora efflorescens | reverse complement strand
GTGTAAAAAATGCATGACAAATTAAACAGAGAAAAATAATTCACACAAAAATAACTACATTTTTTCCTATTTAATTTTAGTTCATTAACTGTGAGACCTTTTTTTCCAATATTTCAACTCCTTCATATGATTTGTTGGTTTATTATTAGCATTTGAATGCAGTTGATTTAATTAAACAACCTTTCAGTGCAAAAAAGCAATACAATCTGAATGCAATAACAAAAGCATACCGGTAATATGTACAATTACCTCAATCATGACACAGTCTTGGCTGCTGTTGGCCATGGATGAAAGAGAGACGTAGTTTCTGTGAACAAAATAAATAAATAAATAAATAAATAAATAAATAATAATAATAATAATAATAAGGAAGTAAGGTGTTGTTACACTACTATATTCTCTACAACCTCAGCCTCCTCAATCTTGTCACAAAGAGGTTGAAGAAGACTGTCTTGTGATCTGCAACATTGCAGATTCAATTGATTCAAGCATAATTTGCACAAGGAAGAGAAAACTAAAGTCAGAATAATATGTACATGAAATCCACACATGCATCAATCATATCAACATGGTTATAAGTGTATACAGTCCTATTTATTTCTATACATTTCCTTTAGATTAGTTTGTATATTTGTATGCTTGACTCTGTTCTTAGCACAAAAAAAACCCTGTTAAGAAATTGCTTGAGTGTCAGTTTCACCAGTTATGCCCTCTATTATGCTTGACGGCCAAGGACATCAGAAAATTGCTTCTCTGGGCTGGACATCTGGCTAGAGCAATGGGGTTGACCATTGTTTTGGTCAAGCAGTGGAAAAGATACAGCTTATCACAAAAACACAACTGCTGACCTTTGATTGTTTTTGTTGCTCTTACCACTTCACCCTGCTAATAAGCAGGGCCTTTCTTTTGGCGTAGACAAAAGGAGGTTCTACTCTTTATCTTCGGTGGAGCCTCGTTCCCAGGGTTCTCTCTATTCCACCCTTGAGGGAGGTCTTCGTCCTTTCCGCTTCTAATAAGTGTTCGAACTCGCGAGACTTAAAAGTTAGGAAGGATCGAAACAAGTTTCATGTATTCTGTGTAATTTTTACCGGAGAAAGATGTATGCTTCGTTTTCTTTATTATTTCTAGCTTTGGAGCTTTCCCCCCCCTCCCTCGGGAATGTGCCGCTGGGACCCTGGAGCAGTACCATCCCTGGAACAGTACCATCCCCGGGGTACCGACCAATAAGTTGTCACGTACGAAAAATTGCTCGCGTAGACGACTCGTGTGACAAATTCCTGCCTTTAGAGAACGATCGGGCAAGTATCTACACGATCAAATGAATTTGCTTCATAAAATTGTCACATCTCGTGTCGACGGGGCTTAAATGTAATTCTAGGTGATCTTGAGAAACAGATCGTTTTTTCCACTGCAGAGAGATCTAGGTTTGCCACTTGTGCAACAAAGTATTTTAAGTCAATTTTTAGTCATCCACGACAAAGTGATGGCTGAAGCTCGATCGGATAAAGTCCCTTTCGATCTTCCGATGACCTCTGGTTTGCACTTGCCCTGATTTTATTTTATCGTGCTAGCGCTCATAACAGTGGCGTGTACGTGGAGAAGATTTAACAATCAGACCCGTAGCCCGCAAGGGCTACGGGTCAATAGCCCATAAGGCGAAGCCGAATGGAATATAGAGCGTTTTCACTCACGTGACCAGCAGCCATATCGGATTACTGAAACAAAACAAATTATCAATTATTATTATTATTATTATTATTATTATTATTATTATTATTATTTATTTATTTATTTATTTATTTTGTTCACAGAAACTACGTCTCTCTTTCATCCATGGCCAACAGCAGCCAATTGCGTAGAGAAGTCTGAAAAATTCAGGACTTTAACGGGGTTTGAACCCGTGACCTCGCGATTCCGGTGCGAATTAAACAAATTATTTGCATAAAAATAGAGTGCAAATAATTTGTTTCAATTCCCGGAGGATTAGTTTGGTGCACCATCATGGCCGCCATTTCTTTGTTTTGGAACACCAACATGGCCGCCGTGACGTCACGTGAAAACGCTCTATTGACCCGTGGTCCTTGAGGGCGAAGGTTCTAATTCTTTTAGTATCACCCAACTAGTCGGACAGAAAAGGCAATAATAAAGATAACAAATGCAAGTTAAAGAAATATTTATTTGGGAATAAAACGAAAAAAAGCGTCACGCTTTTCCCTACTCGAGGACTATTACTAATAGTCCTCTACTAGCGTAGCCAATCAAAATGCAGGATTTGCATTGGTCCACTAGTTGGGTGATACTAAAATCTAATAGCTCTTTTCACGGTTAGTTTTTCTTATTTGCATTACAATGTAATCTAGCGTGGATTCGAGGCAACGTCGGGTTAAAACTACAAAGTAGCCCGAAATTTCCTCATATTTACTAGATTATATTGTAATGCAAATGAGAAAACGTGAAAAGGGCTATTGGCGCGCGTCACGTGAGTAAATGACATCACTTTCTCCTCCATCCAGATCGCTGAAAGCTTATCGGTCGAAACCGCATCAAGTGTGGACTTAAAATATTAGTACAAAAAGTTTCACCTGTTGAGCATTCAATTCAATTACTTTCAAAATGTGAAGGAAAACGAGAACTGATTTTTTCGTAGTAGCACTTTAACAAAAAATTAATATGTAAGATTTGAGCAATTATATAAACGAAAATCTTAAAATTAAGCATACGTCGATATATTGAAATTCAGTCCTGAACAAACGACATCATCTCGAGGCTCTGAGGGCTGGGAAATTGTATGAGTTTATTCCCCAGAGCCTCGAGATAATACCTTTTGTTTAGGACCCCCTCTCCCCCCGGGCCGCTGCGAATGGAACATCAGGGGTCCTTTTGAGACACGGACGGTAAGGTAAGCGGAAGTGAACATTTCGCTTGCCAGGACAGTATTTTCTCCTAGTTTTCAAGACTAGACATCCCTAATAGAAAAAAAAAAAACTTAGCAATATAAATGTCACACAGTGGTTGTGTGAAGACAAATTGAAAAGGAAAACAGCTCACTTCCGGTTGTAGCACCTCGTTCCCAGGGTCTCTTTTCTCTGCCTCCTTCGTCGACGAAGGCAGAGAACAGAGACCCTGCCACAGGAACGTGTCAAAAACGTCGCGTGCTTAAGCTTTCCAACACCGCCGAAAAACGCAGGTACATGCTTACGTAATACCACGAGGTAGCTCTAAGGAGTCTTCGTAATTCCCCTCCAGTTAATCCGTAAGCTTGCTCACAGGAGCATTTTCATTTTATTTCACAGTCGCTTTGATCTTGCGAATCTAACTGATGAAGGCTTCGGTTCCGTAATTACTGAGGGAGGGGATGGTGGACGCTCAACCGAACCAATCCTCCCTGCTCAGGCAGCTACTAATCAGACCAGCAGCTTGAACCACACTGAAGAAAATGCCGCCGCGGACTCGATTTTATCTGGTGACGGAGGGGCTTGGCAGGCGCCCGAACAGAGCCAACTTATGGGATCATGGGCTAACCAAGCCAACGGGCTGAGCGACGCTGCTGAACCGATTGGTGGACCAAACAACGGGCTTTGGCAAAGTGGTTCTGCTGAGAGAGGCGGAGCAACAAGAGACCGGCGCCTGGCTGACATAACTATTGAGCAAGCCAGCGGAAGGGACGATCCTGTTATGGGCGTTGACGCACAGCAGGCCAGTCCTAATTGCCATTCAGCATCGCAGAATGTATTCAGAGTTCACTCTGGGGAAGGTGCCCAGCAGATCAACGGGTTACCTGGAAACCATGCAGAGGAGCCTGTTGCTGAAGAGGCCAATGGATCAAGCGTCCACAATGCTAGTGGAGACAGCTATCGCTCTTGTGAGACAGCTACAGGAGAGGGACTGCCAATCCAAGAAGATCTGGCACGCTTGTCTGTACAGGAACAAGGTGACGGATGTGCAGTACCACAGGCCCCAATTCTACCTCCAGGTGACCAGCCAGGCGAAGTTAATTTAGTCTCTTCTATGGGGAATGCAGAAAAGCCCACAGAAAATTGCTGCCGTCCAAGGGAGATAAAACAATGGAATCAACAACTTACGAGGCAAGTAGCACATTTCAATGACCAATAATAATAATAATAATAATAATAATAATAATAATAATGATGATGATGATGATGATAATGACAATGATAATAATAATTATTAATATTTTTATGTACATATGCTTTAGATCTTTATTACTAAAGGATCTTGATATCATCAGGCAAGTCAGAAATTTAAAGAAAACGACAAAACTTTTAAGATTACAAGATATGTTTCGACAGAAACTTCTGTCATCTTCAGTTGATTAATGTACAAAGCGTTATTAAGTTGAATTTATAAGTAGGAAAAAGTGCTAATTATGCCAGTAACAACTGAATGTACATAAAACATGACAATGTGAGAATTATCCTTTTAATTCTCACATTGTCATCTTTATTACTATTATTATTATTATTACTATTATTATTATTATTATTATTAATATTATTATTGTTATTATTATGATATTAATAATAATATCAACCATCGTGTTAAGGAGATTTATGATTTCTTTCAACGCAAAAGAGATTTATGACTGTCCATTTCCCTTTACGTTATTAACGATTTGTTGCCATGATCCTGGGAAGAGGACAGATACGATGCACGCAAATGAGAACATTTTGCCCCGCATTTATGTTAGACATGTGGATTCCTTTATCCGCTGTGTCTACCTGTTTATTGATCACAGTGAAACATTAGTGATACATACGTCTGCCTCTCTTTTAGTTCCTACTAGATCCACCACTTACGCCACTTTGGCTGAGCTAGTTAAATATTATATGTCTTTTCACGTTTTAAAATACCTTTGAAATGGTGCGAACCTTTCAGTGCAACTGTAATCTTCAAGCTTTGATTATGTGGTTTTTTTTTAGAACTTTAACAAAAAATAGCAACAGGAACAAAACTTAATTAAGTAGGATCGCCCGCTGTTG
>BLFP01000050.1:19192-24192 GCA_014634505.1 Montipora efflorescens | reverse complement strand
GGAGGAGGGGGGCCCAGTGATTAGAGTTCTTGCCTTGAGATCCGGGGATCTCGGGTTCGAGACCCGTTTTGACCACTCGTTGAGTTTGTTCCTGGTAGTCCCTGGTTCAACTTCTCGGCTGCACTTGTAAATAGCCAACTGGTTTGCCTCCGGCCAGTTGGAATTCTTAACAGCTGTTGTTGAATGTTCTGTTCTGTCGTGATTGTGTTTCATTGGCCCTGAAAAGCCCCTGTGGGGAGCGGTCAATTATGTATGTATGAATGAATGTATGTATAGGTGTTTCTAAGAGACAATTGCTTAAATTGTTCAGTTAAGTGCGAGAATCACTTCTCAATTTCGTCTATAACCGCAAATCAAATACACATTTCTTTCATGTTTATCTTTAGTTGAGGACTGGAGTTTGGGTGACAATTTGTGACTTTGGTTGTCTGTATTCCCAGACCATCCGCGAGTGACGTTGAGGTTGGGCAGAGAGTAAGGGGACGCTTAATCAAAATCGTCGTGCATCTGAATTAAATACCTGAGGAACTTAGGAAAAATTACCTCCCATTTTCGTGGTCAAGACTTATTGAAAAGCTTGAAGTGATGGGGCTTTTTATTAACACTGATCTAAAAAATTATCATGTTGCAGGTCGAAACCGAAGAAGGCTCGAAAAAGGAATAATGCTCACAACCCATCATTCACTTTCAAAATAACCGAGGTTGCTCAACATCGCGAAAACGAAACACCAGTCTTTACTGATGCAGTGTACAATGATCACCAGGGCAAGCTGTTTGGCATAAGAATTCACCCCAAGGGCTTAGGCAGTGGAACAGGCAGACATGTGGCACTGTTCATTCATATGATAAAAGGAGACTTCGATGATGCCTTCGATGATTGGCCTTTTGCTGGGACAATCACTGTTAGCGTGCTAGATCAGAGTGATTCCAGTCCCCGTAGCCACTTCAGTCGGATCATTAAAGCAAATCCCAACTCGCCTGCCTTCCAACAGCCTGATGAAACCATTTGCCCTACCGGGTATGGCTATGAAAGGTTCGTCCAAATCGAGGAGTTCTTTGGTCCTCGATATGTGAAGGACGATAAATTGTTATTGAAAATAGAGTTTTCAGGGTAATGATCGATACATCCACCGCGCAGGACAGTAAAATATTTCTCTCAAAGAGGTTTTTTGCATTATTGACTTGAACGAACGTAGTGCCTAGGTAATGCTATTTTTAACTGCTTAAAAAGTAGAATTGATTAATACATTTGGAGAGTGTTAACATGGGTCATCCTCGAACTATTTGGTTTCCAAATTCAGTTTGCATGCAAAAAGTTGTCTTTGACCTCTACGTAAGGATGTTTCTGGTGATAACATTTTCGAAGCTGGGAGATAGGAACATCCTACTGTCTTATAAATCACTTTCAATCTGTGAAATCCTTTTAAAAGGGATAAAAACGAATATGGCGGGCGAACACTCAGCTGCTTCGGCCACCCGGACCGAAATTACTGCATATAAGTAACGTGGAAAATTTTGCTTTCTGGCATCTTCTAAATGCAAGGTTTTTTCTTGCCATGTAAACAGCCCCATAATGGGTGATAAATGAAGGTCGTCTGTCTCAAAGAGATATAGCATTAATAGTCCTTATACCTTGAATTGTGACTTCGCCAGTTAACATGTCAAAGCAACCTCGTTTCCAGGGTCTCCATTGTCGTTGATCGACAAAGAGACACTAGGAACGAGGTTGATGTCAACGACATCTGCTGTTTAAATATGAGAAGATCAGAAACAGATCATGGGGTGGACTGGAGAGCACTGTTGGTGACTCAATAAGTATGTCTCTTGATCACATTTCATGGCAGTAACCATTAACTTTATTTGTTTTACGTATAATACTCAGATTAAGGCCTAGAATTGTAGATTTGTAAATTTATAGATTTGTAGATTTGTCCTTCGATATTTTGCTCGGAGAGAATAGTTTTTAAGACATGGCCTTAAGTTTTTGGTCATCTAGATATTGAAGTTTCCCGGCGTAAAATTTACCAATTTTCTAGTGTTTTTCAGCGAAGATTTTATCTTTCGTAACATTAGTCCTTCTGCGTTTTTTTTTTCACACACCATTTGTGTAACTTTTGCAACAAAAGCTCTTAAATTTACTAAACAATTACTTGCCAGGCTTTTATCTCATTAAATAACTGCCATCTTGAATTATCTGAGTGGCCGCCATTTTGAATAAATTGATCTAGGCATCCCCTAGTACATACCACTTATTGAATGAATGATTCAAGTGCTGCGTGGAGTACATCTTTCTAAAAGACCCTTTCGTGTATGCAAGGCGCCACAAACTTTCACCCGCGTGTTTCTCCAAACGCCCGTTTAAGAACTTTCAACGTTTGTTCAATATGCCGCATTCAACTTTTTGTTGAATCAAATATGGACGGCGTTGAATTTGAGAAGGCTCAGTCTTTTGATATGGTTGGAAGTGCAGAAAATGCTGAAAGAGTGTAGACTCAAATTTAGGCTGATTTAAAGTTTCATACAACAATGGTTTAACATGTTGAATATCGTTGAAGCCGTTTTAACGTCTGTCGAAAACGCGCATGCTCTCATCTGGCTTTAAAATTCCAAAACACAAGCATTGATTTAGGCCCCGTCCACACGTGTCCGGAAATTTTTGCATCGGCAAGTTTTTTGTTTTTCGAATACGACTTGCGTCCACACGCCGATGATCTGGCGACGGTAACCGTATCCGGAAATTCTCGAACACGGTCTTTCAGAGTGGAAATTTTTGAATACGCTACGAATTCGGATACGTGACGATCATATCCGCAATTTTTTTCGAATGCGCTAACGTAGCACTATCGGATCCAGTCTCTCTTGCTTGAGATAAATCAACATGGCGTATCGACCTTGGACCTACAATAGAGCGTTTTCACTCACGTGACTAAAATAAATGCTAATTTGATGAAACAAAAGAAACTATTTGCATAAAAATAAAGTTCAATTCCCGGTGGATTAGTTTGGTACACCATCATGGCCGCCGTTTCTTTGTTTTGGAACACCAACATGGCTGCCATGACGTCATGTGAAAACGCTCTATAGGAAGACTCGCACGTGCCACTCATCTATAACGCAGAGAAAATGGCGCCAACATACGATTTTGCGCATGCTCAACAAGCAAAATCTTTGTCAAAAGTACGTGACACTAGAGTGTATCCGGATACGTTTGGACAGTGAAATCGAATCGAAAACGATTGGAATACGCTACTTGTGGCAGCGGATATTTTTGAATCCAAAAAAAAAAAAAATTGCGGATACCCTAACCCTTACCCTCGTTCAAAATCCTTAATTAACCGTAAAATAATATCTCACGATCGGTTGTGGGAAGCGGAAACTATCATTTTTTTATTCTTGTCACGTTGTCAT
Organism: Montipora efflorescens; assembly: GCA_014634505.1. Taxonomy (NCBI): domain Eukaryota; kingdom Metazoa; phylum Cnidaria; class Anthozoa; order Scleractinia; family Acroporidae; genus Montipora; species Montipora efflorescens. Next base: position 20,784 of record BLFP01000050.1, on the reverse strand, counting down.
GACAATGATTACCAAAATACATGTTGCCAAAGAAGTCTAGCTTTTCAAAACTAAATACGCTGTTTCAAAACTAAATACGCAGTGACAGATAAAACGTCGTTACTTGCTTGTGGCTACCCATGCGATTGTTAATAATTAGTTTTATATATATCAATTCTGTTAGAGGTAATCAACTGACACTGAACAATTTAAAATATTTAATACATGCAGTCGTTAACCCTCTAAGCTCTGTCTGACTTCATTAATTCAATTTAGAAGTCACTTTTAATAGTTTCAATATTAAAGTTGTGTTTTTGTAGTAGCTCAAGTCTGCAGGGTAAAAAGATGAAATGTAATTCACTTTTCCCTTATATTTCTTTACCGTTATATAATTTCAATTGTCATTTCTTATTATCCCGCTGATTGTTTAACTCAGCCTGATAGTGTTTAATCTTATCGCAAGTGATCAGGTGGAAGCACATCGAAACATTTCCCCCAAGACTTGTTGTTCCAGCCTTTAGCCCTAGACTAGGAAAATCATTTCGACAGCGTCGTAAGACGACTTCTGTAGCCAAGGAATATACTTGCCTACGGGAATATTATTTATCCGGGTGAATATAATAGTTGCATAGTAAATATTCATGACGAGACAAAAGAGCCTCGGCGCTGACAAATTCTGTTGTAATACAGACGGAGTATTATAGCAAAGACAAGATAATCAAAGTTGTATGGCAACTCTCTTAACTCATTCCCTGCAACCCAAAACAAGCAAACAAAAGAAAAAGCAAAACAAAAGCAATTTTCCGAATACTCAACGACCAAGGACAAAACATTAAAGGAAAGTCAATAAAAGTATACACAGGAAGGAGGGATTTCCCAGTGATGTGTGAAGGAAATTAAATATATATATATATATATATATATGTTGCTAGTGCTGATCACCCTTAATTGCAGTCGAGGACTCGATTACGAAGGGCGCGGCTCACGACATCGCGCTGAAAGCATACAAAGGCGCCTCTGGCTGCCGCTATACAGTCCATGTTTGATGTCGGAGCACAGCACCACAGATAGATGTTAATTAGATGTTAATTAGCCGTGAGTCGATTTTGATGAGGGAGGAAAACCGGAGAACCCGGAGAAAAACCCACGAGTCAGGTTGAGATCGACTGAAACTCAGCCCACATACGACCTCCAGGCAAGGGTTGAACCCGGGTCGCAGAGGTGGGAGGAGCGGTTGATAACCACTAAGGGCCGATTTACACGGTACAACTTTGTCGCATGCGACAACGGCTTACGACAGGCCCACGACATGATTTACGATTGTTGTGTACGTCAGAAAAAATGTCGTAGCATTTTAAAACATGTTTTAAAACGCTGCGACAATCGTAAGTCATGTCGTAGACCTGTCGTGAGCTTGTCTCATGCAACAAAATCGTATCGTGTAAATCGGCCCTAAGCCACCCTGACTCCCTGTACAAAGCCCTTCTGTATTCTAAGCCACCCTGACTCCCTAAATCATAACTGAATGAAAACAATACAATTAAGCCCGGAATTAATGGAACAATCTAGAAACATAAAATTCATTCTAATTTGGAGGGGGGGGGGGGGGGGGG
>BLFP01000050.1:12500-14464 GCA_014634505.1 Montipora efflorescens | reverse complement strand
GTTCAATTTACAAATGCCCACCAACAATAATTTCTTAAAGCGTTCGAAATTATGTAAGCATAGCCAATATTTAAATATCCAGACTTTGATCTTAAGCCATGTATGTATCAGCTTGCAGCTCATTTGGGCATGACGGTTTTACAAGCCGCAAAGTTTTAAAATGTAAATTATAGGTGAGTTAGCACAGTGACTATCTTTCATTTATCTCATAACTTATAAACAAGGTAAAGTCTAATGATTAATTCTTGTGCAAAAGTACACTGTACATGCACCTTTCACAGTTGACTAAATTGAATGCTTTTATACTTTGTGACAGGAAAAAATTATTCTAAAAGGGGGTCATTTGTTCTTGAACGTTCGAACGTTCTGAAACTTTTGAGGCATTTTTCAGATCACAGATCACAGATCACACTGAATGTTCAAACTGACCGCTTTATCAGGCATGAAACTTAGCAATTGTGCTGTGTTGCCCTTTTGAAAGACATATTCTCTCATAAACAAGTGCCTTTATAGAGAAAACATACTTTGAATATTTTTTTCTCTATTAGCTGTAACTCCTCTCCCTAGCAAAAGAGATCTTTGCATGGCACATGAAGTGTTTCTGCCATCATTTTCCTTCTGAATAATGAGGAAAAGGGAGATGGTAATAGTGACCATGAACTAGGGAAGAAGACTTTGAAGGAAAGGTCATTTAATAACATATTTTTCTCATTTATAAGGGTATAAAATGCATGAACATGGCAATATTAGTCACTTAAGCAACAAAATTAAACAGACAAAAAATAGATCACATGAAAATTAACTACTGGTACAATTTTTTTTCCTTTTAAATTTTAGTTCTTTAACTGTGAGACCTTTTTCCAATATTTTCAACTCCTTTAAACATATGATTTGTTGGTTTATTATCAGCATTTGAATGCAGTTTATTTAAACAACCTTTCAATGCAAAAAAGCAATACAATATGAATGCAATAACAAAAGCATAATAATTACAGTAACTATTACCTCAATCATGACACAGTCTTGGCTGCACCTGGCCAATTGGATGACATACAGACATGTCTCTATATTCATACCGTTTCAGTTAAACACAAAAAAGAAAGGTACTGTTACATTACAATATTTCCTACAACCTCTACCCAATCCTGTCACAAATAGGTTGAAGGAAAAATGGTGTTGTGATCTACAACATTGCTGATTCAAGCATTGCACAAGGAAGAGAAGAATAAAGTCAGAATAATAAATTATCCATAAAATCCAGATATGCATCAATCATATCAACATGGTTATAAGTGTACGCAGTCATATTTATTTCAATGATTATTCTTAGGCATCTCTAATGTGTATTAATAATTTTACTTTTAATTAGTTTAGTTTGTACATTTGTATGCTTGCTTAATTCTTGTCACAAAAACCCTGTTAAGAAATTGCAATATTACCAAGAGTGTCGATCAGTTCCACCAGTTAATCGCCCACATTGAATGTTCTGGGGCCATTAGGACATTAAAGCAACTTGCCTCTCTGAACATATGGTTGACTGTGCTGAAGCAATGGATTTTTGAGACCTTCACTGAATTCCTGCAATTTGAAGTTATTTTACATTGTTTTAATCAAGCAATAGAAAAGATGTATCACAAACACACAACTGCTGATCATTGATTGTTTTTGTTGCTCTTTCCTCTTCATCTGGTAATTAGCTGCCACTAGCAGTATCTTATTTATTTATTTATTTATTTACTACCATATAATTTAATAGCAACGCTTCTAATCCATTTTCGTTCCCAGGATCTCTCTTCTCTGCCTCCTTACTCAACGACAAAGAGACCCTGGGGACGAAGTTGAATGTTTCTTTGTTTTGAGGTTCCGTTGGTTTCATGCGTTCAGTGTTCGTTGTGTTGCTCTCAAGTTGATAGTTAACAATTCACCGAAGTGGCCGAGATGGCTAGTGGCAAAGCGGCGAGGCA
>BLFP01000050.1:0-2500 GCA_014634505.1 Montipora efflorescens | reverse complement strand
CGCCACACCTTCGTGTTTCCCAAAACGCCCCCATTCAGCATTGTACTGAACTAAATGTCGAGGGCTTTTGAAAAGGTTGTTTGATATGTTTGGAAGTGCAGAGCTTGAATGCTGAAAGAGTGTAGACGCAAATTGAAACTGATTTAAAGTTTCATACAATATCGGTTCAATATTCCCTTCGTTCATTGTATACATCTTATTCGATGGTTTACCATACAATACGTGCCGATACTTTGCGAGTTGCGTAGTATTTTTCCGAGCCCTGCAGGGGCGAGATAAAATACGAGCAATGAACAAAATGTCCGCGAGTATCATATGTTAAACCATTGAATAAGAGATTTATTATTCCGGTACAAAAATGGTGTTATTTTGCTTCAATTTTATTTGGTAAAACTTTTTTTGTTAAAAAAAAAGCATCATCTGTCCTTCAGGGTGCGTGCAAACGATGTAAACAGCAAAAAAAGCAGCCAAGGATCTTTATTTGATTGGCTAAACAAAATGACGAGTGACAAGCGGTGACGAGCTAAATTCTCAGGCTTTGCGTCGTTTTGAAAACAACTTCTTTCATTGAAAAACTCCCGTTCCGTCTGTATTTGCTCTGTTCTAAACCGGTCAAACCGGGACACCACAGTGTATTACCGTCTCATATTTTGCGCGTTCTCTTGACCATATATAGTAAAATGGCGAAATAGTGGAATAATAATAAGTGTACTTATTGACTGAGTGGAAAGGCTGGGAAAATATTTGGCCCAAGGTCATGGTGTACGGACCGAGCAGACTCTTGCCGAGACCAAGTACGAAAGATAGGGGCTCCATTTGATGGGTTCCTGTCCGATTTCGTGATGACAATGGTCCGTTTTCACATGTTCGACAGGTTCGGCATCGTGTTTATGACAAACGGCAAGCTGAATTATTATGGTCATCATCATCATCGTTATCACCATCATCACGTCCTCTTCATCATTTTCATTATCATAGTTGATGTCATTTTCGTTATTATCATCATCGTATCACTATCAACCAATCACTAGAGAAACAGACAACAATGATCGGAAGAGCACCAAGGGGAGCCTCTATCTCCACTTTTTCCTTGAGTCAACCCTTTCCCGAGTAAATTTATTACAAGGAACAGGTTTTTCCGGCGAAATGTATCATATTTTCCTTGACGCTGGGATGGCTGTGTTTTGATCAATGGCTTTTACAACAGTGGGTGTGCTGAATCTCCCAAAGGAGTCGTTCTAGAAATAAATCCTGTCCGTTTTCGTGATGACAATCGTCCGCTTTCAGATGTTCTAGAGGTTTGGCATCGCGTTTGTGACAAACGGCAGGCTGAATCCTTATGATCATCATCATCATCATCATCGTTATCACTATCATCACGTCATCTTCGCCATTTTCATTATCATCATCATCGTCATCACTATCAGCATATGTGCTTTTCAACCAATCTCCAGAGAAACAGATAACAATGATCAGAAGCTCATCAAGGAGAGCTTCTATCTCCACTAACTCCTTGAGTCAACCATTTCCCGAGTAAATTTATTACAAGGAACAGGTTTTTCCTGCGAAATGTATCATATTTCTCTTGACGCTGGGATGGCTGTGTTTTCATCAATGGCTTTTACAGCAGTGGGTGTGCTGAATCTCCCAAGGGAGTCGTTCTGTAAATCTGCTCAGGAAAGGGTTGACTCCTACGTCAAATATGGGAGATAGAGGCTTCCCTTGATGACATCCTGAAAATGATGTAACTTTTACAATCGCAGATCTACGAACAAAAGGAGATTGTGACGGATCTTTTGTTTTCGTCCACCAACATGCATATGGCAGTGATGACGTAACGTGAAAATCGCCTACACCTGTACTGTCATCATGAGTACCTTGTTTGGCACAACCTAACCTCGTTCCCAGGGTCTCTAAAATCCTGGCAACGAGGTTGGGCAAAACCGAAAACCTACAGTAAGAATCGTTTATCTTCCGGCTCCACACACTAGTCGAGGGAGTCATTAATTTGGGGAAGATATTTTGCCCGCTTCGAGATACAAGCAAGGAAGATTTTTTTCCAAAAAATCTGGCGTTAATTATTTGCTATGCAAGACGGAAAGAAACAAGCCGCACGTGTGACACGATCGTGTTTCCTCATTAACCCATTGTTTCATTTGAATTTGGAACAAATAACGAAATAAATTTATATGCTCCTCTGCCCGCCTAATTTTATTCTAAAATTCCATGGGATTTACGTGGTTTCTGCAAATGTTTGGTCAAGGAGCTGGGCCGTTACTGGTATATTACGAACGCTTTAAGAACGTTGAACCAATTACTGAAAGACTATGCAAATATACTACATTCCTAAAAAAACATAGAGAGAAATGGCGTGCACGATCAAACCATGTGACAGGATGTGTCTTTGCCAAAATCGTGAGTACTTTAGAAAGCTTTGTCATTATTGTTCAAGATAATAGTAATCTTATAGAAGTGATTTTAAGAATTTGGTATACAACGG
>BLFP01000045.1:0-7500 GCA_014634505.1 Montipora efflorescens | reverse complement strand
GACTTCAAACATGCTCCACCATTTTGAACAAGGAACTTGCCAATCAACCGTTACCGTTTGTAATATTTGCAATATGATCTTTGGATAGCAATTGACTTCTATTTTTTATCCCTTATGTGTAGATATCCTATGTCTTTCACATAGTTAGTTTTAAGCTTTTATTTGCTCTAGTGTATCTTTATTATATTTAGCACATGATCCCACGAGCATGTATTATTGCTTTAATATTGATTGTGTTTGAATAAATTATATTGTTGTCTTGTCTTGTAGATAAGGCAAAACAGCCTCAGTTGTATTTGCATTGTTATTTCTGAATGTTACTTTTAAAGGACAAACCATTAAAAAGTGCTCATAGTTTGCAGGAGTCCAGGAAAATATTCAAAATATTGATTGATTTGATCGAAGTCCTTGAAGCAGGTAAATCTTGAAGAGTTTACGTAACGATATTTCGAATATACAGCATTTCTATTTGGGAATGTTCAAGTCCACAAAATTTATTTTCTTTATGTTGAGAAGTACTGTAAGAGCTGTCAGGTAACTCAGATGGAAATTTGACAGACCTTAGCTGTAATTCAGATTATTAGTACAGTTTTGGTCGTTAGTGGAACATAATATTTTTAAATAATGGGACATATTTTTTTAGTGAGTGCCGGATTAACCCATTGACTCCTGGGGATTTCCCATTGACGAGTAAAATCGTCTGGTGTTAGACAGAGTAAAATAATAAGTATGGCCGGTTTAGGGGTGAAAGGGTTTAAGTGCTATTATAAGTTTGACTTTCCTTTTCTTCATTTGAACCAAAACAAGTGATAAATCATCACCTCCACCATGCTTTGCTTTGCTTTGCTTTGGCTTTTAGAGCAAAGTATCAAAGTTGAAAAGTTGAAGCTGGTGGCTTAAGGAGTAAACGTTTCAAAAAAGTTAGGTTAAAAAGACTGTAATGGTCTTTGAGTATTATTGTAGAACAAATTTGCATATATCATTAATGGGGACATGGCCGGTTTCGGCCGGTTTGGACGTCAAAGGATTAAGTCATCAAATCAATTCGGATCCAAACATGAGGATGCAGTTTGCTCAGGAGGGGTCTTCCCTATAAAAATGACAGGCTACTTATCGGAATTTTTTTAAAAACAACCCTTAAAGGTAACAAAATCTTGTTTTGTGGACATAAGCTAAAGAAAATCTGACCCCTTAGAGGAACCAGTTCTAAAGTGACAAATGACCGGCATTTTATAATTCACAAGTAAAAGTTATTATTGTTCTACAGTTCCAGTCATTTTTCAGATTGATAACTTTAAATGTACTGCAGCAACTCCGCCAGCTGTTTGTTCTCAGTATCAAAAGCAATACAAATCCACAAATTTTTCTGCAAAAAGGAACAACAAGAACCCCTGTCATTTTCGTAAGGGAGTCCCCCTTGGGGCAGTTTGTTTACTTTACCACCATCGTTTAATGCTATCCAGGGACTAAAGCAAGGATGGAAATAGATAACAGTTTGAAAAAATATGCCCCCCTTTTTGTTTTTACTTCTTACACTTACAAATAATACTCGTCAAGTATTATTTAAAGCAATTGCTGAAAATTCATTGCACCTAGTGTTGTAATATTTTTTACATATGGAAAGGTAACAGGGTGGAGCAGGGATGGCGCAGTGGTGAGAGCACTCGCCTCCCACCAATGTGGCCTGGGTTCGATTCCCGGACCCGACGCCATAAGTGGGTTGAGTTTGTGTTGGTTCTCTTCGCTTCTTCGAGAGTTTTCTCCGGGTTCTCCAGTTTTCTCCCCTCAGCAAAAAAACAACATACAGCTGATTCCAGCTGGCTGTAAGCTGTGCTCCAAGGTCACACATGGACCGTATAGCGGCTGCCAGAGGCGCCTTTGTATGCTTTCGGTTCGACCTTGTTGTGCTGCGTCGTTGCTGTACTTGCGACGGTGATTAGCCGCGATAATTATCATTATTAACAGGAGTTATTTCTGTGAAGTCTTATCCAGAAAACTCCAACATGAGATTACGCCCCTTTCAAATGTAGCTTTGTATGCTTTTGCTCAATGTCTTTAAACAATTATTACAGTAATATGAAGTTGTGGAGTTTTTTAAAAGTTAAGGAGGCTCGAAAGGGTTTCAGCTTAGCGCGCGCGCATAAGCCACACACGCAATTCGTAAGCTGCTCGCGTCAGCTCGTGATTCAAATGGGTCACCAGAAATATGCAAATACCGCTAATTTTTGCTCATCTTTCTTCTAGTTCCTATATATATGAATATAAATAGACATCTCCTATTCACGAAAACTACGAAAATTCTACACAAACGGTTTAATGGTCACTTAAATCCGTTTGTGTTCGCCTTTAGCTCCACTTGCGCGTGCACTCGAATGAGCGGGTGACGCATGCGTAAATGCTGATCTTGTAACCCCCTCATTTTTCCTGATTTTTGAACTTTACTCCCTTATATCTCTGCTTCCGGACGGTGAATTTTTTTTCATTTTTTGCCTGTTAGCTTAGATTAAGTTAAAACGTGTCTTTTAAATTTAAAGAAATTCGGTAGGTGAAAAAAGAAATTAGCGACACATTTCAAAAAAACTTTTTTTTCTGAAAAACTGACCTACAGGTTTTGTTGAATTTTAAATATTTTAGAGATTATTCCTAACATTATCTGGTAACGCTGAATGGGAAGATTTCTCCGTCCCGTTTTTTTCAAAAAAGACAATATATGTTGATTTAAGGCTCAAGGAAATGCCTTATATCGTTGCCATGGTAACGTTATTTTGGAGGAAAAAGTGATGTGAGAAATCTATGATGGGTACTTAATACCCTGGCCAAATTTTGTCTTGATATGATTACCCTAACTACATCTAAAACAGAATATGTTTGTTTGAAAAAAGGAGAAACTATTTCGAGCCTCCTTAAATCTAATGGAGGGGGATTAAAATTATTGAAATCCCCCCTGCTAGTGAGCTGGATTTCTGAATCAAATTTTCAACTTGGAATATTGTTGTTTTGGCTATTCAGAGTTAACCTAATCTGTTTATTTCTATAATTTGGAGGGAAGCAAACAATTGGCATTTTGCTTGAAACGACTACAGCAAACTATAATTGCAACTAAAAGGTTTGCTTCTAGTGTACCCAGTATGAGGTGCTATGACATTTTATCCATGATTTTGGTTATTATTGCGCTAAATTCACTTATTTTTGAATAACCTGCGACCAGGCGTACTTTTCCTTAAATAATTAGCGCCCTGTCTCACTGACCTTGGAGGCAGTGTGGCCGAGTGGTTAGGGCGCTTGCCTTGAGATTCGGAGATCCCGGGTTCAAGACCCGCTCTGACCACATTTGTTCCCGGTATCCCTGGTTCAACTTCCCAGCTGCACTTGTAAATAGCCAACTGGTTTGCCTCCGGCCAGTTGGGATTCTTAACAGTTGTAGTTGTTGTGTTCTATTGTTTCGTTGATTGTGTTTCATTGGCCCTGAAAAGCCCCTATGGGGAGCGGTCAATTAAGTATGTATGTATGTATGTATGTATGTAAAAGTACACTTGATCGCGGGTTAATTTTTGAACGACTTAAATACATTTCTAAATTCTCCGGCACCTCATGCATTTCTTCTTTTTTCCTTCGTCTTAATAAATTTGCCTACCACTTGAATGGCAATTTTAACAACTTAATTTTGAAAAAAAATGCAAAAATCTTAAATTTCCTGCTAGATGCGGGCCCCCGCGGAAACAGGGTGTAAATATTTAGTCGAAAGAGAAACCATCTGGAAATTTAGTGGTATCTTTTTTACTCCACTTTTTAAAAGAAAAACGCATGAATTGAAATCAAGATGGTACTCCATTAGCTAATAAGCTCCACAAACGAATTTCCACTCAAACACTGTCACAGCAATCTAGACTCGCATTGACCTTGAAACTTTTAAAGAAATTTCCCTCGTAGCACTGTTGGCTAAAAAGAGAATCTCGCTGGCATAAAAACTCACTATGCAGTCAAAACATTCGTCCGTTTTACTGGCCTGAAAAAGGTCTTTTTTTATCGACGGAGATCTGATAAACACCCGATGGCAGTCATGTTTGATTTGAACTGTTCAAGTCACATGACAAGGCCTCGGCCAATCAGACATTTTTCGCCAGGGAACGCAAAGACCACACAACTGATTCAACACATGAGCTGCACTCTCTCTCATACCACTCCGTAACGACCTTGGCTGATGACGAAATAGAATTGTCAATTGACCGAATGCAAAAATGGCCGCCAACAAATTATTCTTTTGTCTTTGTGTTAAGTAGCCTAACTAGCCTCGGTCACACGCGTAAAATTGAAAGAATTTGGGCTGTAAATCGAGGCTAGTTAGGCTAAATAAACACAAAGACAAAAGAATAATTTGTTCGCGGCCATTTTTGCATTCGGTCAATTGGCACTTACGAAGGGTTATCATCAGCAGTCTGGTCTCCCACCAGTGGTCAATTTACCTTTAACAACTCAGTTAATATTTGTCTTGTAAATTTCCGAGGGACGAGCAAATCTTACAACCCATGGTGCCACAGCAACCACTTTACTGTACTATCTGCTGTCAGAATACATTCGTTCCTGGTCACTCAAGATCCCATTGTTGAGGAGCATTAGTCTGGAGAGGCAGTGTATTTGGAGGAGGAGATTCAAGGCTATTCCGCTTTGCCCTTTTACAATAATCCAAATGCCATGCGTTGTGCGGGCTTTCATTGTAGGCGTTCGAAATGATTTTTTGTCAAATTCCCAGCGTTACAAAGAGAGGTCTACAATTTATGATCAGTGGATACGAAGTTAATTGATATTTTTCATGATTGTTTTCTTACTTACCCCTCATATAAATCGGTAAGCCTAAAAGGGTTCTCAAGTTTTAAGTTTTACGTGTTATACATGCCGTTCCCGTACAATCTGAAAATACCCAGAAAACAGCACCTTTAAATTAATATTCTCTTCATTTTCATTGTGCAAAGTCTCAAAATTTTCTTTTTTATGATAATAACACGGAACCACTTTTCTATCACGTTATCCATCGAATTAACGTATTGTAAAGTCCAACAGACAGCAAGCCTTGTCTGCAAACTACGTCCCTTTAAAACTCCACCCCACTGACTTCTCCTTTGTTATCAATCGAGTTATACTTGATCCAGTCTCTAGCAATTGGAGCACTAAGCACTTCCTCCGAGATTCCAAACGCATCACAAAGTGCCAGAGCCTCTGGTGCCACCTCACGACACAGGTCAGCATGAGCCTTTACAACATGTGCACCTGTAGACGTAGACATCAGTCCTGAGGTTGTGAAGTAACCCAGGTCACTTTTTATGACTTTCATTTGATAAAGATGATGTAGTTTCTTCAGTATTGGCTGCAATCCTGGGTCAGCTTCATGAATGGCATTACCAAAGCACTCACTAATAAGTCGCTCACCATACGCCCGCGCAGCTGCCTGGACAAGATCTTGCTCCTTGTACATCCACGTTTCAAACCTTCCCTTCTTTCCCGCCTTCATCATTGTCAAGCCCAGCTGCACAAAGAGGTCTTTCTCCCGTGACACCATAAGAGACTGAAGGTAATTCTGATTGCTCAGGTCAGCCCAGCTAAACATGCGACTCACAAAGCTTGGCACGTAGGTTGCTGCAACTTCAAGCATTGATGGCTTGAGAACCATTAGCCTTTCTGTTGCAACCTTTTGCATTAGGACAGAGTTATCCCCTTCAGCTGTCATGGAGGAGTGAGAACCGGCAATACCACCGCCAAATCTGTTACATGACAGGTAGCCTTGTCCTCCACATCTCTCGCGACAAATGGCAGCTGTCTCAGCTACATGCCAACCAGAGATGGCTTTGAGTACACAGCACATGGTCACCACATCTGCATGATCAGATCCATCTGTAGCCTGAAAATAATGTAATTTTAATTTTTCAAAAACAGTAAGTCACCAGAAGCCTTCAGACCTTCAGGGTCCACAATAATGCACTCTAGTTTAACAACGCATTTGTTTTTGCCTATAATCCAAACAAAACAGAAATCGTATTTAACACCGATGAAAACGAAGAGTCCAGAACGGTTCGAGGGCCCTAATTTACATAAATGCGTTCTCAACTATCACCAACACTAAACCAACTGGAAACCCCAACGAGAACAGATTTTAAAAAATCTTGGCGAATTTACAATTTAGTGCGAACAGGTAAAATTTGAGACTTTTGAAAACAATGGGAGCAGTGTGTTGAAAAAGCACCATTGTAAATAGGTGAAAACGGACACTTTTGAGTGAGAAGGTCGTTCCCATCGTTTTCGGGCATTTTAATATGGCTACGTGAAAATGATGCGAAAACGCTAAGCGAGTAAAAACACTTCCATTCGTTTTTGCTAAGAGAAAAAAAGAGCAAGTTTGAAAAGCATTAGTGTGCAATTATAAATTAAGCCAATTTTAAGTAAAAACGTCATCATCTTCTATTCATCAGCATCAGCATCTATGTTGGTTTCTAGTCTTGTATTCTACCTTTGAGCAATACATTTTAAAGCAAACTTTGGGTTGGAGTACAGTACAACGATAAACATCAGCCTTCTGTTCTGAGCACACAGGTTTAATTTCTGGAGTACACAATAATAATCATGGGCAAACCCCAATCTACTGTCTTATTTCTTTTAAACATTACATCACCTGAAAAGCCCAGCGATCCTTGACATAATGCATTGCAAAGTCTATAGCATATGTTGTAGCCAATAAGGGCATCAGAGCATTCTGCTGGAGCTGATACTTCAGTATTGGAGTGTCTGATTTTCCATTAGGCCCTACAGTTAGACGGGTGGCCGAATAACGAATAGCAATGGCAAGGGAGGCTTTGGCTGCTCCTGTGAAATGTAAACAATGCTGGATAAGTTATACCTGCAGCTCTCAAAATTTTTGAATTTTAAGAGCTACACTTTTTTTTTTTGCTTACACAGCCGCTATATAGGGCTGCAGATGCCCACTTGCCAATTAGACAAGAGGGTTCCATGCACCAGTCTTCCCAAACGATAAACATTTGACAACTGAACATAAGGTATTACCAATTTAAATTTTTGGTGCCCCTTTCACACTTAACACTTTCAATATACGACACTCGTTTGCTGTGAAATCTGTGAAGCCCAGAACAACTTAGGTACATAAATTGTCCATGAAAAAAAAAGGCTGAAATGATAAGTTTTATACCTGAATTAAGAAAATTCAAATGCCATTGACTTTTTAAAGGAGTCAAGGATAGTTTGCTACAAATTAATATTTCCTTGAATCTTTCAATATAGTTATGATTGATGGCCATAAGTTTCTCACTTATTGTAATTAGTAGTCTGCATGTTAACACATAGCATGAAAGAAGGATATATTAAGTCTCATTTACTTACTCTTGCTAATATTCCATGCAAGAGTTTACAAGTCAATGCAAATGTGTCAGTATTTTATTGCTTAAAATGTGGGCAACATGGCAAAACCCTCTAATAAGTCACTCAAAACATCATTCT
>BLFP01000043.1:20111-30111 GCA_014634505.1 Montipora efflorescens | reverse complement strand
TTAAAAACATTACCCTACCTACCTATGAGTCTTTGCACCAATTGGTTGAAGACTTCAATGATTTTTTTATTAACAAGATTAATGATAGTCGTGCTGGCCTTCCTACTCCTACTACCTCAACTGACACGACTGAGGAGAGGCAGCTGTCTTGTAGTTTTCATGAGTTTCGGACTACCTTGGACACTTCTGTGAATGATATCGTGATGTCATTATCAAGGAAGACCTCTAGTGTCGACCTAATTCCTACTTCAGAAGTCAAGCACCATTTGGACGTCAGATAGCTAGATAAACACAACTCAACTAGAGGCCAATGAAGCATTTATTACTGGATTGTCATATGGCAATCCGGTTGAAAACTCAGGGGCATTTTTCCGTTTTTTTCCTGTATCGGAAATTGGAAAAAATGCGCAATAGGGTCTTCCCTGTCACTCCCCTGCTAAGTATTGTCTTTGTGCCTACAATCTTCTGCGCGTATCTTTGGTAGGTTTCAGGGGGTAGTAGAAATGCGTAAATTTATTTAGAAATGCGTAAATTTATTTAGGTAGATTTTATCCAGTGGACACAGTACAAGCATGCAATGGCGGCGAAGCCGATGTAACGCGAATGGTGTTTTATTTGATCTTTAAACAAAATATACCCTTATGGAGCTCAAGAATGGAACGTCAATTCGATAAACAACACAAGTGGTGACAAATGAATATCTGGAATCTTAAAGGTGACAAAGAGTGGACTTCGACACCAATTGCATCTTTCGCCGTCGGATCAAAGTGAGGTTTGTTTCTAATATGTTACTAACTGTGGTGTTATGTACAACACTGAAACCGAATGGCAAATTCTGTCATGATGGGTTTAACAAAAATTGAAGGAATCTAACGCTTTGAATGCATTTGTGTTTACTGAAGTCGCATCTCAGTTGTCTGGCTGTTTACATTTATTTTGTACTCAACTCTGCACAGTCTTCAGGTAAAAAAAAATTAAGTTGAAATGTGACAGTGAAAAATTATTTGAAAGAAAGCTTGTTGTCTAATTCGTGCTTCATTATTCACGGACAAGGTTCTTCAGAAAAGCGTTTGATCCTGAACTGTGATACTGTGATACTTGTCAGATTTTTCGTCCAAATGAACGCCCAAAAATAAAGATTTTTTAATGATCGTTCAGTGGAATATGTTTTGCAATTTGATGTTCTGTGAAAAATTTACAACCACATTTACATTGCCAAGTATCTTTTCTCCATTAGAGATGATTAGTATAAAAATGTGGAGACACCACTGTCCTAGCGCGCCAATTGTTCTCTTCCGGTCGCCGTCCGCGTCTCAAAAACGAGCGTGCTTAAGCTCCCTATTTGCGCCACTGTTGCGAGGATGGATTTGAGAATACGAGAATATTTACTAAAAGCGAGTTGTGTTTGCAAATGAATGAAACTGCGCTAGTGCAAATTTAGATTTGGCTAGTGAAATCAGACTTGATACTAGCCACTAGGCTAGTGAGCTAAAAAGTTAGTTTCGAGCCGTGATTGAGCCTATTAACATGCAAATATTTTCTTTTGTTTCTGTGGAAAAACAAGTTTACTGGTCACGTGAGTGAAAACACTCTATTGAAAAGGCCTCCAATGTACTGTTAGATTACATCGGTTACATCGCATCATGTACAGCCTGTAGATAAGGTCTTTAGTTTCGCAAGTTATGTTGGAATTAATGGAGCGTGTTTTGCCGGTAGAGAAGAATGTGTAGTTGGTTAGTCCATGGAAAATGTAAGGACAGGTAGCGCAGTTTTTGCCACAGCGAAAAGAACCGGAAGGAAGTGTGGAATTAGAATGCGTTACATTAGGAGGTAGATGAAGGAAAGCGTTTCTGCAGGGATCAGATAAAAAAAATAGATTGTAGAGTTTTTTTCTTACGTTGAAGATGGAAGGAAGTAATGGATCATAGGTCGTTATCGGAAAGGTATGTTAAAAAACATTTTAGATTTCAGCTTATCGTTTACAGTCTCTTCCCTTATTTTTCCGTTACTCTTTTAGCATATTTTCCAGTATTACGTCAACATCCGTTTTCTAAATATATGTACATAGAAGCAATCCAATGTAAACTGTCATTGTACCTGGGGAGGGTTGGCTAATGGCCAGCCGAAATATAGTACATTGCTAAATCAAATCTACGTTGTATCGGCTCTTGCTCAAAAATACTTACTTTCTCAACTTGTAATTACGCCGATCAGATCAAGCTAGTTGATCCACAACGTGCACCGACAGCCTCCACGCCGTGGGAATATCAATCCCTCTTCCGGTTCTTTTTTGGCGAGTCATGATTTCCGGTAGGCCCTGAGAACGAGAGGTGATGTAATATCGAAATTGTTGTCACAATAAAACGGCAATTTCATCACTTTGCCGAGGTGTTTATGCTAAAGAAAAAAGAGTTTGCCATGAATTTCTTAACATCAAAAGTGAGAAGAATATTTTATCCACCAGGAACTACTCCAGTGAATTGGAAGATACTTGCAAATGTATTTCTCTCGATGGTAGGCACCATTTTATAGTAAGACTTGCATTGTGCCTTTGCGCCTTCCAAGATGCCATGCTGCATATGTTCAGTTATTGTGTGCGAATCAAAAGTGACTCCGTATTTGTACGAAATAGGTAAATTAGCGTTTAAATGGCTCTTCTTCGTTGTGAAAGCACAGTCCTGGCGCCAAAGTTAAACAAGGTGTTAGGGGCCTCAGGTCAGCCGGGCCGGTCGGGTTTGCCGGGATGAGTTTCAGCCCGGTATTATATGAGGTGAGCCAGCCCGGCTTGGGTTAAATTTAGAATCTGTTGTTTGAAAAATGATAACAACAACAACAACAAGTGGAGAGACGTTTGTCTCGCTAAATTGTTATTAAAATTCACCATTCTACAATTTAAAGAAGCCTTAAGGTTTGCTATCTTATACTGGAGGGTGTAAACTGCAGGTTGTAGGTTGCAGATTAGAGTTGCAGGTCACTGTTTCACCAAAGATGAAACAACCCAAAACTTTACTAATGCTAACATTAGGCCTAAAAAACAATGTTAGCCTAAGGTTAGCATTTTTGTAAAGGTTTCTTCAACCCTAACCTGCAACCTGCACTTTACAACCTCTGATCTTATAATCTTTCATTTAAACATAAAAAACGACTATTCCGTGGGCCATTTTGCTCTAAAGTGGAGTAATGTGGTTAGAAATCGCTGGCCCGGCTAACCAGTCTGTCCCGGTGAGTGAGATTACATAGAAAAATCTCAGCCTGGTTAGCCGGGATTCCGGCATCGTAATGCCAGGATCTCGGCTAACAGGGCTGAGATTTTTCCATGTAATCGCAAACCTGATTTTTGGTGTTTTTCTCAGACGTGCTGGGACCTCGGCTTAACGAGCCAGCCAGCCTAACCGGGCCAGCCCAGCTCATGTAATCGGCTTCTTAGTTGTTCCAGTGTATGAACAGAGGAACACTATAAACACAGCAGATGCAAACAATGCAAAACAGACCAGTTGGAATTCAAAGCAATTTTATAATATGTTCTTAAATAACCCAGGAAAACATGCATAAAGAAAAAAAAGAGCAAAGGTTTTTAGGGCAAGTGAAGCCATTGCAATCATTTGAGAATGCCACTTGATTGGAAACACCAAATTAAAACGATAGCCAGCATTGGAGGAGTAGCTCGTGTTAGTGGAATGGAGCTAGAAAAAACAAAATGTTCTACCTGAACTATCAGGGAAGTCAGTCAGGAAGTATCGTTATTGTACCACCACTGTGGGTGGTTTTGCATGTAATTACATCAATTAACTGCAGGCCTATGAGCTGCCTACCAGAAGAACGGCTTATGTTATGCAAGGAAGGGGGCAAGGGGGGGGGAAGAGCAGACAAGAGGTGGGGATTTGACAATTCTTAACTTAAAGATGTTTTATCAAATTCCCCAGGGCAGGAAACTTATGTCAATCCAAAGTGTCAAAAAAGCCACACCCTGGGGCAAAGAATCTAGTAAACAAACAATATTATAATACTGGTTAATTAATTTTAGCAAGTCTTTGTCACTGACTTGTGATAAAAGCTGTTGTTTAAGACGTTTCGGCTGAATCTTAAGCCTTCATCAGTTATAAGAGGGATTGATGTTAGTAGTACGTATGATTTAAAGTGGAAAAATGAAACGTTGCACAAGCCTCTGCCTTTTGCCTGCAAGTTTTCAATATCCAGTGCGATGCAAGACAAAATTTTAAACAGTCAGGTGTTCAAGTATTCTTGGATCATCAACACTGTTCTCAAATTTCCTGGGCACCACCATCTTGGATGATAATTTTGATGCATTAGAGTTGCCCTAAAATCAATATTTTTCTGAATCAAACACTTATTTAAACAATCAGATTGTTTCACTGCCAAGTAGGCTGCTGTATTTTGATAAAACTCATGCAAATACTCTGAGATGCCTCATACTGTACCAAAATATTTAATACATGTAAAATATAAACATGTATCTTATTTCTTGTGTAAATGATTACCAAAATAAATGCAGTACCATGTAGCTGACTAATTTTTGCCCGTTATTGTTGTGTGATTGCAGTTATCCTTTTCAATGTCAGTAACACTGTAACACAGTTGTTTCCATTTTTGCCAGCTATGATTAAGGTATGAATTTCTGATGTTAAAGGAATTAAAAATAGCAAGTTGCAAAAGTGCATGCCTTGGGTATTTTTAAGAACACTCAATTGCAAAACAAAACAGCCAAGAGCAAAGAAATAATTTTATTTACCTTGTCCTCTTTCCTGTTGCACAAAGTAAGTGTTTGTTATGAAATGGCATTGTACTTCGTAACTGAATGGTAAGTCATTTGAAAACAAAATAATAGGAGAACGCAATTGTTTTATGAGTCAAATGAGTCAATGAGTCAATGAGTCATGAGTCAATGGACTCACAGTCAATATAGCAATAATTTGTTGATTAAGCCTAAGCCCTTGTTTCAGTGATTAGGCCTGAGCACTCTCTGAAATTGTAGCTTTCATTTTATGGTTTAATTAATTAACTGCACTAACTCGTTGACTCATCCCACTCATTGACTCATAAATTGACATTCAAATAATAGATTCTACTTTCGATATGCCCGTTTGATATTTAGGACATATATAGTTAAGAGTAGCTGTGCTTTATGGCTGTGGAACAAACTTCTAAAGAAAGCTTTCAAAGAAGATTTACTTTCAAATTCCCATCTCCCCATAAAAATTCCTTGTTGTGTGACTACTTTAGAGGAAACTAAAAGAAGGGACTGTTGAATTGTGAAATTATACATGTATAAGCATGTATCACTTTTAAGAACGCAAGACATGCTAGGATAAACATGCTTTGTACACTCTCAAGCAATTCAGGAGCATACTTTATCAAAGCTAAGCTGAAGTCTTTCTATTAACCCTTCTATCTCATGCCGGACGATCTCAATGGGGTGCTTTGGGAGTCAATGAGTTGACAACCTCTACATGTAGACTCCACTCAAAAACGTAAATATTATTATATTTAATAATAATAATAATAATAATAATAATGATAATGATAATAATAATAATAATAATTATTATTATTATTATTATTATTATTATTATTATTATTATTATTATGTCCCCTTAAACGTTTGGAAAATAACAAGATGGCAACAGTGCAGTGTAGATTCTTGGCATTTTACAACATGTATTATATTCACATACTAAGTCTTATAAAATTAATTAATGTTCTAAAGAAAATGCTTAATGTTGGGTGGAGGTTATGGTAATTTTGATTGGTTGAGTCGATTGGATCACAGACATCCAATTCAAGTTAGAACAAGATGCCCTCTCAATACCCTAGCCTGAACCAGTATGATAAGTTGATCAGTCTTCTACAGGGTGGCTCATCTATAGTTAGCCTAATGCTTTAATAATTAATATACAATAATTAATTATTATGTTTATTTTATTTTATGGCACCGTATAAATTGTTACCTCCAATTATGCAATAATAAATAAAAATTATTTTCATAACTAATAATGTAATGACATTATTGATGTTGTACATGATTATTTTCTTGACTAGTGACTCCTGTGTAGTTTTATGTTTTTATCTTTCTTCTTATTTCATAGAGTTTTGGAATATCAGTTGAAGATACAGGTTGGGACCATTTTATTTGTTTTCCCTGTGACTGAAAGAGCATTAATTTTTATGTAAGAGATATTAGTTTTCTTTTCTAAGCAACCCGTAACATACAGTTGTAAAGGCTGTGAATGTGAAGCAATTTTTCTGCTTTCTATTGAATTTTCACAAATTGCAAAGAACAATTTTGCAAAAACAACTTGAAACAAATACAGTAACTGTAGCTAGTGCGATAATCTAATATTTAGCAATTTGAATGAGGCTGAGTAGGATATGAAGAAATCTGCAGATCAAGGAGGGTCTTTATATTATATTTTCAAACTCGTAAAACTGCCGCTAACTCGGACCACTGCAGTTGTAGGATTTCTGATGTTTTTCACCTTCAGAGGTAAAACTCAAAAATAAATTTGTTTCGTCAACTTTTTGGTATTCTCACTGCCTTTATCAGTAAGTACCGGTAACTGGGTATTTACATTTTCTTCGCTCAAACTTGAAAACCTAGTCGCAGCCATTTTGCCCTTTGTTTTTCTACATACTCACCAAAAATAACACAACCTCGTCCCCAGCTTTTCTCGGTCAACGGTTCAATAATCTGCAGTGGGCTGCACTTTTGATGTCCTCGGTTCAATACGACAAAATTTTTAAGTTTCCAAATTTGGTCAACAGCAGCTGGTTAGGGAGAATTATGCGTGTAGTCTAAACAATCAGAAACGGGGAAGTATTTTGAATGAATAATAGTAATTATTGTATGAAACGTTATGAGAGGGGAATGTTGAAGATTGTACAGTGCAGTGGTAAGTTCACATTTTCCCTCTTGATGCTATTTTTCTATCACATTCATTTAGGCTAATCAAATAATTTATTAAATTTTAAATTAGCTTGATCCTGTGTGCCCACTTTAATGTGCTTTGCGTATTTTTATAGGTTACTATGCAGGTCTTGTTGCTTCTTCAATGTTCATTGGGCGGACAGTATCGTGGTTAGTATATGTAACATCTTTTCATTTTTTGTCACATGCTAATGAATATACATTAATTTTGCATGATGGCATTTTTTTTACCAAGATCAAAAAGCTTTGTTTAATTGCTTTCTTCTAACTCATAATTTATTTTACTGCTTTGGGGACAAAGAAAAAGGTCTTTAGGTCTTTTTCATTTAACTAGATTTTTGGTGTCTGAAGAAGCTGTCAGGTACTACACTTAGAAATGTGACAACACCAGACAATTATTGATCTATATTTTTGTGCCTGAAAATTTTTTACCCAGTCACAAATGGCCTACTTAGACGTTCCACGGGAAGAGGGGTCTTAACAGTCTATAAAACATCTCTTGAGAGAGCTTTGATAGTTTCTACTTTATATGTTGAGCAAATGTAATAATTATTTTATTATTATACTCGGACAACAAAATATCGCAATTCTGATTGGTCAATGACGAATGCATAAATAGGTTGAAGAGTGCAATACAGAAGTTGCTATGGAAACAAAGCAATGGAGGGATTTTGTTGAGTACTATATAAAAAATAGAAAATGGTATGAACATGCTTGTGCATTTTGGTTTATGGTCACTCGTGATGTTTTGAAAGTTTTAAAATTGCTTGAGCCGTATTTTGAGAACTTGCAAAACATACGCGTTCATATTTCCTAAAGATACATATTTCCATGCTGCTATTATAAATAAAAATTAAATTAAAAGAACTATTTGTTGTTTTAATTGTTTTTAGCTATTTCTGGGGATGGCTGTCGGACAAAATTGGTCGGCGACCAGTTATGCTAGTTAGTCTATCATTCCTTCTACTTGGCACACTTGGTTTTGGACTATCACTTTCTTTGTATGCAGCCATCTTTACAAGACTTTTCTGTGGGTTAAGTAATGGTAGGGTTATTTAGATTAATTTAAATTGTAATCAATGATAATTTTTCAAGATGATTTTAACAGAAACTTGTTCTGTTGACAACTTGGCTTCCAGTGTACACAGCCTACCCGGGGTTAACTCTGAACAATTAAGATTCCTAAAGTCATTGTGATCTTGTGTGAGATCTTCCACTGGCCCTCCTATGTGACTCTATAGGCAAATCTTTGCTGATGTCATTGTTTACATTAATTTTTGTCTCAGTCATTAACATTTAAAAAATGAACTCTGGGACGTGGCAAAAACGCTAATGAGCCCACAAATTCTTTGTAAAATTTCGAATTTCAAAACTTAATTACTCAAAGATTATCTGCGGTGGTAAATTACGCTCAAAGTTTCATTGATAGCCCATTATGAAATGCACTTTCAACATATCCTGTACTGATTTTTTGGCTGATAGATTAGAAAACGATCCAGACTAATATGCTAATGAGGCAAAAAGTGCAAACAAAGAGCCCTATACGTTATCATACGACTGGAATGGCATTCTCGACTGATGCAGTGCTATAGAAAATCCCAGCAGCAAGATCTGCAAAGGATCCTTAGAGACCTTTGGAGCAGGCTACATTTTCATTATGTGAGGGAACGCCAATTGTAGCGAGCGCCGACATAAGAGGACATGAGACTGATGCTCAATTGGGCCTGATCGCAGATTATTGGAGCTGTAAAAAAAAACCTAATCTAGAAACTGAAAAGAACTTTAAAGGATCTGGATTTCTGTTAAGCCCATGAAAGAAGTTCATCAAGATTTTAAGTAGGTTTGAGACTAATCACGTTTTTTTACTTTTGCCTTTTTCCAGCCTTAGTAATAATTTGTAAAGCAATTATCTCAGAAGCGTGTGATAATACAAATCAGGTATTTATGCAATATATTGTTCCCACTTTAGCGAGAAATGAAAGATCACTCAAGCATGTCTTAATTGTTTGCCCTGAGAAAATGTTCCATTAAATTTGATTATTACTAAATTCAAATTTGTTAAAAGTTAAAGTGTGGTTCCATTTAAAAAAAAAAATTCTGGTTGACATTGCAGAAATTCCATGTGTAGCCCAATAGTATTGTCAATTAATACAAATGTAGTATTGTCAAGTATTGTATTAAGTTTAACGTAACTGTTAAGCCAATCAGAGAGCGTTGTATGAGCCTGTTCTCAAGGAGCACTGTCATGCAGGGTTCATGCAGGTTATGGAAAATCTGGAAAGTCATGGAATTTTATGGGCGGTCATGGAAAGTTATAATATATTATAAATGGTAGATTAATCATTGCAGTTGTCAAAGAGGGATAAAAATGAAAATAATAAAGACGAATTTCTATCAAACAATCAGAAGTTTGGCGGACAGATAGAGGTCGTTAATTTATTTGAACTGATCAAGTTATGTCAGAAAAATAATATCCTACAATAAGGACAGTTCTGAAAATTTTCTTACATGACATCTAAATTTTAATAAGGTCATAGGAAAGCTAGAGAAGGTCATGGAAAAAGTCATTGAAAGTCATGGAATTTGAAGAGCTTTAATAAAAGAGTACAAACCTAAGTTGTCATGCTATGGGGTTGGACAATCTGTGAGCTAGCGAGTCACACGACTCTCGCATTTAAGTTTAAGCACCCATTTCAAATAGTGCTGATAAACAGTATTTAAGTCTAAGCACCCAAATTAACCAGTTTTTTCAAGTTTCAATCCATTTGCATCCTCTCCATTCTTGGCCGCAACAACACTGTATAACTTCAATGGTTTAAATTGCCAACCAAACTACAGCATCACTGTGTGACTTGATTGTTGACTCACATGTTGACTCGCATGACTCACTGGCTCGCACATTGACCTCACTCTCATGCTATTCTTACGTCAAAACTGGGTGAGAATCCAAATTAGTTCTTTACCTCACATGAATAACAATTTCCTGATTTCAAGTTTCAATTCATTTCCATCCTCTCCATTCTTAGCTGCAAACAACACTGAATAACTTCATTGGTT
>BLFP01000032.1:1610752-1615752 GCA_014634505.1 Montipora efflorescens | reverse complement strand
AAAAATGTAAAAAATAAATATTATATATTTAAAATTTGTGATATTTCAATTGTAGGATTGTTTATGTCTAGCTTACGTATACAATTACGTACAAGGTGTTAAATTAGATGTATTAATAGCAGGAACCTCACACATTTGAGACATTTACTAATTAAAGGTGGACTAGGGTACCATATTATTGTAAAAATATTATAAGGACTTGACTTGCCCTCAAGTACGAGGCAAAAATCGATTTTACGAAATAAAGTTCGATCTTAATAGACCATTTTACAGTTGTAGCTAAGTTACCTGGCCTACGAATGGAAGCGAGGCTGCCGGTGACCCTGTTTTGATACAAACCTCCGTGCTTTTGTGATGTTAATACGTACTAATTAGAATTACAACAACACAATTTGCATGATAAAAGCAGTCGGGGCTGTATCAATGCAAGGTCACCGGCAGCCTCGCAGCCATTCATAGGCTAGGTCGCAGAGCAAACAACTGTAAAATGGCCTATTCGATACGTATACATCAGTAATAATTAAAAAAAATTGCATTGACTCTTACCTTACATAAAACGAAATACTCAAACCACACGCGTTCTGGTAGTAAAAATCACGATAAATGTATTTCGAAATTCAACGGTCCACAAAAAAACCTATTTTGCAGCTAAAACACGCAAAATGAAGCCACATTGAAGCTAAATCTTCAGACATCTTCAGCCATTTTTGATTTTTGATTGGAACCGCTGATCAAGTGTAGCGAAAACGAAATTCTATTGTGTGTCACGTGACAAAATATTCCACGATTCGTGGAGTATTTCGCGGGGGGTATAACGGTGTGTGCCAGCGTCTTCTCCGAACCGCCATCTTGAAAGCGGAGCAGACCCTGGGAACGAGGTTGCATATTGAACAACATTTCACTGGCAAAAAATGTCTACGCATGCGCCGAAACATAAATCACGTGGTATATTTCCGGCAAAGTCATTGGCTTAGAGGCAAAATCCCCGCGAAACATTGTAAAGATGAAAGAAGAAATGACAGGTGTTTTTCGTCAGTGGTAGTGTTGTGGTTTTGTTGCCACTGTGAGAGATCGAAAATTATTTTGGTCGAAAATTTTAGTGATATGTGTTGTCAAGAAGATAATGCCTCCTGGAACTGTCAGACAAACACACTGGCTCCATCCATTTATCCGAGATCAGCGTTGCAATCGCTCGATGCGAGGAGAGGACATGCTAAAAAGGTGGATAATTAGCTGTGGCTATATCACCGGTAACCGGTCAAGGTTTTCAAAATACTAAATGGCCGGCAGTTCTATGTTCTCAGTAAATTTCACAAAATCAGAAGATTCCAGCTAATCTAAACTATCATATGTCGATTTAGAAAAGTCAAGCGATCCTGAAATGCTTTAGAGATCTCAAGTCTAGTGTTTGGTTTGCGCTGGGCTCAGAGGAGGAAATCATGTTTTGTGACACTGACTTGGAAATTTTTTCAGCTCGACTGCCAGTCAAGGTTTTCAAAACAATAAATGGCCAGCAGTCCGTTATTCTCAGTAAATTTCACAAAATCGAAAAATTCCAGCTAATCAAACAGGCCGGTTTTGTGGGATTTCTATATCATATTTTTGTTGGTCGCGAGTGTTTGGATGTTCGTGTGTCTCAAAACATGATTTCCTCCTCTGAGCCCAGCGCAAACCAAACACTAGACTTGAGATCTGTAAAGCATTTCAGGATCGCTTGACTTTTCTAAATCGACATATGATAGTTTAGATTAGCTGGAATCTTTCGATTTTGTGAAATTTACTGAGAATATAGAACTGCCGGCCATTTAGTATTTTGAAAACCTTGACCGGTTACCGGCCATATAGCCACAGCAAAATTGTAATTTTTTCCTTTTATGTTTAGTTCGAAGTCTCGTGCAACTCGGTACAACAAGAAATTATATAGCAGTGGAAGAAAAATTCTTGGACTTTGTTTTGGTATATAAATTAACGTGTACCGAGATGCACGGAAGCGGTAGTTTTGTAAAACGCGTAGACCCTTTTTGTGCTATAAATCGACACGATTGTGTTCTACAGCTTGGCTGCCATTCGGTTTGCCCACGGTTTTAAACATTTAGACACCCTTGAATTTTTATGCATGGTTCAAGTTAAACGCAACATAGCACTACACAATAGAAAATTAAAAAGGAGAGGGATAAATTTGATTTAGCTTGCACCTCGTTGTAGGGAAGATGTTGCTTACCGTTTCGGGCGCGTTTTCATTGATCGAAACAAATCTGAACTCGCACACACTGTTTATCGCAGAGGTTTGCGCTTGGTTTAAGTTTTCTGCCTCTCGGTGCAACGGAAAATTATAAAGCGGGGAAAGCAATATTCTTCGACCTTGTTTTAACATATAAATTAACTTATACCGAGTGGCACGGCGAAGCGGCAGTTTTGTATTAAAAGCATATTGTCCCACTTTTGATGCTAATTAAAATTTGACACGATTTTGATCGATCGAACAATTCATTTTTATACCTAAGGTTATAACACTGTATATTTTAGTCATTTTACTTTCGAATTTCCAGAACGTGAAAGTCTTGTAAAATGCCAAAATAGATTCTTTCGGTGATGAAAAACTTTATTTTGATCGAACCAGCTAATGTCAAGATTATCTATGCTAGAAATTTGCTGTTGACAAAGTGCACAGCTGTCAAGCTTGCAATTAAAAGAATCGACGAGTCTATTAAAGTATTCTGTTGAAAATTTGATTTGGAATAATCCACAACAATCCCATAGGTTTGGGTTCTCTGTGTTTACCTCTCTGCTTGCTAATAACATCTCAGAGAGAGGGTGGATAATTTGTCTTTCGTTTAAATGGCTTCTCTAGCAGGCAGCTCTATTTCTAAATTTTCTGTCTAACGTTTAGGCGTAAATGTTAAGTAAAAGATAACCAGCTGTAAAGGAATACTCATTTCAAGGTATAAGATATGACAAAACTTTTAGTTGGATCATCTTGATGAATAGTACTTTGGAGCAAGACATGCAGGTTCCTACTTAGTTTGAGCTTTGAGAACATGCTAAGATAATTAGTTAACAAATGTAACAGACTTAAATTTAAACTCACTGTAATCTTACCTATAGAGTAAAAACCTGTAACTTATAAGAAACTGGTTTTTAAAAACCTGTTAGGCTAAAATTTCCCAGCTTGGCCCCTCTATACAAGAAATTATTGAGCCTAAAAATATGTGACAGGTTTTTATTTTCTAAAATCCATAAAAACATTCAGTACACTTGGACAAATAAGTCAACATTCAAGATCCTCTTTGGAGACATAGATGCCTCATCACTCCAGCTACAATGTAATGGTGTGAGTGTTTTGTATCAAGGAATAAGCTGAACACCACTAAATACTCTTTTTTTTTTTCCAGGAACCAATTTAAGAACCTAAACAGCCTAAGTTTGGGCTAACTACCATATTTAATGAAGGGAAATGTAGGTTCTTTGTCTAACCCTAACCATTGCTAAATGAATACTATAGGAGCCGCCTAAAAGAGGCATCCATTCAAATATGTACTGAAGACAGCAAAATTATGACAAAGGCAACAGAAACCAGACCACGTACAAGGGAGTCGTGTAGGCCTGTCAACTCTTTTTAACAATTGCCTGACCAAATAATATGTCGAAAAACCTTTATCTAGAGTCGGGTTATCTTAATTCGGCATCAAATATCAAAAGAGCATCCACAAGAACGAATTAACTCCAGAGGTTCAAGGAGGACAGCTACTGACCATGGCCACAAACCAAAACACGCTGAAGAAGTCAGAAGAACGAGTGAAAAAATTAAAAAAAAGAAAATGATCCCGGGCCCGGGTCAAACATTTAAGAACAGAAGATCACTCGCTTCTACCGCCGATGAATATATCGGTGGAGCCTAGAATTAAATTGGCGCAAAAGCGAGACGCCATAAGGTCACATTCACATTACTGCTGAGAAAATCAACACCAAGAAACTAAAAACATTACTTTCGAGAACGTATCACACAGCAGTATAGAGATTCTTGGATTTAAAAGTGACGCAGCAGTCTTGACTTTTACTTTTCTCTTTCTCTCCTCCCCACTTTTTTCGCTTTTTGTTGCCTCATTTTTTTTTTAATTTTGCTGGTCTTGGGAGGCATGAGGTTTTGCCTTTTTCTCCGGTGTCCGTGACTAAATCGTGCTCATTTTGGTATGGTTTAAAAGATCTCTTTACTACTTGACCATTACAACTGATGACGTCACAATCGATAGAAGGGACGAGGATTTTTCCCAGGAGGGGTACTTCGGATTTCAAGTGACAGGGACGATCGAATGGGGCTAAATATCAAAACCCGAAAAAATCGCATGCCGAATTTCTGAGCCTTAAAAATCTCCAGAAAGAAAAACAAATTTGGATGTACTTCAATCGTAAAACTACGCTGTCGGCACTATCATGTTCTGAATAGCCAAGAAAATCCCTGCTCAAATCAGGCTACCCAAAAAAATACTTGCCAAGTTTTACTACCTAAAAATATCCCGGAATCGAAAATTTCAAACCCTGTCCCGGTCACTTGAAATCCGGAGTACCCCCCTGAGGGATTCCTACGGGTGGTTTCGAGTGGTTCGTGGGGTTAAAACAATGCTGAAATTAGACAGGCAAACCTGTTCTTGTCAGTAAACTAAACAAGTCGTTCCTCCTGATTTCCAAAAACGCCTGTTTCAGTAGTTGAATGGTCAGGTTTGGCTGCGTAGCCTCTAAGTATTCAAAAACTCGAATGGTTGGACTGAAGTCAGCGTACTGCTTCAAGCGGTTGATTACTTTTACGTCCACTTTCAGCTTATTGGAAAAGTGCTTCCAGTTGGGTATCAGCCTCATTTCCCTGTCCAGCAACAGCGCCATTTGTTCTATCAGGTCTGGCTTTAGCGTTAAAACATCGGATAATAAAGATCCTTTTAAAAATAAAATATGCAGCTGTGATCAAAAGGAAAGAAGTTATATAATTTGATTGAAATTTACACCTT
>BLFP01000032.1:1603252-1605752 GCA_014634505.1 Montipora efflorescens | reverse complement strand
ACTAACAGCGAAGTAAAGTACCCTAAAAAAGCCGACAAGGGGACTACTTCTGTTATAATGAATACTAAACAGAAAATTCAAGAGGGCCTACAGCAAGTCTCTAACGAGTATTTCTACAAACCTCTTACTCGACCTAAAGTCATAACAATTATAAGCGCTCTTTTTGCAAACGACCATATTGACCAAATGACTCACAAGTGGCTTAGTTTAGGCCAGAATCCACCACAAATACCGGAGTTCTACAAGCTGACCAAAATACACAAAGCTATTCTCGTCGGCAGACCTATCGTCTATGGTAGTGGTGGTCCCACGTCACAGAACGCACTTCTAGTTTTGTGGATTCGCTTTTACAACCGATCGCACAAAAACAAAGCGTATTATTACATCAGGGACACTACGCACTTTATAAACTTCAGCATTGAAAACACGCCACTCTCGGAGCCAGCTATTTTAGCAACACTTGACGTGTGTTCTTTGTGCACTAACATCCCTCATGAAGAGGGAATCGAAATCGTTTGTCGTTTCTACGAAGAACATTATCAGTCTCATCTATACCTATCCCTAATCAATTTTTCGCTGATTCTAACAGAAAATTCATTTAAATTCAGCAACAAACACTACCTACAAACAAACGGCACAGCAATGGTCACCAAGATGGCGGTTGCTTTCTCAGTCATTTTCATGGCACACAAAGAGAAACAAGTTTTAATTGCAAGTCCTTACAAACGATTCCTCTGGAAGAGATTTATTGATGACATATTCTCGGTGTAGACTATTTTGGAAACCGAAATCAATAAATTTTATTGTTTTCAAGAACTCTTTCCACGCAACCATAAAATTTACGCACGAAATGTCATCAAAACTGATGGTGTTCCTTGACACTGAGGTTTTTACAGATGTAAAGGACCACGATTCATTCAAGGCAAAATACTGGATGTTCAAATACATTTTAAGCCAACAGAAACATTCCAATACACGCATTTCTCCTCGTGCCACCCTCTCAGTGTTAAGAAGGGCCTTGTGTAAGTAAAAACTTTACTCTTACTTCGAACGAACACGGTTAAGGAATCACTTGAGTTAAAGAAGAAAGAATTCTTAACTCATCTTATAGAACGAGGCTCGAGAAATCGTCGAAACAATCCTAGCCGAAGTTCGTTTCGAATCACGCAAAACGGTTTTACAAAATAAACGTAAAACATCAAAAAAGATTTTGCCTTTCGTAACGACTTCCAATCCTGCTACTCCGAATCTCAAAAAGATTCCTATGAAAAACTGTCACCTTATTACAGGTAACAACCCGATCGGGCAAATATATCCGATATATGAAAAATTCTTAACCGCTCTTTACCTCGAAGTAAATCTGTCAAACGACCTGGAACGCAACGAGACCCTAAGGTTTTGTCCAATGAATTCATTAGGTCTTTTACGTTTCTGGGAAACTTAACTGCAATGAAGGCAAGTCTGATTGCAAAAGATCAACGGACACCCAGAGGTACCAGCTAATAACAGACCAATAGGCTAGTTTCGAATTGTGCAGCAACAAAAGAACAGAGTCGAGGTTCGGGAATAATTTGCATTTTCCTTTGTTCTGAACGATGCAAAATGCTAATTATTCCCCTGAACCTCGACTCTGTTCTTTTGTTGCTGCACAATTCGAAACTACCCTATTTCACTACAGGCCACTTGCACTAAGAGGTCAAGTGACCAATGCCTCCCTTAAACAGTGAGGTGTAATCTTGCTGTTGCCAAAAATTGACAGAACACATAAAAATGATCTTACACGCGAAATTTGAGGAAACCCATTTAAGGGAGATATTTTATGGTACTTTGATTTTTCCGCCATGTTGGACGGCATACTCTTGCCCTCCAACATGGCGGCCAAAACTACTTTTTGCTTATATCTTGTTAAATGTTTGATATTTGAGTTCAGATGTGCCATTAACGTTACCACATCATCGTTTCAACATTTTCCTTGAAGTTCAAGTGCAAAATTTGTGTCAGAAAGCGGTAATTCATAATTTCAAAAAATTACGTTTTGGTCACGTGACCAGCTACGGACTTTCTCATTTTAAGCAAATGGTGCGGGTTTGAAAAACCAAGTCATTATTATTTTGTTTGAGAGATGACCCACTAATAGTGTTTCGAAGGCAAAATCATGTATCTTTCATTTTCATAAAAACGATGTCACATGACCTCTTAGTGCAAGTGGCCTATTGCCTATCTTGTCAAAGGTAATTGAGAGGCTTGCAAAAAAGCAGTTTTCTGACTTTTTAACAAGAAATAACAAATTGTCAATTCATCAAAGTGGCAACAAGAAACACAATTCTACAGAAACTGCCCTTGTATATGTCTCTGATCAACTTTTGAAAGTAGTTGACGAAAAACTGTATCACTGTTAGTATAACTGGATATGTCGCAAACATTTGATAGCCTGGATCACAATTTTCTTCTGACTAAGTTACGCAGATTTGGCCGGATGCAGTAGGCCGTTTCCTGGTTT
>BLFP01000032.1:1575752-1588252 GCA_014634505.1 Montipora efflorescens | reverse complement strand
C
This sequence comes from Montipora efflorescens, assembly GCA_014634505.1. Classification (NCBI taxonomy): domain Eukaryota; kingdom Metazoa; phylum Cnidaria; class Anthozoa; order Scleractinia; family Acroporidae; genus Montipora; species Montipora efflorescens. The sequence goes on along the minus strand of BLFP01000032.1, from coordinate 1,588,251 downwards.
GGTTAACTGACGTAGAATGACTCAAATCTCCCACCAAAGCCCTAAATACCTCTTGAACAACCCCCACAACCACCCGCGAACCTCAAAATCGTGGCGTCAGAATATTATTATCTGACTAATTCATTCACGCCATTCAAACGTCAGAAATTACATTTTTTATTACGCTGTGGGATAACGAAACATCGCTTTGAGCATAAACAGAAATATACTACGTCTGGCCGTATCTGATCAATTGAAATCCAGTTTTTGCAGTTTCTTTTGGCCGAGTCGAGAACCCAGCATTGTAACTAATAAACATCGTGTTATTGTGTTTTGTTCTTAACCAACCACCCGCGAACCTCAAAATCGTGCCGTCAGAATATTAATTTCTGACTAATTCATTCACGCCATTCAAACGTCAGAAATTACATTTTTTATTACGCTGTGGGATAACGAAACATCGCTTTGAGCATAAACAGAAATATACTACGTCTGGCCGTATCTGATCAATTGAAATCCAGTTATTGCAGTTTCTTTTGGCCGAGTCGAGAACCCAGCATTGTAACTAATAAACATCGTGTTTTGTGTTTTGTTCTTATGTATTTGTCACATAGCATACACTACATAATCCAGGGGCACCCAACGATAATCTTCGGTGAAATATGTGTTCGAGAGAGTCAAACTGCTCTAACAATTTCGGTTCTACGTTGCCAAACAGCTTCAGATTTCTTTACTAAAACATCACCTAAAAGATTCGCAACCAGGGAAAAGAAGGGATATTTTTGCAATTTTTGGCATTTAAAAAGGTCACCTATATAGCAGTTTCGGATGAGCAAATGGTTCGGTTGGAAGTTCTTCGAAGGTAACGTTCAGCTAGAAATTTCTGAAATGAAGATATCATTCCCTAAAATTTCGAACACTTAAATTTTCAGCTAAGATATCCGAAGAGATCAAATTTTTCTTGGTGATAAAAACATCTCTTTAGACAGTCTTTATGTTTTACAAGGAGGCTAGAAATGTCTCTCAATGGCTTTTGGTTTAATTTACTCGTTGAGTGCCCTTGATATTTTTGCTCTTGTGCTTGTGAACTCCATATTCAATCTCCAAGGCACTATGTATAACCTACACTATTCTACCAATACCTAACTAAACGTCCAAAAACGCAGATGAAATGAGGATCTTAAACAGAAACGCTCCCGCGACGCATTGACTTAATAAAAGTGATTCCAACCGTGATAAGACCAACTTTTATTACCGAAATTTAACTATACATTCCTTTCTTCGTGAGACATTGTATCTATACAAATGGGTTATTGACCAAATTTCTTCCGTCAAGATGGCTGGATATTGGCCAAGTTCTTTTTCTTGCCATAAACACGCAAAAAAAAGAACGAGGCCAATATCGAGCCATCTTGAGCGAACAAGCTTGGCCAATAAAGGATTTATTATATGGGATAAAACACCAAAAAAGCATCTTTGATCTCGCGAGACCAAGCGAGTGGGATTTGTGTCCATCTTGCCCGCTCACGGAGCTACAATCGTGGTCAAAAGTTGTTGGGAAGGTTGCGGGCATCAGTTCACTTTACATTTAATTCGATTTTTCTCACTAATGGCTGAAGTATTTGGGAAATACCATGCTCTTGTGCCCCCCCCCTCCCCCCCTCCCCCCCTCCCCCATATTCAATGTTGGAGTTCTTCAGGTACGAAAAGTCACCTTTTTTTTTCCCCAGGAAAATCCAACATTGAAAAGGGGGAGGGGGCTTAGCTACCTTCCCAACACTTTTGTATATGACTGTAGTCATATAATAATAACAAATTACTTGACTAAAATCTTTTTAAAATATTGAGTTAAAAACAGTGATGGGGTGCAAAAGATTGTCTCTCCCTGTAAAAGTAATAACTTTTTATCACATTAGTTACAGTAATAGTAATATCAATTATAATTAACATCATAAAGTAGAAGAAAATAAGAATTACCACTCTATGATTGTTCCTCTATCTTCCAAAATGTCGGAATAGAGGACAAATTGTCCGAAATACTAATCGTGTGCGCTCTGATAGTCCTTTGCACTTCCCTCATGATTGAAATGAGGTCCAGGGTTTGCCAACGCTTGGAAAGAACTTCAAAAATAGTTGGCACAACACCACTGCTACGCGAATACTTCACATGAAGACTTTCAGGAACTTCTCCCAGTGTTCCTTTTTCAGGAGTTAACAAAACCTTTGCTTCAGTTGGAAAAGAGTGCAACTTCTCGATTACAATGTCGATAATCACATTTGAGTAGCTGAATTGAGCATCGTCGACCATTTGAAAGAGGAACAAAATAACACTTTGGTTACCTATAAGGCAAAAACAATTGAAATAAATAAAAAGGGCTTTTAATTTTTAATTCGGAATCAATTTGCAAAATGCATTCGAGGCACACAGTATTAGGCAATTCAAGCATGGCAAAAGGTATTAACAGCCAGTTGTCGCGGATAGTGGCGAGAACGCGGGAATTGTCTTGCATTAATACTAGCAGACAATTCGTTGTTGGACACTCAAACATATAGTCAGCAAGGTTTTTTTTATTTAATTTAGCGTTAACTCTCACAGTTAACGCTCTCATGCATGTTTCTTGTTTTCTTAAGAAAACTATGACACAAGCGTGCGCGAATTTGTCACGAATTTGCCCTTGAAAGAAGCAGTAGCACAGGCAGCCCGGAAGTACTGTGTGTTTTTCAAGCTTCATATTTGCGATCTATAAAAAGATATTTTTTAAATGAAGCCTGCGTACCTCTAGTCCAATGTGTCTTTTGTAGATATGGTGGGATCAAATTGTGTTTGGTCGAGTTTTATCTTCGCTTGCACCGTTAACTATATAAACAGTAATGGCTGGTCACGCGGGAAAGGAGCTACCTTCACGCGAAGAGCGATAAATTCTCACAGAATTGACAGATTCGCCCACATTTTCGAGCGGGCTAAACCATGGATGACAAAGTTAGCTGTGTTCTGCTCGCTGGCCTACAAAACCCATCCTAGCTCAACGAGAATCAATCATTTGTCAACATATACTTGACCGTTTCAAAATCAAACTTTAACAGGCGCTAGACGGATGGAGTGACTACGGGATAGAAAATTCCGGAGGAAATAGTAATTTTGAACACTGGACGCGGTCGCTAAGCTCCAAGGTTCGCATCCCGAAGTCACGCTCTATCCTTGTCCTGTCTCTTTGTAGGAGAAAATTTTTGTGTGCAATGGTATGTTTTGCCAGTCCAAAGTGAAAGCTCACTTTGCCAACTGTCTTTCTCTGAGATTTCTGTCTACCCATCAACTAGAAAGTATTGACAGAACAATCTAACCTCTTTGTTGACTCCATTTCTCGCAAACAGGTGAAACTTTGGCTTTAATTTTTTCAATCTCCGAGTGTAAGTTTGCATCCTCCGTTTTGATCCTGTTCTCAATATTGTTTTTTCTTTTAAGCAAAACTTTCTTTTGACTTTCTAGAAATTCTTCGTATCCCCGCCGCAACTCAAACAGTGGTGCGTCCCCGCGAGTAATCACATTATCTTCGTCGACATCAGACCCAATCATTAACTTTTCCAGTTCTCTCGATCCGGTGTGCCTCAATAAGCCACGTATCTTCTCATTATGATCACGTATTTCGCACTCAAGGATGGTCCTCTCTTCTTTCAGATAATGCACTGTTGGTGTCATCGAGTAAGTTGTTGCTACGCTACAAATTTCGCTTCCTGGACAGATGTTCTCGAAAAGATTTGTGATTTTCTCAATGGTGTCTGCAACGTTTTTCTCGTTACCAACAATCAAAACATTCGCCTTCCTATAAACCGTTGTTGGCCGATTGCTATCATCCAGTAACTTCGCCATTTCTTTCAATGGAAGAGCAGGACGCAGTGTCCGAGGTTTTGCTTTCTCACAAATCTCAACGAGATCATACAGCTGCAGGGCCCGACAGACATCTTTTAACAAATTGATAGGAGTATCGGGAAATAATTCTTTGATGTTCACCATGCTTTTGATTTGACGTCGAGATCGTGTCTCATGGTGATCTAGTCCAAATGATTTATAGAACTTATTCCGTGAAACGAGATCAATTTGAAGTCTTGCAATCAGCTCCTCGACTAATCCTGCACTAATGTCTTTCAAACACGGATCATAGGGGAATTCTAAAGACAAAAACACAACAAAAAGTAACATTCCTGATTATTCACTGATCTTGCGAACTGAGAGGCTATACTGATTTTTTTTCTTTTATTAGCTCTCCTTTGCAAATTTCCTTTTGATTATGCTATTACGAACCACTGGCTGGCTTTATCAGGGATACCTCGTATCTAAACCTCAGTTATATGTGTTACTTAAAGCTTGATTCAAAAATCTGCAGACAAGGTAGTATCCCTTGGGATTCTTTAGCTCAATATTTGCGTCAGTAACAACAAAAACTTTGGACCTGGAAATTCACAACTCAATAGACCAATTTCGATATATTAAAATTCAGATCAAAACAACAGGCATCATCTCGAGGCTCTGGGGAATAAACTCATACAAATCCTTATATTTATTCCCCAGAGCCTCGAGATGATGTCTTTTGTTTTAGACTGAATTTTAATATATCGAAAGTGGGCTATTCACGAGCTGATGAAGGTTGCGTTCACACTTGATGCCCCAGTACCAGCGCCTGGGCACCGGTACAAAATGGTGCTGTGTTCAGACAATTGGTATCGGATATGTCAGGGCTCGAGATTGCGACCAATACAGTCGCATTTGCGACTAAATTTTTCCCTTTGCGACTTGTTGTCACCTTCGCTCTTTCGAAACAAAAGGGTTAGCAGTTGCCACTTTGCTGCTACTTTCGCTAAAATAAATAAATAAATGACGAAGTTATTTTGTTTCTCGCTGTGACTTTTCTCTGAAGATACCGCGGATTGTCATGGAAACCTGTGCTGCCATTACAAGAAGATTGAATGTGTTTCTGCTTTGTGGAGCGTTGGGCATCATTATGTTTTTCAAGGAGGCCTTCAATTGAGCTATAAAGCTCTCTGTTTGTTGTTATTGGGTCTGCTGACGTTTTCGCGTCACTATAGGCATCTATAAGGGCGCTAATTTCAACCTTACTCCATTTTGCTCCGCCGGCTGCCATTTTGAAACCTCGACCAATCTTGAGCGTAGCAAGGAATTGTGGGTACACAAAGCCGTAGTTTGTGGGTAAATTGCCAGGGAGCTAATGAAAAACGTGTTCAAGAGGGAATGAGTGCCCATTAAAGTGCCTGAGCCCACAAGGTCTCGACCTTATACTTGGGCATGGGTACTTGGAAAAACGTACCCTGCGTGCCAGAGGTTTTTTTTTTTTGTTGTTGTTGTTGTTGTCAAGTTCGGAGATACGCTCAGCGATTCCAAATCAACGGTTGAGGAGGAAAATAAAAGTACCTCTCTTCGCGGGGACAGAGATTTTCATTTCCAATTGGGACAGAATTTGTCCTAGTTGATTGGACAACACATTCGAGAGAGTTTCTGATTGGACAAATCGAGGAACTGTAGACCGTGGAAGTGCGGAACCAGCGGAACCGGTGGAACCTAGAGAAATGACTGTTTTTATTGAAACGTGATAAAAACGATGACATTTACATTAATATTTGTTAAATATCGACTGTACCCGCCGATTATCGCGTTTCAAGTGTCATTTACTGCTGTGATCCGCGTATTTGCACCATCTGATTAAAGTTCGCAGATTCACTGATGGATTGTGTGACAAGTCACAATCACAATGACATCTGCTCAATTTCCTGCTTCTGGTGACTTTTGTGTATGTCATCGAAACGCCGATTTTTGTCCGTATGTCCGTGGTCGCAGGATAGGACCGCAAGGCGTGCGTGTCCTTACTGCTGAACTGCTTGAAATGCAGGCTCAGCATTCGAGCAAAATCACCACAATGTACGTGTCGAACATAAAAGGGAAGAAATTAAACACAAATCGAAAGTTTTCACTACCTTTGTGGTTTTGGGTGCTCCTGAAGCGGTTTCTTGTTGAAAATCCGAAGATATCTCTTTCGTGCTTGGTAATTTAAACAACAATCTAAAAAGAAATTGCCTTTTTGAGGGTAATTTACGAGGTGTCCTCAATAAATTAAAGCAGGATGGAGTTGCAGAAAAATCACTCGTTAGAATAACAAGATTATAATTCCAACTTCCTTTCCTTTCTTTAAGATTTTCTTCTTGTTGATGGAAAAAAAAATTGACAACAGGCTACATTTTCGATATGAAAAGCCTCAAAAATACTCGTGACGAACACAAATGGGTAGGAAATGAATCATAAATCGAAAGATTTAACTACCTTTATGGTTTTGGCTTCTGATCTGATAACGCGTTTTCTTGTCTGAAATCTCAAGTTTGGTAATGTAACAACAATGTAAGAATTCAGTCCTAAAAATAATTTGCCTTTTTTGGTAATTAGATCAATGAAATTTGAATGGTACATGTGTCTACAACATGAGAAAATTCACGGTTAGGATTACAAATATATAAATCCAATTTTTTTGCATTTCTTCAAAATCATTTTCTTGCTGATCAAAAAACAAAAAATTGGCACGTGCCGCGGGTCGAGTATAAAATGTCGCGGGTACAGTAGACGTTGTCGTGGGTCCTGTATACATTGTCGCGCGTCCAGAAAATAGAAAAGTGCACCATGCCACTTCAACGATTTCAATAACAATAACTTGACAATTAACGTATGCTTACTTTTAAGATTTTCGTTTATATAATTGCTGAAACCTTACATATTAATTATTTGTTAAGGTACTACGATGAAAAAAATCAGTTCTCGTTTTTCTTCACATTTCGAAAGTACTTGCATTGAATGCTCAAAAGGCAATATTAATAGGAAGACTGTTTATTTTAGCTCCATTCTTTTCATTTAACGGTTCCGCCAATACGGTTTCGATCGATAAGCTCAGCGATCTGGATCGAGTAGAAAGTGACGTAATTTACTCACTAGCTTTAAAATGAAGTGTGTTAATGCCGCTTTAACAAGCTAACAAATTCCACCCTACCATCAAATTCACGGCCGAAATACCAAAGAACGAATCACTTTCCTCGATACAGCGGTGTTCAAAGGGGAACGATTCCAAAGCAAATCCATCCTCGTCGTTAAAACTCATTACAAGCCCACTGAAACCTTTCAATATACACACTTCAACTCACGCCAGCCCCCAAGGCGTAAAAAAATGGCTTCATTAAGCCTGATTAGGATTAACTCTTCGAAAACAACATTTGAAGAGAGCCTTGCGTAGTTCACACAACCTCTGAGAGCTATCCAAAAACGGCCATAGAAAGGTGCCTGTCAGGGGTCACCTTCGCCTCTAGACAATCGGCTCTATTTTGCCTTTTGTCACTACGGTCCACTCAGCAGTTAAAAATCTTAAACAGATATTGATGGAACAATGAAGCCTTATAAAACATTTGCTGAGGGCGATCTACCTAAAACCTCCTATAACATCATACAAAAGAGGTAAATCTCTTAAAAAGACATTATCGTCAGAGAAAAAATATAATTATAAAAACGAGAATCTTAAAATTAAGCAGACGTTAATTTTTAAGCAATTGTTATTGTTGTTGTTATAGTCATTGAACACGTTGAAGGGGAGTACTTTTGTAAAATAAAAGTTCAATCATTATTTTTTCCATTTTCTGGACACGCGACACGCGAAAATTAGATTATCTCCAAAAAATTGACAACAGTTTGTCCAAAATTCTGCACATAGATCAAACGATAGCCTAAAAATAGCAATGCTCTCGCGATTCCCTCGTGAACTAGTAACCAACTCCTTTAAGTTTTTTTTTTTTAAATCACCAAAGATTAGAAGTTAACGGAAGTTCGAAACATCCAATTGAGTGAAAATGTAAAACTTCTTTCGTGAGTGGCATCACTGGCAAAGCACGGCGCTTACGTGGCATAATGCTATTTCTTTGTTCGGTATTTCGCAGAAATAAAAATTCTCTGGAGTGGATTCAGAGCCACCCTAAATTTTTCCAGTTGTGAAGGTAGCTATGAATCTGCTGCAGAGACTTTTTTTACACTTTGCAGATAGTTTTATTTTAGCGTGCTAATCACTCTCCAACAATAAAAAATGGGGGTCACCGAGTTCGTTTTTGAGATATACGCGTTGAAAGTCAAAATAGAGGAAGTTTTTAGATGGCTCTTTTGTTGCCATGGTAACCTATTACGTCACATCAATGAGTGCATGATATGATATCATAATATTGCTGTTAAGCGAAACATTTGGCTAGATTTAATCCCTCCAAATAATACAGTTTGTTGAAAGTGTTAAAACTGGTTTAAGTCTCCTTAACCGGTGGATGTTCACAGGAGCCCCAAGCTCAGTGTGAGGGAAAATAAGGATTTGGATGGGAATCCCGATAAAAGACCTGAGAAGATAATGTTACGAAAAAACCTTAATTAAAAGGCCTAACCTCATTGCCATTGTGGGTCGCTTCCTTCCAGTGAGATTTTTTTTTCCAGATTCGACGCGAATTGAGCCATTATCAGTTCCTCGGTTGTCGACGGTCATAATAAAATACCAAGACTGAACACTGAATTCTCAAGAGCCCAACAAATGGAGTTAAATATTGCTCGTTGAAATGTTCCCACGACCACAAATCCACTGTAAAATTCAAGGGTAAAGGTAACTGAAGCCCAGCAATTGAAGCCCTGCCAGCGACGTCAGGCGGCTGTTAGTGTCCCAAACGAAACGATAAATCGATGAAAAAGAGCCTCAAGAACTTTGAAGACCACACGGCTTAGTAACGAGTATTTGTTTGGCAACGTCGTCAGTGACGACAAACAAAGACTTGTTACCAAGCCACAAACAAAGACTCGTTACCAAACCGAACTCAACGGTCGCCGTGTCGTCTTCAAAGTTCGTGAGGCTCTTCTATCGTTTTATCGTTTCGTTTGAGACACGTAACAGCCGCCTGACGTCGCTGGCAGGGCTTCAATTGCGCGGCTAGCGGATTGAAATCAAAGAAAAACCTTTGCCCTTGAATTTTACAGTGGTATTTGTGGCCGTGGGAACATTTTAACCAGGAATATCTGACTTTTTTTGGTGGGCTCCTGAGAATTCAGTGCTTAACCTTGGTATTTTATAATGAAAGTTGACAACCGAGCTGATAATGGTTCACTTCGCGTCCAATCTGAAGTCCAATCTGAAGTCAAACAGACGCCGTAAACTAAAGAAAATAATACAAATATAAAAGGCAAATGAGGCGATGATCGACCGAAGCCAATCTAACCAGAAACATGCAAGACCAACCTTGTCCACTGCCTTAATTAAGAACTGTGGAAATGGTGCAAATACGCAAATAACAGCTAGAAATGGCACCTGGAACGCGATAATCGGTGGATACAGTCGATACTTAACAAGCATTTATGTAAATCCCATCGTTTTTACCATGTGGTTTCAATAAAAACAGTCACTTTTCAACTATAAGGTTCCGCAGGTTCCGCGGCCCCACGGTCTACAGTTCCACAAATCAGTCTTTCCCGGAACGGAGAACTTAGGAACGGAGGACAGATAGGCAGCGATCACTAGCTCTCTGCTATTACAGTATAAAATCCCGTTTTAAACAACTGCGACAATAAAGTTTCGCTCTGAGGGAAAAAAAATCCTCAAATAAAACAATCTTACACACCTAAAATCAATACAACATCGTTCAAATTGCTCCAAAATTGTAAAAACTTTTGAAGTGAATAGCCATCACTGTTATGACCAATTTCAGGATTGTTCAATGATGCGCTTCATTGCGTCCCGTGGTAAGCAGTCTCAGCTTGGCGGCCAAAACTGGTTTGACGAGAATGCTGAACTGTCTCTACGCATGGAAACGAGGATCTGGCGTCGTGTCAAAGTCGTGTCAAAGTTCGTCGTGTATTTTCCCTCCTCGACTGTTGATTTGGAATCGCTGAGCGTTCTCTACGAACTTGAAAAGAAATTCCTCTGGCACCCAGGGTAGGGAAAACGGTGTGTTTACATTAGTACCCAGTAAGGATCATACTCGGGCACCGCGCTCTGGCACTAAGTGTGAACGCAGTCAGTCTTTCCGAAAATTAAATATGTAGGTTTTTTTGAAAAAATACCGTATTTACTTATCGAAAGCCAAAGGCATTTGAGTGTTTAGAACAGATTCTACCGAAACGTCACGTTGGGTTCCTCTGTTTTATGCATTCTTGGTAGAGATAGTGACATCAGGTGGTTTCCTTGGCGAGGGTTACCCTGCGAGCAGAGTCTTTTTCGATCTTCCTAGATAAGTCGGGAAGAGGAAAGTAGACTGCTCGCCGCCTCCACATTTCGTATTGAGCATGCGTTAAAAATTTAAATGTATTCCGTGTCAGTCTCGCGTGACCAGTAGCCACAAAACCAAAAAACGAAAACAAACAGTCGGGATATTTTTCAACAACAACACTCGACAATCAAGGAATCATTTCATTGGAAACTCAAGATAGCCCATACTCTTCAAATGCCATTTCATTTTTTACTGAAAATTTTTTAGGTTTCTGTCAGACTAGTTTCTGTAACCGACACGCAGAGGAAAAACTCATGCGAATTCTAACAGTTAAAATTGCCACACTGTTGTAAATTCCTCAAAATATTGATGACGCGTGGTGATTGATCATGCGCAAAAATTAAAAAACAGGTTTGACAAGTCGAAACTGGACTGACTCCAATTCTTTGGATGAGAGGCAAATCAAAGAATGTGGAGGCGGCGAGCAGAGTCTACTTTCCTCTTCCCGACTTATCTAGGAAGATCAAAAGAGACTCTGCTCGCAGGGTAGGCGAGGCTAATTTTCATTTCGTAAACGGTCGTTGCCATTTTTGACAGTCGATGCCATTCTTAGTAACCAAGCCTTTCGTTATATATTAGACCTAAAGTGGTTCACAATGCAACTAAATGTCATTATTTCATCTACGGATTTAAGCCTAAGCACCCATTTTTATTCGGTTAGCTTGCAATGAATTGACCTTTTGAGCGTCAGCTTTCACGAGTAGTATCACGTGACTTTTTATGTAAACAAACCGCGAAAGTTCGGACATTCGAGCAGATCGGACATATAACACATAGTGAGATGGGAAAACGAGCGGATATGAAAAGTTAGTTCTTTTTGCGTGGGACGTTGAAATGATCCAACAGAGGCACTAGTTACTTCGATGGTTAGGATTTGGTGTGGAACGCGATAGTTTTACACTCCTATTTCGACAGGATTTACGGGGGTGAGTCAGGTTTTTTCCATCTTCGATAAGCGAAATGCATTCCTCGCATTGTTATTTATGAATTTACCTTTGTGTATGAAAATTGTCGTATGTATGGTCAGCAATAAAACAGAATGAAAGTCACTGTGATTTGAGTGTGATTTATTAGCTGCATCAGAGATCGTAGCCATTTCCACCGTTTATAGGATTTCATCTGGTACGAGCAGCGAGTTGCAGAATGGTCTTGACTAAAAGATGTGCTTCTGTTACATGTAAAAACGATTCCCGAGACACGAAATCGTAGATAAGAAACGCTAAGGGTGATCCGATCAAGTGCTTTCATTTTCCGGCCGAAGTTAGAGAAATCGAGAGGCGGAAAAAGTGGATTATGGGCATCGCAGTGACTCGTTGGTGTGTACGAAGTACAGTAACATTACTGAGAGGTATTGTTTCTATTACATGGAACAGTATTTCTGACCTTCTGTTGATTGGAATAATTATCACATATCCAGAGTACGGTTCAGGAGCTTTCCCTTAAAAAAATTATGTACTGATTTTTGCCGAACCACTCGAAAAAACATTGTCAAATTACCACTTGTAATTTTTGAACAGTTTAAACTCATTCTACGTGTAGGTGCTGCATCTGTTGCTTCATACAATTACAGTACTAATTGAGCATGAAAGCAGGAAATATTCATTTTAAGTACTATTTTGAACTTGAAAAAAGTGTAAGAATTTGACAATAGACAATTATATGGCTAGCCTTACATATGTTTCATCCCTGCCAAGGGGAGGACTCCTCTCTAGTTTGGCACACACATTAGACATGAAGCTAGGGTCATTGGTCACTTCAACAGAGAAGATTCCTTGTTTGGTGCACACAACAAATTGACAACGTTTCAGCCCACTTACAAACATTAGAACTTTGATACTGATTTCAAAGCAAAACCGTCACCATTTGTGTTGCCACCGAATTTCCAGGGTGAAGAATTTTAGCTTCTTTTGGGTGAAGATATCTGTGTTTCCAATGGCACTTCTATTCTACAGTGCTCAGTGTTAGAACACAGGCATTTCTGAATATTATCACTGCAAGGAATGGCTTTGACTTTGCAATCCAAAAGCCCTTAGAGATCAATTCCAGTTTGTGGTGGGTATGGCTCACAACCCACTTACATGCATTGCAAGCACTGACTTCATGAAATAGCCCTACTCTCCGGCATTTTAGGGTTCCATTGTTTGTTTTCAATTTCTGGAATGTTTGTGCTTATGATATTCTCTATTTTTGA
>BLFP01000032.1:1557814-1575612 GCA_014634505.1 Montipora efflorescens | reverse complement strand
GGGGGGGGGGGGGGGGCAAACAAAGTGTATTATGGTGCATTAAAAAATGGAGAATGGCTTGTAGCAACTTTGTGACATTTTTAGCCCCATTAATTTTTCTTGAGAAGAGTCTCTTGCACTTTGAAGCGATTATGAACCCCATTCCTCACATTGCCATTTTGTCATGGTGCTTTCAATGTAATGAAAGCCAACAACTTCCAAAACTTCTTCCATCAAAATGTTTGCTTCAGTCTTAGAAGCTCTTGTAGTTTATTCTTAATTCATTAAATACCACTCCCATGCTTGTTTTCATTTGATTTAGTGGTTTCATCAACTTGATCTGTCTGCTTCTGTAGTGCAATAAGTTTTGCTAATTAAGGCAAGATAACACGACTACTAGTTGGTACCTCTCATCGGGCATATTAATATCTTGGGATGCAAGGACACTGATCTATGACTATGTGTGTTCAACTTTTTTTGGAAGGGGTTTTTTTACTTTCTCAATCAATAAATCCTTTTCATGAAGGGCTTCACTTTAGCTACACTCTCATATGCATGGGACACACTCCACTTTTCAGAGATTCCACGTGTTAAACCATCAGTAAATACGCGATAATCACGAGGCTCTCCCAGAGGGGGTCCTTGTTCCCTTATTTGGGTTCCCTTGTTTCCCAAATTACTTTCAAACTTGTTCCCAGCTTTTTGATCTCTAAAATTGTTTTAAATTGTTTATGCTCCCTTTTCCCTAAATTATTTTGACATTGTTTCCCAGTTCCAATTAGCCATGTTCCGTTATTCCCTAAAACCTCTGGGAAGGCCTCAATCATCAAGGGACTTGTAAGGGGCGAGTCCCTGTTTGTCGTAATCGGTGGAGTGGTAATATTAAATGCAAGCCGAATGGGGCCGAGGAGTTGAAATTGTTAATGATCTTGACTTCATCGAAAATGGATTGGGGTTAACAAATTGTCTGCATCGTCGGTTTTGTCTTTCTACTGGTAACGTCATTGCTTCAACTACAGCGGCGATTTCTATCAGCAAAGACTTCAAAACCGTAAACGCGCTCACTGAAACTCCATGCTCCTGCAAATATTTACTGGGTTCTGCGATGTTTCTGTGCGGAAGTTCCTCTTTAATAGTCATTTGCTTAGACATGTTGAACCTGGAACTGTTGCAAACAGGACTGCTTGCTGAAGTTCGCTAGACTTATTCGGCGTTTTCGAACTTGTAAAGGCCCACTGACAGAGGAGGCTAGATTTACACACACTCGAATCACATTCATTCTGTTTCATTACTGAGCTCAAAGTGCACAAATATAGGACAATTTAATACATGAAGTTACTCGTAATAACATAATGCAAGGAATACATTTCGTTTCCGTCCGCCTAGCGATCGAAGATGTACAAAACCTGACTCACCCCCGTAAATCCTGTCGAAATTGGAGAATAAAACTATCGCGTTCCACACCAAATCCTAACCATCGAAGTAACTAGTGTCTCTGTTGGATCATTTCAAAGTTCCACACAAAAAGAAACTAACATTTCATATCCGCTCGCCTCGCCATCTCACTATGTGTTATATGTTCGATCTTCTCGAATGTCCGAACTTTCGCGGTTTGTTTACACAAAAAGTCACGTGATACTACACGTGAAAGCTGACGCTCAAAACGTGAATTGTTAGGGTTAGCTTCATTTAAGTACTTTGAAATTGCAACGTTTGGAGTGATTATCTCGGTAATCTACTGGATGAGTGCGTTTGATCTTCAGCCATTGAACCGAGTTCGAAATCGTTCACCCAATTTTTTCGTAAAATTCTTGTTGAAAGTTTTTTTAAAAACCAACGAAAAAAATGTCAAGTGACATAAGCTGCTTATCTAGTCCTTGATTAAGTTTTTTCTTCCTAATTTGCAAACGACAAACTTAACGATGAAAATTGTTAAAAGTGTCGTCCAAATGAAAATGATCGTTTACGAAACGGAAATTTGCCAAGACGAGGAGGTAATCTATTTGGCGCGTGCCGCGTGTCAGGAAAATGGAAAAAATGATAACTGATCTTTTATTTACAAAAGTACTCCACTTCCACGTTTTCAGTAACAATAGCTTGAAAATTATAATTATATTTTTGACGATAATGTCTTTTTAAGAGATTTTACCTCTTTTGTATGATGTTATACGAGATTTTAGATAGATCGGCCTCAGCAAATGTTTTATAAGGCTTCATTGTTCCATCAATATCTGTTTAAGATTTTTAACTGCTGAGTGGACCGTAGTGACAAAAGGCAAAATAGAGCCGATTGTCTAGAGGCGAAGGTGACCCCTGACAGGCACCTTGCTATGGCCGTTTTTGGATAGCTCTCAGAGGTTGTGTGAACTACGCAAGGCTCTCTTCAAAAGCTGTTTTCGAAGAGTTAAGCCTAATCAGGCTTAATGAATGAGTTTTAACGTCCAGGCCCCAGTTGTTCGAAGGTGGATAGCGCTATCGATCTACTGGATAAATCACTATCCATTGGATAACTCAATCGGTTTTGAACAACCGAGGCCAGAATGGATTCGTTTTTTAATCGTTCCCCGTTAAACACCGCTGTGTCGAGGAAAGCGATTGCGTTCTCTGATATTTCGGCCGTGAATTTGATGGTAGGGTGGAATTTGTTAGCTTGTATAATAAAATTGTCCATCACCTCTGCTTTATCGCAGTCCCAAAGGGAGAAAATGTCATCAATACATCCATTCCATATTTTGGCTTGGTATCACTTTGTTGTATGCCTTTGTTTCAATTTGCGGAAAAACTGTGTTCAGCCACCTTAAGTTATTAAAAGTGCTGCAACGGTCCAAACTCCCTTCTCGTTTTTCTTCTCATTTCGAAAGTTCTTGTGCTGAATACTCGAAATGCGAGATCTTATGCAATCATTTCAAAAAAAAAAAAAGCTATTTATTTTGACGGTAGTTTTTTTCCTTAACGGTTCGCCATTGTACTTGGTGTGGTTCTGACAGATAAGCCCTCAGGGAGCTGGATTGAGGTCAAAGTGAAGTCATTTACTCACCGGCTCAAAAACGCAGTGTGTAAATGCGGCTTAATTAGTAGGCAGAACAAGAATTTGACAATCTGAAAGCCAAAAGATCTCGCGCTACATACTAATATAACCGCACACTTCAGAGTGCTGAAAGCTTATCGGGCGGAATCACACCAATTAAGTAATGGCGGACCGTTAAATGAAAAGAATGGAGTTAAAATAAACAGTCTTCCTCTTAATATTGCCTTTTGAGCATTCAATGCAAGAACTTTCGATTCGAAATGTGAAGGAAAACGAGAATTGATTTTTTTTTCATCGTACTAGCACCTTAACAAAAAATTTTATGTAAGGTTTCAGCAATTATACAAACGAATATCTTCAAATTAAGCATACGTTAATTTTCAGGCTATTGTTATTGTTGTTGTTATTGTTATTGAAAACGTTGAAGTGGCATGATGCACTTTTCTATTTTCTGGACGCACGACAATGTATACAGGACCTGGGACAACGTCTACTGGACCCGCGACAATTTACACTCAACCCGCGACAATTTACCTGCGACAAGCGCCAATTAGATTATCTGGTCGGCGAGCCCCTGATTTCAGCTTTTTCCGTGAGCATTTAAAGCACTTACGACTCTGACATGGACAGACCCGGTGTTCTACAGAATGCCTCTCATCCCTCAAAAGTATCAAATGAAGAGAAAATTTAACAAGCAGCCAGGAGAGTAAAGACAAAAGGCATATCTGGAAAACACTTCAGCCTTACCGCTTCTTTCCTCCATTTCAAATTCAGAAGGTGCGCTACGAGTGTCCATTCCACTGTCACTTGTTTCTGTTTTCACGCTCTGTGCATCCTCTGCACTTTCTAAATATTTCTGAACGAAGGCCAATGTCTCTTCGTCCAAATACCTAGACTGCTCTCCTTTGTGGCCGTCGGGACCTTTATCCTGGCACTTATCCTCTAGTCTGTTTGGTAACTCTGGTTGAATTCTTCCATGTTCTACTTCATCACTTGCAATTTCTTCGAAGAACAAAGAAAAACGATTACTTTTTTTCCTGAATTTTATGGTCCGCTTCATTTTCCTACTTCTGTGCTGAAAGGAACTGGTTGGTCGTTAGTGTTCCGACATTTACGGACTATTACTTATGGATAAAATTTACCAAATTACCGCAACGAGGGAACAATGTTTTGGCAGCGACTAGAGCATACACAGCTAACCAAACGAACAACAACTTTTTTAAGAGTCCTAGCTGGCCGGAGGCAAACTAGTTTGCTATAAACCAATTCGGCTAACTCAATGTTGTACCCGATGGGACATTTACATGATGACGCCATTTGACTACAAGTACCAGAATCCTTCAGGTTTTGCTTGTCTCATGCTAATTAGAGTTATTATTATTTTTACCCCACTGAGAATACAAAATTTAAATAAGAAAAGAAAAACAAACAGAATTCTGGTAGTTGTAGCCAAAGGACGCCATCGTGAAAATTGCCTATTCAAATAACCCGGGGTTGAGATTCTTATTGTATTGCATTCTTATTGAGTAGTGTATTGGATTTACTGTGTAGCATTCATGATATGGAAATACCTGAAACAAAACGTTTTATTTCCAAGGAGTTTGAATTGGGTGCAATATTAAAATTGCAAAGCAATATCACAAGTGGGAGTGAACTGCTGCCAATGAACCAGGTGAAAAATGGTTTTGCGCATGCGTGACATGTTGGCCACACCGGGTGTTATGCTGTGTTTACCTTGCTTTCAATGCTTTTATTACGCGTGAAGTGGTCACGACGGGTCTTAAGAGTCAATGTCTGAGAAAAGCGTGCAAAATCTGAAAAGGATGAAAGATGGGGGTCGCCCAAATTCTTCCATACTAGCGTCATATATAGGTTTGGTGGACTAACTGATAAATATACTAAAGTTTGCTCTTCATGTGTTTTGGTATAGGAGATATGAGATCCACTCTCCATCACCCCCTCAGGTCCTAGTTTTTCTGGTAAATTTCAACCAAATTGGACAGCCAACAAAAACTCGCGCATGCCCTGTTTCTCCAACGTGTGTTGACTGTATTCCCGTGACCTTTTCTGCCCATTCTTTTCGTGCTAAATCGTAAACAGTCTCGCGCTCTGTCATCCTCATAATGTCGCTCAGTATCCATGTGGGCCCTGGGTTCGAAATGTGGCCTCACAACTTTCTTCTTCACGCAAAGGTCTTGCAAATTAGCATGTTCCGCCTTTGCCATCAGCTGCCCTGGCTTTTGACAGTGGGGTGAGAGACGTAAGAGGCATAATGATATGAAGACCGGTTGGACCCTGCAGAGATCGTCCTGCTTCATCATATGGAAACATCTGACCTTCACCAACACCGTAAGCATTCCAAGCCCTAATTCCGGAGGCAAGGAACTCAAAGTTGAACAGAGCGCTAATCCCTTTCCATTCTACCGGATTAGATGCCTTTGCTACATCTACTTCTGCAACTGCTATTTTGCATCCGCGGACACCACCATAAGATTCCAAAGCCTCCTTCATGTCAACGGCTGTGACAACATCGTGCTTTTCGTTTTCATTTAGAGGTCAGTTTCTCCTCCCTCTTCACTCCCAGTAGACGTGAGTTTATAAATGTTTCACCGGATTGTTTGTTTGATCTCAGAAAATCAGTGCAATAGCCCTATTTTGACATATTAAAATTCATCCGAAAACAATAGGCCTCAGCACAAGGCTCCGGGGAATAAACCCCACAAACGCTGTTGTTATTCCCTGGAGCCTCGAGCTGAGGTCTATTGTCTTAGGCTATCGAAATTGGTCTGTTGATATCAACTGTTCAGAACAATCTAAGGGGTCGTGGAAGTATAAAATTACATTAAAAATATTAAATTAAACATTTGACAAACTAAAAACGTTTGTCAGTAGGCTGTCAAATGTGATTCGGTTACTTGAGTATGTTACCAATACGTATGCTTATTTTGCTACTGATGGAAACAAAGAAGATCGAGAAAATTTTAAAGGTGGCAAAAGAAATGAGAGTTGCTAGGGACAAGAGTGGTAAGCTTTGTTTTGCTCGAGAAGAATGACGAACAGCCAATCAAATAGCTAGTTATTTCTCACGACTTGAATCAGTGGGAAAGACCTTCAAGCGTGGGAAACAGAAAAACAGCTGCAATAACTGCAAACAGCGGTGTACCAATTGAAGCAATGGCCATGACATTTGTGGCCTTGCAAAGCGTGGCATGCTAAATTCAAAATTTAAGGTTGCGCAACTAAGAGAAATTTGCTTTCTCCTAGGAATAGAAATCGAGGGGCCTGCTGGTCGAAAAGACTCTTACGTGAAGCCACTCGCAGATCTGGTTCAAACCTGCAGTTGTTTTAAGGAATGACTTGAGGATTCTTTTAACAAACCGGATTACTGGAAATAAGTGCTTGGCATGAGCTAGAGAAAACAAAACAAAGCAAAATTCGGGGATAATACAACCAAAACTAAATTTTTGTTTAATTTGCTGCGTAACTTTTCATCAACAGCATATATAACCAAAGAGCGAGTACTTCTAAGGGCCCTCTGGTGTACATGACAATCCGGGATGACAAGTCCAACGCTTTTATTAAAAGCAAATGAAATATTCAGTGAGGGCTCCTGGGTAAATATTTCGTTTCACGACATTTGTTCATTGACAGAACGGAACTAGGAAAGTTCAAATAAGTAAACAAAAGACTGGCAGCAAAAACAAACATACCTTGGAAAAGGCAGTTATCTATTCGAAAAAAAAAATTCCAACCCAAAGAGGATCTGCACGGAAAAGTCTCCTTGCTAAATATCAAGCGCACATTTTCCGTTACTTATCTTTAGTCTCACGCAGTTTATTTTATGGGTAGAACAATACCATGACACTGCTTCTACTTATTTCATACATCCAATCTGATTGCTTTGCGGTAAGCGTAGCGATCTGGAAAAAGAACATCAGATGAAGCTATTTGTTCACGCTATTGCGCGGTTCTGCTGGCTCTAATTTAAAGCGTGATTCGTTCATGTCATTATTTGTTCAGATCTTGAGCTGTTTATTGCGACAAAGAGACGTTACTAGCAACAATGCAACAGCGATAGGTCCCTCCCTACCCAAAGCAAAAATAAGCACGCCCCAGTCTCTTGCGAGCAATCCAACTCGAGATAGCGTCGTTCTGTTTAGTTCGTATTTCTTTTTAAACTTTCGTTCTGTTAAATTGGCCAAAGAGGGGCTCTGAATTTTTGGGACCACTTTAGTCAACTGTAAATATTTAACTGAGAGGAATCCAATGCGGAATCCAAGAGCGACTTAAACAGCACATTGATTGCGTCTTGTCGTGCTGTAAATGACATAGAGTGGTAGGAGAAATGGAGATGATGTAGCATCTTGCTGTTCGAATGGCCCAAAAAGATTATTGCTGTTTGTAATAGTAGGAAGGTAAGAGTGTTTGGTTTTGCATCCGATTTTTGCTGAAGTCTTAGTTGTATGTTCTGCGGGAAGTCGAAAATGGCTCATTTCTTGCTGATTCGAAGATAACAAATACAGGTATTCCAAACCTAAATAGCGTAGCCAGACTTGTGCTTATTTCGCACATCTCTGGCTTTTTACAAGAGGTTCTATGTCCATTTATATCAGATACAAAACACGAACTTCGTTCGCTAAATTTTACAGTTTTTGTTGCCTGTCCAATTTGGTTCAAATTTACCAGAAAAACTAGGACCCGAGGGGGTGATGGAGAGTGGATCTCATATCTCCTATACTAAAACACATGAAGAGCACACTTTAGTATATTAATCAGTAAGTCTACCTAACCTATCTATGATGCTAGTGTGGAATAATGGCCGACCCCCATCTTTCAGCTTTTTCAGATTTTGCCCGCTTTTCTCAGACATTGACTCTCAAACCCGGGATCTCTGGATCTCAAGGCACTCGCCCTAACCCCAGGGCTTCCTCTATAGACCAGTATGGCGAAAGTAAGTAGAAAAAAAATCAAAGAAAGAAACTTCTTTTCTGTTGTACCTTTAAAAAAATGTATGTGAATCAATAATAAGGGGCGATCATTGACTGGGATGTTGAGCTTCGCTTGTCATTCTGTTATTCTTCTAATTTGGTGACTCCATTATTTTCATCTGACAAAATCCCTGCAACAGTAATTGTAGTATACGTTGCTGACCTATATTGTAAGAAGTCATGCGCAGTTGTGTTATAAAAAATGAAGCGCATGGCGTGTTGGTGTTTTCATTGCGGTTATACCCGAAATAGTCTACATTCTGGCGACGAGGATGGTCGTTAGTGTATTTTTCTTGACGATGTCTAGTGTATTTTTGAGAGAGATGGGTGAATTAGCGCCTTTTGATTGTTCCGAAACGGCTGGAAGTTCTGCACGCTTTGAGGGATGGCTTCGAGCTTTTGAGTAGCTTGCAGATGGAAAAGGAGTTAAACGTGCCGACCAGAAGAAAGCTCTATTGTCGCATACCTCCGGGTTAAGTGTTCAGGATATTTTCTTCACACTGGATGAAGGAAGAGGCGAAAACAATTATCTAAAAGCGAAGGATGCGTTGAATAAATGTTTTAAGCCGCAAGAAAATGTTCCGTACGAAAGGCTTTGTTTTTGCGAGTTGAGTCAACTGGCAAACAAAACTGTGGAACAGTTCTAGACAAGATTGAGGCAGAAAGCTCAATCTTGCGAATTTGGAGATGCTGCTGCTGATGAGCAAATTCGTGACCAGGCAAATAAGGTCCGAAGTGTGTCGAGCAAGGCTAATAAGAAATTGTATTCGTATGGTAGTAAGCAGCCACTGCGAGTTGCAGGCACTTTTCAGTGCAAATGTGTTAGTTGGAAATAGCGTGTTAAATGAGGTTGAATTTGTTGTTTTAGAGAGTGAGGGACATGCCCTTCTGGCGCGGAAGACAGCTATTGCTCTAGGTGTGTAGAGGCTGGGACCTGAAATAAATTTACTGCAGTTATCTATTGAAGGGAAAAACAGGATACCCAGTATTTTAGACAAGTTTCCAGGATGTTGTGAAGGCATTGGAAAACTGAAGGACTTTCAGTTAAAGATACCTATTGATGCAGAGGTATGACCTGTAGCACAGCCAATAAGACGCGTCCCCCATCATCTCCGGGATCAATTAACCAACAAATTGAAGGAAGTTGTTGAACTTGACATTAGTGAGAAAGTAAGTGGACCAAGTTCATTGGTCTCATCAGTAGTGGTTGTACCAAAGCCAACGGGTGACATCCATTTATGTGTGGATATACGGCAGGCCAACATGGCAGTGAAACGAGAACCTATCATTGATGAAGTCTTAAAAGCTTTAAATCACAACAAGTTTTTCAGTAAGCTAGATCTAAATTCTGCTTATTATCAGATTGATTTGGCTCTAGAGACGAGAGATATCACCACATTTGGTACCCATGATGGCTTGTACCGATACAAACGGCTAATGTTTGGTATAAGTTGTGCGCCAGACATGTATCAGAGAGTCATCCGTCAAGTCCTACAAGACTGTGAGGGTGTTCACAATATTCTTGATGATGTGATAGTCCATGTTGCCACGGAAGAGGAACATGATCAGAGATTTGAGAATGTAGTCAGAGTGCTGAGCAGCAAGGGTTTGACGCTAAACCACGATAAGTGTCAATTTAAGATGTCCCATCTGGAGTTTATGGGTCATGTGCTGTCAGCACGCGGAATTGGTCCTGCAGATGTTAAAGTGAAAGCTGTTGTTGAGACCCGTGAGCCAAAGAATGCTGTCGAAGTAAGAAGCTTCCTAGTTCTTGTTCATTTTACAGCGCGTTTTATTCCAGACCCCTCAACAGTATCAGCACCCTTACGCCAACTTACAAAGAATGGAGAACCATTTGTGTGGGATCAGGAACAGCAACAATCGTTCGATGAGTTAGGAGAGGCCACTTGCCAATGCTGAGACACTTGGTTGTTTTGATAAGAAGGCACAAACTACAGTAATTGCTGATGCAAGTCCCGTAGGATCAGAAGTGCTTTTGGTCCAATAGCAAGGAGAAGAGCTCCAAGTTATCAGCTATGCAAACCGCAGTTTGTCAGATACAGACGCCGTTACTCACAAACTGAGAAAGAGGGGTTAGCCATTGTGTGGGCATGTGAGAGACTTCATGGATATATATATGGAGCTGACTTTGAGCTGATAACTGACCACAAGCCCCTAGAATGTATCGTCGCTCCCAAATCTAAGACCTGTGCAAGGAATGAGAGGTGGATTCTACATATGCAACCCTACACGTTTTCAGTCAAATACATTCCAGGTCCTAAGAACATTGCAGATTCCTTATCACGCTTGTTGCATCCAACGTCAAAATCAAAAAAGAAAAACCAGACAGATGAGTATGAGAAGTGGATAGCCCAAGAGTCCACCCACGTCGCCTTAGCAACTCGTGAAATTGAGAGCGCCTCAGTGAATGGTCCAGAACTGCAAAGTGTACGAGAATGTCTCTTAAGTGGGAAGTGGCATGACATTGAATTTAAAGAGTACTTACCTATGCGAAGTAAAGCTTGTTATTCGTGGAACTCGAATTCAAGAACTTCGGAGTCATGTACTAGAGTCAGCATATGAAGGTCATCGTGGCATCGTGGCAATGAAACAACGATTGAGAAGTAAAGTGTGGTGGACGGAAATTGGCAAGGACGCAGAGAGAATATGTAAGACTTGCCACGGCTGTAAGCTAGTCCCACAACCCTTAAAACCTGAACCGATGACACGTACAGTTTCCTTCAGCGCCCTGGCAACATCTAGCCGCTGATCTGCTGGGCCCACTGCCTTCTGGCGATTACATTTTTGTTGTATTTGACTACTACAGCAGATTCTTTGAGAGGGAATTTACCAAGTCAATAACCGCTACGAACATTGCATCACTTATGTCCAAGATGTTTGTCACTCATGGTCTTCCTTGTTCCTTAAAAACTGACAGTGGACCGCAGTTTATAAGTGATCACTTCAAAGGGTATCTTAAGAAAAACGGTATTGAACATAAACAAACCACACCCTTATGGCCACAAGCCAATGGAGAAATTGAAACGCAGAACCGCACTATTCTGAAACGCTTACGTATTGATCAAGCAGAGGGTCGTGATTGGAGATCGCAGATGGATGATTTCTTAATGATTTATCGTAGTACACCGCATTTAACAACTGCACTTGGTCCTGCAGAATTATTGTTTGGTCGGAAGATTAGAACCAAGTTACCACAGCTTCAGGAGTTTACCCGTGAAGATGAAGTTAGAGACTGCGACAATGAGAGAAAACAGAAAGGGAAAATGCATGCGAAAATGACAAGGTAACAAAGTGATATTCAGGCAGGAGAGACAAGAAGTTGTCAACACCATTCAAACAAGTACCTTTTACAGCTGTTCAGAAAAATGGAAACAGTGTTTTCGTTGAGGCTGATGGTGTACAGTACCGACGAAAAATGTCTGGAGCGTGAGGATCTGAAACCCAAGACTGAATCATCAGATGCCATTGACGATCTGACAGCTAAGCCGGAAAGTCAAGTTATAGGTACCATCCGAGAAGGAGAATCGACCAGAGTGTAAACAAGCAGATCCTACTTTGGCACAGAGTGATTCTAATCCTTCTTTACGTCCTTCTAGAGTTAGGAAAGTGGCATATAGATATCACAGTTATGTTCTGGGATGTATTAGGCTTAACCCAGAATAGAGAATTTATGGAACTCTTATTTAACTGGACTCTTTGTTGATGTCTTGTATTTTTGTTTCCGAGTTCGTCCAGATTATCTATTCGACTACAAAAGACGTTCGAAGACATTTTGATTCCTTTTTGTTACATCATGTTTGAATCAACGTGTATTTCAAAGAAGGGAGGAATGTAGTATACGTTGCTGACCTATACTGTAGGAATACATGCGCAGTCGTGTTATAAAAAAAAATGAAGCAAATGGCGTGTTGGTGTTTTCATTGCGGTTAGATCCGAAATAGCCTACACTAATGAAAATGAATACCGTAAAATGTGATTAAAGTGATACCTGAGCAGGCACTACTTTTATACCCTCACAGACATGGAACATATTTTATCTGAACCAAGCGCGATCGATCATTTGCCATGATTAGGACAACTAAATCTCTCTCTCTATTGAAATAAAAATATTTTGTGTTATGCCATAAGTTTATTAGCTTTAAGATATTGATTGCTCTGATCCTGGCAAAGGCCAAGTCCTCATGCCCTAACCTATAACACAGTAGTATTGCGAATTGTCGATGTTGAACTGAAGGAAAGAAGGTTGGGGTTCCATGTTCACTTGGAGGAAGAGGTTACTGACGCTTATCGGCGACCCGATAAGTTGATTTAACGAAAAGACAACATTGATGCTTCTCCAGTTTTGAAAGAGGAATCAAATTAAGAATCTCTTCGGTTTCAAAGCATAACAGTATCAAAAGCAGCAACCTCTCCGTGCTGCAAACATATGACAAGTAAAATTTTCAAGTGTCCAACAATTGCTATCACCAATTTAGAGGAATGCACTAGCCATAGAGTCCTTTAAACAAACTTGCCGATCCTCGGGGTAAATCATATGTCGCAAAGCAAACGCGCCACGTTTAGCTGTTTTCTAGTGTCTGTTCTTGCATATAAATGTTATTTCTATAAATGAGAGTAATGTATGTATTGTAGAAAGAGAATGCGTTTTATTTTTTTAATGCGAAGAAATGCGAGTCCCTATTATTTAGACGACCCAAGACTCGACGTTACCAAAAGAATGACGATGATATTACTTTTACGGTAAATGGGACAGTTGTAAAGCCAAACATCAGTTGCAAGCTACTTGGTGTTCACACAGATGAAAAACAGCAGCTGGCAAACTCGAAAAGCTAAACGAGCGTGCTATGCGATGTATTTTTTTATGCCATCATTAGCACCTACGACGAATTACTGATAAAGGCAAATATGCCAAGCCTGCAAAATAGAAGGATTCAGGACATGTGCATACTCATATACAAAGCTATCTATGCAACTACACCAACACCTATTAGTGGTCTCCTGTCATTAAGAAGTAATAAATGAAATCAGCTGCGTGGTAAAATGAAGCTGATTCTACCAAGAGCAAACACGTCTAAGTATGAACTGCATACTTTAAGGTATTACTGTCCGAAGATATGGAACTCCTTGCAGGATTAACAAAGAACTGCTCCCACCATTAAAAATTTTGTATCACAAATTAGAAAAATAACATTCGATACTTGTAATTGTTACTTTTGCTGTACATACATTTTTGTTCAATCTCCTCGCTTTCATACCATTTCTCTTTTATTATTTAGTTGTATATCATGTATAATTAATTTTACTTCCTTTCAATTTCCTAATGTGTAAATACTCCGCTTATTTTTTTAGCCAAAATATTTTAACTCGAATACTCTTACTTCTCAAATACTTTTCATAAAATTATTTGTTGACTCAAAACATTAGCTGTACATGCTAAGAGCCTAACAAGCTCCAACTGATTCGAGTATAAATAAAGTTAAGTTAAGTTAAGTTATAAGATATCGCAGTTATGAATGTTACTTGAGCCGTAACGAAAGAAAAGCATGAAAAAATCAGACTTAAACGGACATTATTTTAACTCTCAGAACCTGCTCAGCTTCACAATCTTCAAAAATGCGCTTCTTTCCGTAGTTCATATATATGTCTTTCATAAATAGCCTTCACTGATGTTCACATCCTTTCAGGGTTCACTTCATACTCACAATATGGCCGCATTCCAGCTGGCTTGAAGGCTCAATTGATAAATTAAGGCATGCAATAGTGTCGCACGAGTCATGGGCTCAGATGCCGTTCATGCCTGACTTCATTTATTGTTCAGAAGCCATTTACTGTTTTGAATGATAACATAAAATGTTTGTTACTAAACTTTTTCAGAGCCTTTTTCTCGAGCTCTGTGTGGTGGTAAATCCACACTTTGTGATTATTTTAGCATAGTTCCGCCCTTCAAGTTCTACAACTTGAGCAAGTAGCACATTCGGATGAAGGGGCGTTTCCTTGTCCATTTTATTAATTTTCAGCACCACATACGATGTAATCCTGAAGTTCGAACTTCTTCCTCTTCTTCTCCTCCTTCAATGTCTGGCTCATCCCCTTCTTCCAATTGTTGACTATTTTTAACTTCTGCTAGTCCAGTCATTTGTGATCTTTTGATTTCTTTTCTATGAGAGAATCCGGAAACGGCTTCATACGCCATTTTGGCAATAGCTCTGTGAATGGTTGTTTCTTTTATAGGCTGCTTCTCCAAGATAATGACATCTGTCAGTGTGGTTTGGTGAAAACTTGTTTTCTCAAATTAAACAGCAAATGTTTTGTTATGTTGTTCTATTTGCCCGTGCCACTAGACCCTGAGTCGATGGATTCTTGGTGCAATGCGCACGTGTTTAATGTTGTGTTTGTGGCGAAAACCAGTCTTCACTTTACTCACAAGTTCTTTTCCTTTGTCAGCCGGATTGCAGCTTTACCATCCGCAATAAACGCTCTATTGTTCTAGCAACTTCTGATGTTTCCTTATCTCAGAGAGAAAATATCCACGAATACTTTCAGTAATGATCTGCGACATGAAGAACCCATTTATGCTCCTTAGAACAATTACAATGTTATTTTACGAAATCAATCAGATCTATTTGCACATGAGAAAGAAAACTGGATGCTTGAATTCCGGCGGTTTGTTATGAGGTTGCCTATTTACCGAGTTAGGTTTTCGAGTTGGACTTCGAGTTGGATTTTCGAGTTTGGTCAGTGTAAATGCAGACTGCAGATCTGGAATAAAATGCAGACTAAGATTATAATGTAACTGTTGAAAAAGCCCAACCACATTTGGTAAATCACGTGACCAAAACAGAAAATGCCTAAAAACTCAGCGACTTAACTATGTTTTTCCCAATTTTTTAACGCAACAGTATGAGAACATTCTAACACAAAATCTGTAGTATGGATTTTAAAAGAAATTCATCATCAAGTCTCATCAAGCCAGTAGGCGCATAAGGCCTCCACGCTGTCTGACCAACACTCCCTGTCTTGTGCCACCACTTTCGCTACTTCCCAGCTCCTCCACCGGGGAATTGTTTCGCTCTTTCTGGACTGTTCTTCTCCAAGTAGTGTTTGGTCTTCCTCTCGCCCTCCAGCCTTCAGGAGTCCACCCTAATGCTGTAAAGCAGTCGTTGTCACCCTTTCTCCTTAATGTGACCTAGCCAGTTCCACCTTCTTCGTCGCACCTCACAGCTTATGTCAATGATCTCAGCAAGCTCAACCACCCGCTTGTTTGTCACTTTCTGCTGCCATCTAATCCGCATTATCCGTCTCAGGGACTGGCATTGGAAGCTATTTAGTTTCCATACATCGTTCTTGGTGATTTTCCACGTGTCAAAGCCACATAGTAGGACAGGTCGAACTAAAGTCTTGAATAGCCGTATCTTGGTTCTCCTTCCTATTCCTCTAGCGGCCCAGACCCTCCCTAGTCTCTGGAAGGCGCCACGCGCCTTCTGCAGAAGGTGCACAATGTCTTGCTACCTCCACCCAACATGTCTACCATAGCTCCCAGGTACGTAAACTCCTCAACGTCATCCATTGCTTTGGCATCCACCACAATCTTCTCGCTGCTACTAGCACATTCAGTCATTAGAGTCTTGCAATTTCTCGCATTCAGTTTGAGTCCTACTCTGGCTGCTTCCTCCACCAATCTCCCAGTCTTTTCATGCAAGTCATTAAACCTAGATGACAGTAGAGCAATGTCGTCTGCGAAATCAAGGTCCTACAGCACGGTTGTGAAATTCCACTTTATCCCTCTTCTCTTGTCTAAAAATCTGCTCAGTTGTACTTCTCTTGGGTCGAAACCCAGCCTTCTCCTTTCGAAGATCCTTCTCTACACCTTTCTTGATCCGCTCCAACAGCATCCTAAAAAATATCTTACTGATGACAGGTAGTAAAGTCACTCCCCTCCAGTTCGACCACCTCTCAGTTTCCCAAAGCCTGTTGTAACAACTAGTCAGCCTACTTGCAGCGACGTCCATATCAGCTCTCAATAATTCCAGACACACTTCATCTACTCCAGCCGCTTTCCCCGGATTTGTCCTCTTCAACGCAGCCTTGGTCTCTTGTAATCGCCATCTTCCCAGATCTGTTTCCTCAATCTCCTCCGATTCTACTATCTCATCCTTTTCCACAGGATTCGTTGCGTCATCTGTTTAATACTTCACTGCAGTCTTTCTTTTGTTTCGGTCCTAAACACCCCTATTTCTTGCTTCCGCCTTTCTCCAACTATCGACTTAGTAATGCTGTATAGTTCCTTGCTCCTACCATTCTCGGCGGCCTTCTCTGCTGATGTAGCCGTCCTCTCTAACCAATTTCTCTTATCTTCCCTAGCACATCGCTTCACTTTGTTTGAGTAGTTTCGATCTTGCACCCTCTAATTTCAATTTTCCCTCCTAATTTCAATTTTGCCTCCTTCCTCTCCTTGATCGTCTCTCGTGTTTTGCTTCCAATCCATGGCCAAGAAGAAGACTTCAAAGAAATTATTTCTCAAAACAATTATGACGTCATAAGCCCCACGTTTGATACACTTTTCAAACTATCCGTTCCACTTTTTGCTAAAATAGAAATTTCATGCTACAGTTTACGAAAAATGATGAGCCGTTTCCCATCCGGAGAAAATACCACCTCTTCCTTTTACTTCCTAAGAGCATTTACCTGTTTTTCACTGAAACCCACGGCGGAGGACTGGGACTAGCCGCGCATGCGCCTTCCGATTGAAGTGGTGTCAGATTTCCTTTGAAAACGTTACTTTATAGAACCATCCATGCAACCTTTTTATAGGGCACTTTGACTAAAAAGCTTCCTTAGCAACCATCAGACCTCTGATGGTGTGAGATTCTATTCTCAGGAGCGGCATGGTTCAATTCGACCTGTAATGTAGCAATGAGCGAAGAAGGTTGGCTCAACATTGCTCTCAATACTCAAGAGAGGCCATAGATCCTAGCAGGCTGGGATCCACTTGTGACCTCTTTTCCTAACTTCTCTAAGATAGCGCTGGAGTTTCCCTTCCCGGGTAGCGGTAGGGTCGGATGTAAGGACCCTGAATTTAGTAGTGTCGTTAATGATTTTAAATAAACCCTTGTCATATTATTCTAAGATGCACAAACCACGAGCGCCAAATTCCACCCCACCATTTCGGCCCATAGTTTCCTCCACAGGCACCTACAACTACAGCTTGGCCAAATACTTAAGTAATCTCCTCCAACCTCATATTCCATCCACATTCATTGCTTCAGATTCCTTCACTTTTGTGAAGGAAATCAATGATATATCTTTGCATGGGATGTTTATGGTGTCCTTCGATGTTGAAAGCCTCTTCACCAACATCCCTCTAGATGATTGTATTAACCTTGCCGTCAAGTATATAACTGAGGGTAAGCCAGGTTTGAAACTTAGTAAACATGAGCTTAAAAGGTTGTTTGAGTTTGCTACCAAGGAAACTCACTTCCTGTTCAAGGGTAACTTCTATGACCAGGTGGATGGTGTAGCCATGGGGTCCCCCATTGCCCCTGTTCTCGCCAATCTCTTTATGGGTCACCATGAGAATATATGGTTGGATCAATACGGGATTCAGAGGTCTTATTCTATCGTCGCTACGTAGACGATACATTTTGCCTTTTCCGCTCTGAACGGGATGCAACCCTTTTCTTCAATTACATCAACAATCAACACCCCAATATACGCTTTACAATGGAGCGGGAAACTGACCATGTTCTACCTTTCCTAGATGTTCTAATCAATAACACTGACCC
>BLFP01000032.1:1542814-1550314 GCA_014634505.1 Montipora efflorescens | reverse complement strand
GTTTCCATAAGCTAAAATTTTCAGCCCAAAATAAGGAAACCCTAAAGTTAATTACTTTATTTTGAAAAACTAGACATTGTCAAATGACAAGAACCATTTGCATGCGAGGATGGCAAAAGGCGGCGTGGATGCAAATGGATTAAAATATGAATTTTTAAAATTTGTTAGGCTGAACATTAAGTCAAACATTCAAGCTTGGCTAAGAAATTTTTGTAAAGTTTGACAAATTTCGTTGCAAGTTGTACCAAAATGGGAAAATGCTTTCTTTCATGAAGTTTAAGCTTTTAACAACTACTCCATAACTTTAGGGAGCAGTTTCTGCATTTTTTAAACATTTTGAGCAAAGACACCGTGAAACAACCTCCTACATTAAATTGCCAAAATGATATATTTATTTTGAATGTAATCACTTAAAGGTCTGCCTATGACAAATTTCCTTTGGTTGTCCAGACACCTTTGAAAGTATACAAAAGAGACCCTTTTGTAGGAACCTGTTGGCAGATATTTGGCATAATTATACAAAACCCTGTTTAGCGAACTAAAATCAAGCAGGTTCTATATGTGAGTAACAGTTAAACTGCAATAAGCACTTTAACCAAGGAGTTTGACTTTGAGATCGCAAATATTCATTTTTCTGGCAATCAATACCTATATCTCATACATAGTAATTAGGACCTTGTCAATAACCCACTTTAAGCCTGAATTTCCAAGTATCCCTATTTTGCCAGACAAAAAAATATATATATGTTTGTGTATGCAGGCTTTTACTATTAATTTTTTTTCTCTGACTAAGAAAACTTTGTTGGTTCTGGTCAGACTGTGGTTTTAATTGTGAGAATGCTTCTGATGATCAGCTGTTTTGTATTGGGTTGGGTGCTTAATTAAGACATACTGTACTATTGTTCATACAATGTATGATTGTGTCAGCAATAACTGCTGTCATCAACACATACATTGACAAAACAATTATTGTTATTGTGACCAACAGCACTAATTCTTTTTTACTTGGCAGATTGTTTACTTTTCCTTTTCAACAATCACAAATTATCTTTAGTCATACTTTGTCTCTGTACAAAGCCAAACTGAGTTAGGCTTGTGAAGATGGGCATTCTTTGTTTGTTCATTCTTACGACCCTCTCTCTTCCATCAGGTTGAGTTAGGCTTGTGACGATGGCCATTCATTGTTTGTTCATTCTTACGACCCTCTCTCTTCCATCAGGTTGAGTTAGGCTTGTGACGATGGGCATTCTTTGTTTGTTCATTCTTACAACCCTCTCTCTTCCATCAGGTTGAGTTAGGCTTGTGACGATGGGCATTCTTTGTTTGTTCATTCTTACGACTTACGACCCCCTCTCTTCCTTCAGGTTGAGTTAGGGCATTCATGGTTTGCACTGAGAACTTTGTTTCCTTTGTGGCCCTCTATTCAGTTGTCTATTCAGTTTCAATTCTCCTTTAATGTGAATGGGTGCACATCCGTGTCAGTGGGAGGAAGATGCTCAACAGTTGTTTAGTCATGGTAACATTTTATTAAAATAATTTACATGTATGGCATGGAGAAAGTCCATTCATTTTGACCAGTTTAATTGCTAGACCTATATGTCCTGCAGAAATTTTACTGATCTTGTTATCCATCCAGCTCAAGATGTGACTGTCATAATTGGCGAGTCAAGGGAATTTTTTTTTCCAGTTGATCTGGAAAGATATATAGCTAAATTTGTTGACTGCTCTGCACCATGATAACAAATAGATCTTACAGTACTACCTCAAGCTGCTTTTTTTTTTTGCCAAACCGCAAAGACATTCATGATAAATAAACATGTTTCAACTTAAGCGTAAGGTTTCTGCATCTAAGAATTACAGGGGCTCGAGTCTACTTATTACAAATACTAACAATCACAGGATGCCCACATAATGTGTTTGATCCTTGGTATTATTGAATTTAGAAGCAATGTATGAGAATAGCAAAAAGTTCCATATTATTGTACAATTCTCGGATAAATATTTGCATTTAAGATGAGAATAAACTAACCTTCATCCGAAATGTTCTGCTGTGTCATTATTGTGGCTGCTTGTGGCAAAATTTAGCGATTTCAAGGACGTGTGTTGCTCAGGTAAAAATTGCTACAATTTGCCATTTCCAGCCCATCATTTCAGATAGTTTATCCTCATCTTGTGTAAATATTTATCACAGAATAGTACAATAATAATTATGGAACTTTTTGCTGTTCTCATACATTGCTTCTAAATTCACCCTTTGTGTGGGTACCCTGTGATAACAATGATTAGTGAGTCCACAGCTAGATCTGAAAACTCAATCAGCATTACTGCTGGCTCTACCTACATGTAATTAATATTAGTCTCTAATTTGTTTCCTTTTTAATTATTTTTAAGGCTACCATGGAAATAGCAAGGAATTGGAAATTAGCAATTGTGTACCTGAAGAGATCAATAAAAATGTAAAATGAAGAGCTAGTTCAAGGTTCCAGTTGTTCTGCATTATTGTAGAGAATACAGGTTTTTATTATATATAGAGGGCGAATTTCATGTGATAAACCTTCCAAATAGAATTCTCTCTTCCTATATTTCACATGTGGAAAAAGTGATACGTCCAATCATCTTCCAGTATAGCTTTTTTCACATGTGAAAAATATACCCGTTGAGTAGAATCACCTATTAGCCAATCAGAACACAACCCTCAAATGGGTTCCAGTTGAGAAAACATGTTTGTGTTTTTCGCAAAACATGGCTTCAACACGTTTTGTTCCACCTGAAACAACTTTAGAGGCTTTTATCGAGGAGCAAGCAAACAAAAACACGTTGAGTAAAACCAAACGAGATGTTTCCTTACTCAAAGAATTTATTAGAATGAAAGGAAAAGACGAAGAATTCGAAAACATTGAACCGAGAGAGCGGAATATCTCCAACATCTTGAGCAGTACCACATCAACTTCGAGAACCCTCGCAATTGAAGAACGAGAAGATGTCAGTTTATCAGAAAACCAAGAATCACTTCAACAAGTATTGTCCCTACTTCCAGGTGCAAATATTCACGGAGGAACGTTAAATATCTCGATAAACAGTGTAAGTCAGCAGAGTCCAAACTTGTCTATGCACAGCGCGAAGCGCCTCTATTATGTGATTGAATCAGACAGTTTCATTTACTTTTGATTTACACGCTCTTATTCTCCTTTAATATATAATAAACAAATTACACCATAGAAAGTTCTTTGTACGGATATTATTTACTCGTTGCAAAACTTTAGAAACGAACGAGTGACCGTAGCGAACGAGTGAGTTTCTCAAGTTTTGCAACTTGTGAATAAAAATCCGTACGGTGCACTTTCTATGAAGTAATCTATTTATCCTAGCAAGTATTTTATTGCTTTTGAGTACAATGTTGCTAGGTATTCTGAATTCTGTGCTCTCTTTCCAGGGTGACAAAAGTCTCCTGTAAAATTCAAACTGCTAGAGACAGCAGTACATGTAGAGTATCATACGAACACAGGAACTACAGTACAGCTGTGTGTTTCACATTATCGTTCCATTATCATTATCAATATAAGTATTGTTATTGTTATCATCATCATCATCATCATTATTATTCCTTTCATTTATATATATATATATATATATATTAATTAATTAATTAATTAATTAATTAATTAAATTCCTTGTTGGGAAATAAATTTGATCAGCTGGCTGGGAAACCAACCAATTTTATCTAGCTGGCTGGGAAATTTCTTGTGTGTCTTGCTGGGGAAAAGGTACAGATAATGCTTTCCCAGCAATACTGAAAAACACCTGAAAATGCCTTGATAACATTTATTTTCATTAACTGGGGTATAATAATACATTTTACAACAAATTGGTCGTTGGGTGCCCCCGTTTTTCTGCTCCTCCACTCTTAGTTCATGAGCCAGATAATTGTTTTGCAAATTTGATTCTTTTATTGGGTTTTACAGAGCAACAAATGTTCCCTCAGCGGTTCGCATGCTCAAATTAACTTTACTTACACATCATGCAAGTAAATGATGAACTTATAATGTGATCATGTAGATCCCAAAATACTAATGATCTCTTCTCACTCGTTGAAACTGACTTAAGGTTAACAGCTGAATCGTTGCCACTGGGAAGTATCTCCACCACTTCTGCTTGCACTGAATTCTCTTGCACTCAGCCGTCAACCACTGATCTCTCCTGTCTTGAACTGATCACCAACACACAGCATTCATCCTCTTTACTGAATGCTCCAGTTTCATCAAGTCCTGGAGGACAACCGCATTTACCCTTCATGACTACAGCATCAATACCACAAATTCATGCCAAGGAAAGAGCTACATGTAGACTTTCTTAAAGTCCTTTAAATTTTTTTTCCGCTAAGTGATGGCTATTTGCTCTAATCTTTGAAGCAATGATCAGAATCTGCCAACTTTCTGTGAGAGATATGTGTGATATGCTTGGAATGCCACCTGACAGGGTTTGCACAATCAGTTATGAATTAAAGAATGGCCATATCAGACAACTCACACCCCTTTCTATTTTTTTAAGCTATTTAACTGAAGTAGATTCCATGCCGCTGTGCATCTGTTCCGTAACCAATCTCAAAAATGTAGTAAGGACAAAACAGTGGCACGAGTTGAAAGCAGCGTTTCTGTCACTGGTGTTTTTACCACATTTTGATGTCTACTGTGATTCGGTACTAAACAGATGCACAATAACATGGGAACTATTTTCTTTTTTACATAATGAGAAAACTAAATACATGGTCTAAATTTACTCTTGGTGTGTAAATTAATACCCTTTGGTTTGTTAAGTAGGTAGGGTTCGAAAGTACTGTTAGTATTGTAAGTATAGTAAGTATTGTTAATAATGCAAGTATAGTAAGCTTTGTTAATTAAAATTTAAAATATATAAAAAAATAATAATAAAATGAAATAAAATAAGTAAAATAAAAATTTACTCTTGGTTCAAAAATTTTTAAGCCAGTGACAATTCTGTATTCTATTGTCTTGTATTCATTATCATAACCTGGAACAATGGAAAAGAAAATTGAAACCAGTTTAAAAATTCTTGACCCAGAGATAAATTCAGGCCACTATATGTACAATCATGACATCATCTATGTGTCTGTACTCTAAAAGATCATAAAACAAGTTTACAACTGACATTGTTACATATTTTTTTACAGAATCATTGAGAAAAACCTTGTTGAATGGCATAAGCTCTTGCATGAGTATGCTATAACTCAGTGGTAAAGTATCTGAACTAGTAATCAGAAGCGAGGTCACAGATTTGACTCATGTTGGGAACGCTAACTCTGATTTCTTCCTTTTATGCCTGTGTCATTCAGTGATAAATTCACCCTTCCATCTATTTTCTTAATACCATATACCAGAGAATTTAAAAGAAACTGTCTGTTATATGCCTCCTCACTGCATTACCATTCTCTGGACCTTGATATTGCTCCTGCACATCAAAGTCCTCATCATCTATATTGTCATAATCTACTTCAGGCTCCCTTAAACTAACAGCAATATTGTAACAAACAAAGCATGCAACTATGATTGTGCAAACCCTATCTGGTGACATTCTAATTTCAGAGTGTAGGATGTTGGAACTTGCGTTTGAGAAGCCCAAAGAAACACTCAATGTCACAGCGGGTTGTTTTTTGGGCATGGTTAAACTGCTCCATTGACGGCACTGATTGTGGTTGACTGTATGGAATTATAAGAAATGGTGTACATGGATAGCCACTATCCCCAAATTTGGAGCAATCCCACTTCCAACCCATGACTTCCCCCTTCCTACCCATAGCAGACATTTTGAAAATGTGGCTGTCGTGTGTGCTGTCAGGCCATCTCACCACCACATTTGTGAACAACCCTGCAAATAGAAAGTTTTTAAAATCAGTGATTCCTCTAAACATAACTGTAACTTTAATAAATGACACGTTCTCACCCCCCTTCCCTATTCCCCACAGGTGATAAAATTCTCAAGGTTTAAAGCATAAGTCAATGCTTACCTTCATGATTACAAATAGCTTGCCCATTTATCGAATGAAAGCCTTTTCTGTTGACATGGTCTGGTTCACTCAGGAAAGGCACCTTTATCCTCACATGTGTACCGTCCACACAGCCTATTGCACAAGGGAAGCCTCCAATTCGGAACAGACACCACTTGACTTCATCTCGCCCATTTCTTGTTGAGGGAAACTTGATGAAATCATTTACATGTACTTTGGCCGCAACGGCTTGTGTAACTCAATGGACAACTCAACTGACAGTGGATTTATCGAAGGACAAGAATGTACCACCAACAACTTCAAGAAAACTTCCCGACAACAAGAATCATAACATAACCAATGAGTGGCCTCTTCTTGTAGCTGGGGCAATTTCATCTGAGAGCAAGTCAATGATAAACTGGAGACCCTCTCTTCCAAAATGATACCGAGATCTCAACTCATTTTCCGAGTACCTTTCCAACGGGTCAATTTCTCTACGATATCCCCTAGCCTTTCTGGGATTATGATCTAAATTTTTTAATGTAAGGCGAAGACTACTGACGGCCATCTTTGTGCGACTACAATGGATAAAAAGTTATACAACCTACCTTGACTTGGATAAATTTATCTATTGGATAGTGGCTGGATAGTGCTATCCAAGTTTTGAACGACCCGAATGGCGTGAGCCGACACATTTTATCCACTGGATACCAATTTATCCGCAGACCGCTGGATAAGACTTATCCGCTCTTTTTAACACAGGTACACTGTACAGTGCTTAGACACTGAATGAAATGCTGTTTCAACACGAAACATTGAAGCCAAATCTTTTCCCTGACATGTACGCTATTCATAAAATCACCTACTATATTTACTGACTTACCTCCACTCAGCCTACTGCCAACTGAAGACAAAAAAGCAGATGCTCGTTCTGAAAAAAAATAATAAAAAAGAATCAAAAATGCAAGAACTGGTCAATTGTGTTACGTTTCGGACAGATGAGTCTTGAGTTTTAATCATAGTCAGTATTCATATGACAGGGCACTGCCAAAATCAAATGCTCACAACTATGAAATGACCTGGAAGCCATGAAATGACCCTTGAGGTCCCGAGGCCTCTTTTGTGAGCAGACGATCATCAAGACTATTATTATTGACACTAAGGTTACACAACAGTTCAATAATGCAGAGCATGATGTTCTTCATTAAAATTAATAGCAAATTCACAAGTATATTTTTTAGTGATCATAGAGGACTTGTGGCTGCGGAAACAAATTTTAAATTTGTTACTTGTGGAACCAACATGTTGCACATTGCATTTCTTGCACATAACTAAGTAGATGACATTTTTAGATTTACAACTAAGAATCTGCATAATGGGATACGTCCTCCTAGTACTAGTATATATATAGGTTAGTGAAGAGGGAAGTTAGGGGGTTAGGAACAACTAAAGATAGGAGGGGAACGTCAGAACAAGAAGGGAGGGGTGGGTGGTGAAAT
>BLFP01000032.1:1530016-1536666 GCA_014634505.1 Montipora efflorescens | reverse complement strand
CTCTTTGGCATTACAAAGCTTTTGCTTTCATGTCCAAAATGAGCACTCTACTAGGATGAGTCATTGCCGCTAGCAATTGCGCATGCTCATTAGCTCGCTAGTTTGAGCACTCTGGCATGGCTTAGATGTACCACATGTCTGGGACATTTGGGGTGGCTTTATAAGCTTAACCTCAATCCTAGTCATCCCCACTGCGATAATGAGGCCTAGAAGGCCTGTTATCAGTTTATAGTTGGGCTATCCCAGGGCGGAGCTCTATCGGTTTGTGAGTCGATTTGCGGCCTTTCCCCTCGTGGTTCTGCACGTTCCTTTACGTTCCATTACATCGTGTCTGATCTTGGTAATCCTGATGTTCCGCGTTCTTGGGCTGATGCTTCTGAAGATTTATATAGTCCAGTTTCAGTGTTGTTGTCGCTCTCCGGAGAAGCTGGTCTCTCGACGAATGAGGACACCCATATGGAAGTAAATCCCTCTTCTGCCTTACCATCTGCTTCCTCCTGCGATCCTGGTGTGGTCTTGTCTCACCCCTCTGCTTTTGATAGTAGTCCATCGTATCTTGGAAGTTCACCGATGAATGTTTCTTACGCAGCGGCTGTTACCCAAGACCGTCCTGGCCTCAATGGTGGATCCACTGCTGCTCGTCCATTTGTCACGCGATCTTTCCTCTCTCGCTTTGAGAAAGATCACTTCCACCCGCACAATGTCACTCCGGATCGACCTTGCACTGCCTTTTTTACCTTAGAGGATACAACTGTTACCTCAAAGCAGATCTTTGATAGCTTAATCCGTGATGGCATCCCATCTCCTTCTCCAACTCTGATTTTCGCTACCTTTTTGTGAGTAAGTCCTCCTTCATTGTAGCTAATCGTACCACCGTTCCTCATCCGGCTCGAGCTAAGCTTGTTTTTGTGACTGTGTATGACGCCCCGTACGAGTTACCGGACACAGCTCTGGACCATCGTCTGAAGAAGTATGGCCGTATCTACTCTTCCCGCCGTGGAAGGGTTCAGGGTTTTCCCAATGTTTTTAATGGCATGCGCCATTACCGTATGGATATAACTCCCCCTATCCCTCGTTATCTCCGCTTCGGGAGGTTCCTCCTCCGTGTCTAGTATGACAACCAGCCAAAGACCGGCCGCCGATGTAATGGCCTTGATCATCTGGCCAAAGATTGCCAAAACCTGGTCTGTTTCAACTGTGATTCCATCGGTCATGTCTCCAGATCCTGCCCTGATTCGATGAAGTGTTGTATTTGTAACGAACATGATCACGTGGCCATTGACTGTCCTTTCTCCTGGTTCCGGCGCCCGCACTCCTACCGTGACACTGTTGATCCTTCTGTTGCAGAGAATGCTGGTGCTGGAGAGACGCTTTCTGATACTGATGATGATGTTTATGATGATGATAATGGCGATGCTGCTGTGAATGATAATGATGATAGTGATGCTGCTTCTATGAGTGCTTCCCTCTCTGCGGATCCGGAAGTTCCTTCTGTTACGCCACCGGATGCTCCTGTCTTGCGCTGTGAAGCTCTAGAGGATGCTATGATCCCAATGTCTTGTCTGAGACCAATGACATTTCAGAAGAACCTGAGGTAGCAGCAAGTGAACAGGTGGATCTAGATAGCGCTTCTGCCATCGAGGTATCCCCGCCCGCTGGTGTGCTTCCTTTCGGAGAAAGCGCCCTCGGCCGGATCGGGATGCCTCGGGAGGTCAGGATTTTGATGTAGATTTGTTTGAGCCCACTTAGCCCCTTTGCCTTCAGGTGCTTCACGGTCAATGTCAGAGGCTTGAGCGATAGGAAGTTTATTTCGATCACTGATTATTTTCATAGCGCGAATCTTGATTTTTGCTTTATTCAAGAGACTATGGTTTCCAATGTGACTATCCAGTCCTCCTTTTCCTCCCGCTGGCGTGGCCCTAGCTTTTGGGCCCCGGCGGTTGGAAGAAGAGGGGGCGTTGCGATTTTGTGTTCTGACCGTTTTCGAGATAGACTTTCAGTTTGGCAAAGGGACTCGGATGGGCGTGTCCTCAGTCTTTTAATCAGTTTTGGTGACATCAATGTCAACCTTGTTAATCTTTATGTGCCTACGATTCCAGCTGAGAGAAGGGCTTTTCTTCGGTCGGCTCATGCATATTTTTTTCCCAACTCTCGGCTTGTTCTAGCGGGAGATTTCAACTGTTACGATTCCAGTTTAGACAAAATGGAAGGTAACATTTCTGTCGATTCGGGTTTATCCGATTTCAAATCATCTTGTAGTATTAGAGATGCATGGCGTTTCAAGCATCCTAGAGAGCGTCAGTTCACGTGGTTTAACCACGATTTCAGTATTGCAAGCAGATTAGACACCTTTTTTGTCTCCCGTGTTCTTTGAGATTCGATTAGTGAGTGTAGCATCCTCCCATGTGTCTATTCTGACCATGATTTTGCTGTTTTAGAGCTTGATCTGACAGATCCAGCTAGATCTGGGCCGGGTGTTTGGAAGTTTAATAATTCCCTCCTCCAGGATGAGGCTTTTTGCTCCGAGATCTCTGATTTGATTGATGCATATTTATCTTTTCGCCACGTTTTCCTTCGACTAAGCAAATGTGGGAGCTGTTAAAGAAGGATTTCAAGTCGACTTCAATTTCTTTTGCTCCTGATAGATGTAAGGAGCTTTCTAGAGATAAAGTCCTTCTCACCAATCGACTGATCGTGCAGAAGCGGCGATTAGCTTCAGGGGTCTCGGCAGTTTCATCAGAGATCTTAGAGTTAGAAGCCTCTTTAAAATCTATCTTTGACAGAGAGTTAGAGGGTTCTAAAATCAGAAGTCGTGCTAAGTGGTTGGTGGAAGGTGAGGCCCCCACTAGGTTTTTCTTTAGTTTCGAAAATCAACGACACGAAAAATCCTTACTATCGTCAGTTCTGACCCCAGAGGGGAATGAGGTCTCATCTCTTCCTGAGATGACGGAGGCTCATGAGCGCTTTTATTCTGCCCTCTTCGCTGAGGAGGAGATTGATCTTGATGTTCAACATGAGCTTCTTTCTCACGTTTCGAGCCGTTTGTCGGATTCCGATCGAGGATCTTGTGAGGGCCTCCTTTCCTTAGATGAAGCTACACAGGCCCTTAACCTCTCTAATAGGAATAAGACTCCTGGATCAGATTGTTTGACAGTTGAATTGTATTCAAATTTTTGGTCGGGGCTTGGCCCCCTTTTAGTCGACGTTTTCAATGAAAGTTTAAGTGATGGCGAACTGTGCGAATCTATGAAATCTACTGTTACTCGCCTTTTATACAAGAGGGATGATCGTAAGGACTTGAAGAACTGGCGTCCAATCTCCCCCCTTAATGTAGATTATAAAATTTGCTCCAAGGCTTTCTCTTTATGGTTAGCTAGGGTTTTGAGTTCTATTATCAGCCCTGATCAAACTTGCTCTGTTCCAGGAAGGTCTATCGCTTCTAATTTAGCTTTATTGCGTGATACTTTAGATTACATTGACCGCACTGGGGAAACGGGGATTCTAGTTTCTTTAGACCAGGAGAAAGCCTTCGATCGGGTTAATAGGCCTTTTCTGCTGACTCTTCTTGAGCATTATGGCTTTGGTCCTTCCTTTTGCAATTGCATTCGTACGCTATAATGGTGCTTACATGCGCATTCTCGTTAACGATTTTCTTTCGAATCCTGTCCCTTTGCATCGAGGTGTACGGCAGGGCGACGCTTTGTCACCTATGCTGTACATCGTGTGTGTGGAGGTTTTAGCTTGTGAGGTTACAGATTCTCCTGACATCGATGGCTTTCTCCTGCTTGGGGCTGGGGGATCCAGTTTAAGGTCGGGCAATATGCGGATGATACGACAGCAATTGTCAAGAATGACCGCCCTCTTGTTTCGCTCTTCCGTGCAATATCCTTATATGAGAAAGGCACCGGAGCAAAGCTGAATGGCTCTAAGACTGAGGCCATGTGGCTTGGTGCTTGGAAAGACCGCTAGGACAAGCCGCTTGGCCTCAAATGGGTGCAAAAAATGAAAATTCTCGGGGTTGTCTTCGGTACAGTTGATGTGAATCGTGATAATTGGGAACCTCGTTTGTCAAAACTTGACAAGTCCTTATCCCTGTGGAAGTCGCGGTCTCTATCCTTGATTGGAAAAGTACTGATCTTGAACATTCTCGGTTAAGCAAACTTCTCTATGTTAGTCGTGTTTTGGATCCTTCCAGATGGGTTAAACCGTTTGATTTGGCCTTTTTTGTGAGGCGCCAGGCTAGAAACTGTGGCCCGTAAGACTATTGTTTGCCCTACGTCTGAGGGAGGTTTGGGTTTGAAAGACTTCGTATGTCAGGGGAAGGATTTACGCCTCGTAGCCTTAGTTAACGTTCTTGGCGAGTTGTGTCACAAGTGTTTTTGTATGGCTAAGTATTTTTGCGGTGCCCGCTTGGCGCCCCTGCGGTCTGAGTGGTCAACGTTGCGCGACAATCTGACGCCCAGCGCTGCCCAGACCACTAGCTTTTACGTCTCGGTTTTGAGCTCCCTTCAGTCTGTGAATATCCCCCGAACCTTTCTTTATTCGGCGAAGTCCCTTTATCCGCTTTTTCTAAAGAAGGTTTACACC
This sequence comes from Montipora efflorescens, assembly GCA_014634505.1. Classification (NCBI taxonomy): domain Eukaryota; kingdom Metazoa; phylum Cnidaria; class Anthozoa; order Scleractinia; family Acroporidae; genus Montipora; species Montipora efflorescens. Next base: position 1,532,079 of record BLFP01000032.1, on the reverse strand, counting down.
ATTCCGATTCTTCCAGCTTTTTGGTCTCCCCTCGTATCTGCGCGTTTTTCCCTGTCTCGCCATTGGCGTTTAGTCCGTCATGATTTCACCGAAAACTTCAAAAACGACTTAGCCTGGTTAATTACTCTTCCTGAGATTAAAGTGCGTCGCTCCCTTCGTGATTGGGGTTGTATAGGATCCTCCCGCTGTGCGTCTTACCCTAGGGATGAAACTATTGACACAGCCCGCGCGTTAAATTGGTTTGGTTCCACTTCTTACCCCTCCTAACTAGTCCCCTGACTTCGCCTTTTTGGCCGAATTGCGCTTTTGTGTTCTTTTATGAGTTCCCCACTCCTCATGCAAAGAACCTCCGCCTTATCTTATACTTGATCAAGTCTATTTTATATGGTGTTTGGAAATTTCGAAATAAGGCTGCATTTCACAACGGGAGAGAAAACTCCAGAGCCATACTTAAGTATATTACAGCATCTGTAAAGGGTAGAATCCTTATCGACAAATACCGGTTTTCCCCGAATAAGGTTCGCTCTCTGTGGGTCCATCCTGCAATTTGCCATTTCCGGGATAATGATAATCTTCTTTTCCTTGTCTAGCTGCTTGTAAATTTCGCTCTAACTTATCCTGGTTATCTAATTTCGCTTAGTAATGTATGTTGTAAATATTTTTATTCTCCTGAATAAGGTTTTATAATAGTACTGTCTGCAGTTAGATATAGCTCTTTGGCATTACAAAGCTTTTGCTTTCATGTCCAAATTGCGCACTCTACTAGGATGAGTCATTGCCGCTAGTAATTGCGCATGGTCACTAGCTCGCTAGTTTGAGCACTCTGGCATGGCTTAGATGTACCACATGTTGGGACATTTGGGGTGGCTTTATAAGCTTAACCTCCATCCTAGAAATCCCCACTGCACTGGTGAGGCCCAGAAGGCCGAAACAGTATTGTCTGCAGTTAGTTTATATACTTCACAGTAATCTTGAACGTCTGTAGGGAGAGTGCTCGATAGTAAAAAGACTAGAGCGTGAATATAAAGAAAGTAATAGAATCAACGTTAACAATTGATCTGACTAGCCATCTTATTACTAACTAGGTTCGTACCGCACGAACTGTGTGGCACTCTTCAGATAAAATGCTAAGCTAAGATATACTGTATATATACCTCAATGAAAAAGAACTTAATTATTCAAACAAACTTAAGAAATCCGAAATCTAAGTATTACTGGGTTGCAAACCCAGTCGGAATCTGCGTTTCCTTTCTCCGTTTTTTTCCTGTCATTCCCCCACTAAGTGGTGTCTTTGTGCATAGAGTCTTCTACGTGTGTTTTGATGGGTTTCAGGGGGTAGGAGAATGCGTAGATTTCTCTGGTGGACGCAGTAGAATATTTAATCAACCTGCAATGGCGTCGGGGTCAATAAAACACAGATGGTGTTTTGGTGGATCTTTAAACAAAAGATACCTTTATGGACCTCAAGAATGGAACGTCAATTGGATAAACATGACAGGCGACGAGTAATGGACTTCGACAACAATCTTTTGCCCGTCGAGCAGTAATCAAAGTGAACCGAAGTTCCAATATTTTACCAAGTGTGGTGTTATTTACAACTCTGAAACCAAATGGAAAACTCTCTAGTAACTTACATATATGAGTTCAACAAACATACTAGCTGAACATATATGTCCAGATTAATAGAGCCCCACCTCGCTCTCCTCTCGATCACACGTTTTGAGGCCTGGAGACCACTAGTCCATTTTGGGAAAGCATACACACACTATTCCCTTAAATTATTGTGGATTTGGCCAAATTTAGCCTATTTTTGACAAAAATTTGGAGGTGTTCGAAAGGTGTGTTCTTGGGTGATTCAAGGAATGATCGAAGCGGCGTAAACATTCGTTTTGTTGATAAAGACGAGTTGCCTTTGGCACATTTTATGGAACACCGCGTCTCTCAGAACGAATTTTACTCTGATGATTCGGGATCCAGCTATGAAGAATCAGACGAATCGACATCCGACGAGGGCACGGACGAGGAAATGGATGTAGAGGTACAAGACTGTTCAGAGGAGATAA
>BLFP01000032.1:1520016-1522516 GCA_014634505.1 Montipora efflorescens | reverse complement strand
CACCATTGCGTGATCCACGCTAAACTGAACACCGCATGCGCAGATCATGGGTGTGTCCGTTATTTTCCAGTTGTATCGTAACTTGATTGCATCTCTAAAATTCCTTCTCATTCAGATTTTAATCTAGCTCTTTGAGAGGAATCACGGTCAGCCAATTTGATGATCCCTTCTTTGTAGCTAACTCGACAGCTCGCTTAGCTTTTGTCGGCAGGGAGTTCTTCACCTGCTTCAGCCTCTCACTTAGACAGTCATCTTTTGTTTTCGTGTGCTCAGTTGCAGTTTTCAAATTTCTGAAGCATCTGGAGGCTGGTGCTTTTGTTCAAAAATTCGCCTCACGAGTAGATTAATAACTTTCATTGAAGCCTCGTATTCAGAAGATGAGTGAGGTCGCTACAGGCCGGATCTGTAAAATGATCCAAGGCCTTTCATGCGCACAATAAAACCAAGGAAGTTGCTCTATACTTTAGTGACTGCATGGTCAGTGACAGCTTGTTTGATAACCTCATTAATCGCGCGCTAGAGTGGCTCCAATAATTGTGCAATACCCGGTAATGTTCTTAGGAAATATGTACAAAGGTGCCGCAGACTAAAAGTGAAAGCTGCATAGCTTGCTTGAGGCTGTGATATGGTTAACTCTGTGAGTTTAGTAACTTCATTGACCCATTTGTCTACTTTCTTCCCAACATATTCTTTAAGGAACGATCTAGATCCCAGAGCCGCACCCAATTCTTTGTGGCTTTCCACGGTGACGTTAATAGCAGTGTTTCTAAACACCTCTCTGGCAGCCTGTTCACTTTCCAGTTTGACTATAAGCAACATTTCTTGGCATTAGGGAAGTAACCCTGCGAAGGACCACTCTCTGATAGTTCGTCCCACCATTTCCTCACGTCATGCAGGGAACCACTTCCAGTTGCGTCATCAGCAAGCCAACACTGTTTTGCTGCGCTAGAGACGTGCAGTTGTGAATAGAGGGTCATCCTTGTAGCTCTTCACCCCACCTGTAATGAAAAGACGCGCAGGTTGTCTATAGGTGGTTATCAGGGTGTGTATCAGGGTCGGAAACAGTACTCGGATATTATGTAGTGCCGCAGCTCTGCTCATGTTGTTAAAAACGTTTGATGTATCAATTAACAGAACAGCATCCGTTTCATCGGCATCGAAGATGCTGCGCATTGCATGAATTGCAGCTTCACTTCAGCTTTTGGGTCCTGCACAAACTTGAAGGGAACCACGTGCATCAATGACATCGGGGTTTGCCACGTGCATAACGCACTTTCCCATTATCCTCCATGCAACTTCTCTGACATCGATCGGCCGGGCAGCGCCCTCACCTTTATCCAGGAAAATGAGTCGATTCGCTAAAATTGTCTCAATACCAAGAGGGTCGATAAATTCGGTGCACAAGAGTCGGGTCATTAACTCTACATACTCAGATCAGGAGAATTATAGCGTTCTTTGATGTGGTTTCGAGATTTTTACTCACTCTTGAAAACCTTCCTTAAATTTCCAAAATATCCAGGGAATCTGTTCAGAACATTGTTCAAAGTAGTAATACCCCTTCAAAGTCTGCGTTCGAATATTCCAAAATTTTAGCCAATTCCTTCCGAACAGATCTTTACCGAAATCCCCTGCCGAAATAGCGGCTGGTAATCGAGCTGGAGGATAATTATAAAGAATAATTATAATTAAAAGGAAAACGCTTCAAGAGCTTAGTTTGGTTTTAGGGGGGACATACCTACAACTGATGGGGTATTTCTACTGCGACAGTTATTGAGAAACACTTTGTCTGACTGTATTATATAATTATCGACCATGCAGCTGCATTTGACTAGGTTCCGTTGCTAATGTATGAAGTCCTGATAATTTAAACTGGGTGTATGAAAATTAATTGATCTTCTATAGTTGTTGTATGATGGAACTCATGACAGAATCTGTGGAGATATGGCCGACATTCTCATTGAAGCAGGGTCAAAACAAGGTTGTGGAAAGTCATCTGGTTCTTTGATTGGGTACTCAAGGTACTAAGCTGCTCATGAAATTGATCAACGTTTTCTAAATGACGTGGGAATTGAATGCAAATTTTCGATGGCAAATGCATGTTATCAACGAAACACTGGACGCATGCCTGCAGTTGAGGTGATCAAATGGCCTTGACTTGCAGATGATGTTGTAGCTTTTTTTTTTTTATTAAAGGAGCTTTACGAGCTACCGGAGAAACTAGAAATCATACACAAGACATTTATGTTCAACATTTTTGCTTGAAATAAGTTATGAATCGAAAGAGTATACTAAATATATCCAGAACAGAGACTGACCATTTGAAAGACTGCAAAATAGGTTAGGAGTCCTTGGATCAAAGTTAGTAAACTGTTTCATGTTGATCCATACAAGGCTGAAAAGCCTTCAGCGGACTTCTGCAACAGAGCTGTGGCTCTCTTTAGAGAGATGTCCCCACATATTCAGATTGTCAAGCAAAATGGAAGTATACTGACCGGCCCAA
>BLFP01000032.1:1507516-1512516 GCA_014634505.1 Montipora efflorescens | reverse complement strand
AGGCGCGAGGGAAATTGCCCTTTTTCGTTATGTAAGCCAGAAAAGGCGACTATGTCTTGTTTAAGGTTGCTGTCAGCGTTCAGGAGTGTCTTTCGGAAAATCGCTCTTGTTGGCGTTGTTTTTAAATAAACTCAAGGAATCTATATCACTGGACAGCTTATAAAATGTAGTATTTAAAAATTTCTTTTAACTTTCACGTTGTTTATTTCAGAAAGCGGGCACAAGCGCTCAAACGTGCCATGGTAACTGACCTTGTCTGCTCCGCAGAATTAATAACCCTTGAGTTAACACGGACATCCAAACAAACTGCACTTTATCACTCAGGAGATAATGAGCTAACAAACTATGAGAGGCTTTACCATATTCTAATTGGTTCTTGAGAAAATTCAATGTAAAGTTGGCCAATAGAATTTTTTTCGTATGCAGGCCATGCACTTGGACGCCGGGGAAAAACTATTTAGAATTTTGAAAAAGCACCTGCACGATTCATGACCCACGAAAGTCCTTCAACTGGCTCTTCCATAATTCTTTTAAAAATGCCAAATGATTAATCTACTTTTCGGCGACTCAGCAACCTGGCAACTGGTCAGGGAAAACAATCTTGTGTACGAAAGGACTCTGGATCTCATCTTACACTCTTTCCCCAAACCATTTTTTCTTTGCCGCTGTCCAAGAGCTTTTTGAAGTTTTGTTGCAATATCACCCTCTCCAAGAAGAGAGCCACGCTCGTCCCTACTCGTTTTCTGAACCATTCCCGCAGTTCTTGTCGCTCTCTGTCTAGTGAAGTATAGTCAGGAGCAACGCCTTTGTACCAGTACCATCAATTTTACCTCATTTCAGTTGATTTCTATCCGTAGATAATTTTCCTTGGGTTAATTAAAGGCTTTTCTGTTGCACCACCTCTAAATTCGATCCAACCAGAAACCCATAAGGGTTGAAACGAGTAACGGCCCCTTGTGTGCTTAGAAACAAGCTTCTGAATATTCAATTTGCTAAGTACCATATTTGGAACAACAAGAGCGAGCGGTTTCCAAAGATGGTACTTAGCACTGAAACATTCAACCAATCAGTTCGCACTGAATATTCGGAAGCTGTGAATGCGCGTTACACGTTTCAACCCTTATGGGTTTCTGATCCAACTCATACCATAAAGTGTATACTAGTAATGCCTTCTGCTAATAGCCAAGTATCTTACCAAACATAATCTAACTTGTCTGGCGCTCTATCAACATTTATCTTGTGACAGAATAAAGATACAAGAAAAGTAACCGTAGCGTAGTTAGCAACCTTTCGTAACGTATTTTGACTCAAAACCTATAGCCCCTGTCGTGGACAGCTGAATCGCACCAAGCATTCTGTAAGCATTCAGCAGTAACCTATCAGGAAGATGAATCTCACTTCAAATTTAAATGGTCTATAATTGTCCTGTCCTATGTTTTTTTTTAATCATTTTGGCTTGGAAAGGGGGTTGTCATTTACTCTAACGTAGAATATATAGCTTGCATCTTTGCAAAAGAGTTGAACTTTTTATCGAATGATTTCAGCATTTGCCAGCACGGTTACTATCGGTCCGGAAGTCAAGATGGAAGAATCGGACTCGATACGGATCGATGTCGATCTGTCAGAGGCAGCCCTCGCTCACCGGCAGTTCCTGAAGCTCGTAGATGAATACCCAAGTCTATATGCTGGTCCGCATGTCCAAAATGCAATAAGAAGATATGAGTGGGATTTTGGTAATATTAAAGAGTTTGGCTAGCTAGCTGGTCAGGATGGTTACTCAGTTCTTTTTTGCCCTTCTTCATTGGTTTTAATTTTACGGTGTAAGCTGTGTTTTAAATGAACACTTGTTTATGGCAGAACGGTGCATTCTGACGAGGAATGTCCCAACCAAGGTTGAACTTAATAGCTGTATTCCACCCAAAGGATGAGACGTTAAAAACATTTACTGATTTAATTTTCCGCTTATCCACTCTCATGTCTTCCACGTTAACAGCTTTTCTCTGTCATACTTGAGCCGAGGTAGCTGGCGAACTCTTGTTTACAAGTGAATACACACTTATTAATGACCGTTAATGGAGTGAAGTCTGGATGATCTCGGTACATTTTTAATTAATTAAATATCTTGCATCAAATTTTCTTATTTTTCTTTCTTTACAAAATAGATGTGTCAGTGGTTTCTTTGTAAGTCTGCTCGTTACTCTCTCATGTCGGCATCAATTCACCGTCATACGTCAAAGTAAGCAAATTTTGCATATCGAGACCGGTAAGAAATCGAGCTTTTATTTCCACCGTTTCCGACTACACATAACCTGTAACAGTACAGATTTTTCTAATACATCACAATCATCCTGTGAAGTATCTCTTGTTGTCCCCTTTGTATTTTCGCAATCGCTTTTGAAAGTTTGTTGTAGTTCTCGATGTAGCTTCTGTCGATAACATGAAATGTTGAAACTAAAATTGTACGCACATTCCAGTTAAGCTTTGAACAAAAACAAAAACTGCACATCACGATGAAACAAATAATAAACGAAATTTTTGTCATTTGTACTTCCCTATTTCATGTGCACGTTTCAGTTTTCTTGGCATTTCTCTCTGAATTCCAGGACTGACCGTCCCGTTCGGAAACTGACGCTCCTAGCTCATGTTTTAAATGAAGGGGGTAGTTTCTAAAGAAACTGTGGTGCTGCGTCGGTGTACCCTGGGTGCCAGAGGTTCTATTTTTCTTTCGCGAGGAGCGAGCGGTTAAAACGGAGAGGCGAAAAATACCGGCGTTTCTAAAACGAGGGTAAGGGTAAGACGAAGGGGGAGGGTAAGGGTAAGGATATGAATACAAAAAGTATCCTAAACATGCATAAAAGCTAACCTTAGGCCTAATTAGGCCTAAACAAAAGTTTAAGGTTAGCTTTTATGCATGTTTAGGATACTTTCTGTATTCGTATCCTTACCCTTACCCTCACCCTTGGTCTTACCCTTACCCTCGTTTTAGAAACGCCGGAAAAATACGAACCTCTGGTCACGGCGGTTTAGAATCTCACTTCCATGCAAATTCGGAATAAGATATCTTGCCAAACCGGCTTTCTACAGTGATGACAATGTTGTACCCAATTCAAGTCCTTTGAGAATAGAACGTTTGATTTTGACAGTTCCCATCGTGCAGCAACCAATCAAAAGCGACATGAAAACCACAAACTAATTACCGATGGTGGTTGCGGTTTAGTTTTCTCACGCGTGACTAGTTTCTTACTCGAAAACGATATTACTAGTGTTCACGGTTTTCGGATTTTCTTTCAGCTCTAAGATATGCGAATCAATCAAGGCATTCAAGGGACACATAAAATGCATCTTTTGGATAATGAATCCACGAACATGCAAATACGAACAAACTTTCGGCACAAGTTGAAATATCAAAGATTTGCGGCATCCAGTTGGCAGGACCTGGACAGGTTTCAATTCTAAAATCTCCAAAAATCCAGAATTTGCTGTGTATTGTACTGTGCAAACTTCTAAATACTCGCTCGAATTCACAGCCTTCCACCGCCAGTTTTGTTTTCGTAGCACTCGTGGCGCTCAAAACCGGTTTTGGGCCACTGAGGTGCACTATCGCCATTCAACCAGTGAAATTGAGTGTTAGATTGTTTTTACTCGGAAAGAACTGGCACTGACTATGAAAACCAATCAGCGACCGTGTTCATAATCACAAATCATGGAAGTGAGATTCTAAACCGCCGTGACCAGAGGTTCGTATTTTTCGCCTCTCCCTTTCAACCGCTCGCTCCTCGCGAAAGAAAAATAGAACCTCTGGCACTCAGGGTAGCGTCGGTGGGGAAGTAGTATACAAAAATTTGGTTTTATCAACAGAGATCATAATGTAAATTGGCCACCGTACAGAAATTCTAAAAACTGACGTTTCGAGCGTTAGCCGTTCGTCAGAGCGGTACGTCGAAACGCCAGCTTTTAGAATCTCTGTACGGTGGCCAATTTACATTATCAACTCCGTTGATAAAATTTTTTGCTCCTCATCTTTTAGTCTGGTTTGGTGTGCATTTCGAGTGTCCAAGGCAAAATGCGATTATATAGCCAATTACTTCTCAGCAGCAGTTTGAACAGAACTGCTGCAATCCCGAAAAAAATACATTAAAGGCAGTAGAGAGAGGTGTATTGTATTGTTCCAAAGATGCAATGCTATGTTTTAGTCAATTGAAGTTCTATTGTGCATTTTTCTGCACTTCCGGTTATCTACCCATTTTATAATTCAGTATACTTTAGGCATCCCGAGTAATCAGAAACGAAATTATCTACTTTAAGCAGTAATCAACCACTCTTCATGTATGCAAGCTCAGTATGGACATCGTGTAATAAAGACGTACTCGAGAGAGTACTTCGTATACAGAAATGGGCTGCGCGTATCATCCTTGAAACTTACTACGTACTATTCGTACTTATTTATTTAATAACGTAAACTGGATGCCCTTTTACAATAAAGCTTAAATAAATCGTTGTGTACTGGCCTAAAGGATAAACGGAACTCTACTTGACTATATAAACAGGCACAGTTTAAGAAAAACTCTGATGCCACCTGCACTCGAGAAACAATGGAAATTGTAACTTCAATTTATTGTGTCCCATTCACAGAAACGTTTCGGAGCGAGGACGCACCTTCGCTGTAAGAAATATAAAAGATTGGAGTAGTTTTTCCCGATCTTTAAAAACAGAGAAGTCGTCAAATCTTTCATAACTTAATTATGGAACCCAATATTTCATTCTCAGACAACAAAGGGATCGTCAGATGTAAGCTAATGGTGACATTGTTTTTAGACTTTAAGTAATTCTCATTGCTCGTAAGTTTGTAAATATTTTTTTGTTTTGACTAGTTTGACTATTTTCTCCTGTTACTTAATATTAGAGTATCTTTCTATTGTAAATAATAATGTATTTCAGTGTAGGTTTTTTATCTAATTAGCGTTTCTGTTATTGTAGTTACTGTCACTGTCACCCTCATT
>BLFP01000032.1:1490016-1500016 GCA_014634505.1 Montipora efflorescens | reverse complement strand
ATTCAATGTTGGAGTTCTTCAGGTGCGAAAAGTCCCCATTTTTTTCCCTGGAAAATCCAACATTGAAAAGGGGGAGGGGGGTTAGCTACCTTCCCAACACTTTTGTATATGATTGTAGTCATATAATAATAACAAATTACGTACTTGACTAAAATCTTTTTAAAACATTGAGTTTAAGTCAATGATGGGGTGCAAAAGATTGTCTCTCCCTGTAAAAGTAATAACTTTTTATCGCATTAGTTACAGTAATATAGTAATATCAATTATAATTAACATAATAAAGTAGAAGAAAATAAGAATTACCACTCTATGATTGTTCCTCTATCTTCCAAAATGTCGGAATGGAGGACAAATTGTCCGAAATACTAATCGTGTGCATTCTGATAGTCCTTTGCACTTCCCTCATGATTGAAATGAGGTCCAGGGTTTGCCAACGCTTGGAAAGAACATCAAAAATAGTTGCCACAACACCACTGCTACGCGAATACTTCACATGAAGACTTTCAGGAACTTCTCCCAGTGTTCCTTTTTCAGGAGTTAACAAAAGCTTTGCTTCAGTTGGAAAAGATTGCAACTTCTCGATTACAATATCGGTAATCTTATTTGAGTCGCCGAATTGAGCATCGTTGACCATTTGAAAGAGGAAAAAAATAACACTTTGGTTACCTATAAGGAAAAAACAATTGAAATAAATAAATAAAAGGGCTTTTAATTTTTAATTCGGAATCAATTTGCAAAATGCATTCGAGGCACACAGTATTAGGCAATTCAAGCATGGCAAAAAGTATTAACAGCCAGTTGTCGCGGATAGTGGCGAGAACGCGGGAATTGTCTTGCATTAATACTAGCAGACAATTCGTTGTTGGACACTCAAACATATAGTCAGCAAGGTTTTTTTTATTTCATTTAGCGTTAACTCTCACAGTTAACGCTCTCATGCATGTTTCTTGTTTTCTTACGAAAACTATGACACAAACGTGCGCGAATTCGTGACGGCTTTGCCCTTAAAAGAAGCAGTAGCACAGGCAGCCCGGAAGTACTGTGTGTTTTTCAAGCTTCATATTTGCGATCTATAAAAATATATTTTTAAATGAAGCCTGCGTACCTCTAGTCCAATGTGTCTTTTGTAGCTATGGTGGGATCAAATTGTCTTTGGTCGAGTTTTATCTTCGCTTGCATCGTTAACTATATAAACAGTAATGACTGGTTACGCGGGAAAGGAGCTACCTTCACGCGAAGAGCGATAAATTCTCACACAATAGGCCAGTTTCGTATTCTAACGGTTGGACTGGATATAGCACGAAATGGAGACTAACGCAGGTAAATTAATTAACATTTGAAAAGATTTGCCCGCATTAGCCTCCACTTCATGCTAGATCCAGCCCAGCCGCGAGAATTCGAAAATGGTCTATAGACAGATTCGCTCACATTTTCGAGCGGGCTAAACCATGGTTGACAAAGTTAACTGTGTTCTGCTCGCTGGCTTACAAAACCCATCCTAGCTCAACTCATTTGTCAACATATACTTGACCGTTTCAAAATCAAACTTTAACAGACGCTAGACGGATGGAGTGACTACGGGATAGAAAATCCCGGAGCAAATAGTAATTTTGAACAGTGGACGCGGTCGCTAAGCTCCAAGGCTCGCATCCCGAAGTCACGCTCTATCCTTGTCCTGTCTCTTTGTAGGAGGAATTTTTGTGTGCAATAGTATGTTTTGCCAGTCTAAAGTGAAAGTTTACTTTGCCAACTGTCTTTCTCTGAGATTTCTGTCTACCCATCAACTAGAAAGTATTGACAGAACAATCTAACCTCTTTGTTGACTCCATTTCTCGCAAACAGGTGAAACTTTGGCTTTAAATTTTTCAATCTCCGAGTGTAAGTTTGCATCCTCCGTTTTGATCCTCTTTTTTCTTTCAAGCAAATCTTTCTTTTGACTTTCTAGAGCTTCTTCGTATCCCCGCAGCCGAACAAACAGTGGTGCGTCCCCGCGAGTAATCACAGTATCTTCGTCGACATCAGAACCAATCATTAACTTTTCCAGTTCTCTCCATTCGGTTTGCCTCAATAAGTAACGTATCTCCTCATTATGATCACGTATTTCCAATTCAAGCCTGGTCCTCTCTTCTTTCAGATAACTCACTCTTGGTGTCATCGAGTAAGTTGTTGCTACACTACAAATTTCGCTTCCTGGACAGATCTTCTCGAAAAGATTTGTGATTTTCTCAATTGTGTCTGCAACGTTTTTCTCGTTATCAACAATCAAAACATTCGCCTTCCTGTAAACCGTTGTTGGCCGATTGCTATCATTCAGTGACTTCGCCATTTCTTTCAATGGAAGAGCGGGACGCAGTGTCCGAGGTTTTGCTTTCTCACAAATCTCAACGAGATCATACAGCTGCAGGGCCTGACAGACATCTTTTAACAATTTGATAGGAGTATCGGGAAACAATTCTATAATGTTCAACATTCTTGTGATTTTACGTCGAGATTGTGTCTCGCGTTGATCTAGTCCAAATGATTTATAAAACTTATTCTGTGAAACGAGATCAACTTGAAGTCTTGCCATCAGCTCACCAACTAATCCTGCACCAAGGTCTTTCAAACACGCATCATAGGGGAATTCTAATGTTAAAAAAAAACAACAACAAAAAGTAACATTCCTGATTATTCCCTGACCACGCAAACTGAGGCACGAACAACTTGTGTTCAATTCACGTCCCAGCGTGTTTTGTCAGAGGCACCCAACTGGACAATTGTCTTATCTAAACCTTAGTTATATGTTCTACGTATAGCTTTGACAACACTGCAGCCTTACCGTTTCTTTCTTCCATTTCAAATTCAGATGGTGCGCTACGAGTTTCCATTCCACTATCACTTGTTTCTGTTTTCACACTGTGTGCATCCTCTGTTCTTTCTAGATAATCCTGAACGAAAGCCAATTTCTGTTCGTCTAAATATCCTCTTATGTGGCCGTCGGGACCTTCATCCTGGCACTTGTCCTCTATTCTGTTAGGTAACTCTGGTTGAATTCTTCCATCTTTTACCTCATCATTTGCAATTTCTTCGAAGAACAAAAAAGAGGGCTAATTTATTTTCCAGAATTTTATGGTCCGCTGTTTCTCTACTTCTTGCTACAACGAACTGTTTGGTCGTTAGTGCGTCGACATTTACGGAACAATAGATAAAGTTTACTAAATTAATTACCGCAGCATTGTTTTGACAGTGGCAGCGGCTAGCGCATACACACGTGCATACTTAATTTCCCACGCCACAGGGACTTTTAAGGGCCAACGAAATAAACAACAACTTTTTTTTAAGATTCCCGACGGACCGGAGGCAAGAACAGTTGGCTATTTACAAGTGCAGCTGAGAAGTTGAAGCAGGGACAACCAGGATCAAATTCAACGAGTGGTCAAGACGGGTTTTGAAACCGGGATCTCTGGATCTCAAGGCAAACGCCCTAACCCCTAGGCAACCACATCAATAGACTTGTCAAAGAGAGCGAAAGTACGCGTATTGTATAAAAATGTTTGTCAATAATCAGGGACGATCATTGATGTTCACTTGTTGAGCTTTGATTGTCATTTAAAAAGATACCATAATCTTATAATTTGATGATTCCATTATTTTAACTGACAAAATCACTGCAACGCTAATGAACATGAATATTGTATTCGCCATTGTATTGGATACTTTACGTCACGTGGTACAAACTCACAGGACAGTTATCACGCAATAACCCCTACTTGCGCAGATATTTTGACCTCAAAATGCTGCGATCATTTCCGTTTAAAAGAAACAAAGCCAGCGGAAAAATGCAGCAAAAAGAGTTTTAATTTTACATGGAACAAAAACAAACTTGTTTCCTGTTGTCTAGTGATTTTGACATTAAAAAGCTGGTCGCAAATGCTGTTTCAACAAAATATGCTGTCAACGTCTTTAAAGCTGAAGATGGTCACGAGCAGACGTAAGAGATTTAATATACGTGAACTTCAAATGAGTCATTTTATAGAGTAGAGAATATAATACACTGTGATTACAATATAATAAACCAACCGTTCGAAGGAGAGGAAAATTCCAGCGGCACTTGAAAACACGACAGAACTGTCATCCATAATACCTTTCATGGTTGAAATTTCTCTTACAGTAAGCTAAAAAGCGCCTTGTTCTCGAGTTTTCGACACGCAGTGACACTTCAAATGATTTGATTTTTTTCATGACACCGACACGCCTCCTTTCTACTTAAATTTTGAACAGTGCGTCGAAAAAAAAAAACGAACCAGCAAGCTATAAACAAGGGCCTTGTTTTCCAGGTCGTTTCACATGACAGTTTGTCAAGACTTGCTCCATATCACAGTGGAAATAAAGTTAATTATTAAATTTTCAATCTCGGATATTGCATTTCTAGCTTTATGGTTGGCTAGCTCAATCTCGGTTATCTGCTCATATACCGTAAGGAACTTATATGGAAACTGATTGCGTCGGTCGTTTTCTAAAAACTGAGACAGCATCCTGTCGTTCTGTAAGTAAAACAGTTCAAAATTTAATGAAAATTTAATAAAACAGTTAGTCCATTCGCGCTTATTGGATATGAGACTGGTTATAGCCATCTCGGCGCTACGCGCGTCCTTGGCTATTTACCACTTCATACCCAAAGCGCGCTCATGGAATAATTGTTAACTAAATAAATGAAATGTACTTGCTTAGTCAATCGCGTGGAATGTCGTCAGATCAACACTGGCTATTTACGAGCGGTCCTTGCCACGATATGAAAACTGAACCCCTTTCTCTTGTTATTACGTTGGCTAATAATGTCCTTGGTTGAGAGACTGTCTTCAAAATTTCAAAATTTCCCTCGAAGCTTCGCTTCTCGGCCAAATATTCATTTCTCGGACAATTATCAGCTGACGTACCAGCCGCCTGAAGGGGTTTATTTACTAAATATGATTAATATGATAGCTGAGCAGGCACTACTTTCATACTCTCACAGATAATTGAACATATATTTTATCTGAACCAAGCGCGATCGATTATTTGCCATAAGGAAAACTGAATTCAGTCCCGATTCAAGTAATAGTAATAGGAGTGAGTGGAGTACAATTCTTGGAGCTCTAATCGGACAAGTAATTTGAAATTTCGAGCAAGATTACTCCCTGAATTGTACGACACGAAGTCCTATCATAAATTAATCTTAAGTATCACAAAATACGAGAAGACAACGGTGATAAAGTTTTCAAAGCTTAATCTGCTCAAAATTTTTTGGCTTTCTTTTAATAGTTCTGGAAAAACATAAATGATTCAAGTACAACTAGCGCTCGCTTGATGCCGCGTAAAACTATCCAATTACAAGGTGTCTAATTACAAACTGTTGAAATCTGGGCTGTTGATAACCAATCAGATTCGCGAATTTTGTAATAGTTACGATAGAAAACAAATGTATTTTTTTCTATCGCAATAAGATTTTGTGTTATGCCGCATATCAATTGCTAACCTGGCAAAAGCCAAGTCCTGATGCCTTAACAGTGGAGTGTTGTCCATCGTCGATGTTGAAAGAAAACGTTGATGCTTCTCCAATTTTGAGAGAGGAATCAACTTCTAGGAATCTCTTGATTTTCAAAGCATAACATTATATCAAAAGCAACAACTGCAAACACAAAACATTTAACACTATCCTGAATCCAACAAATTCCTATCACCAATTTAGAATGCACTAGCCATCGAGTCCTCGGGGTAAATCATAGACGCAAAGCAAACGTGCCACTTTTAGCTGTTTTCTAGTGTCTGTTCTTGTATATAAATGCTGTTTCTTTTAATGAGAGAGATGTGTCAATCGTACAAAGAGAAAGTATTTTCTTAATGTTATTATCGCAGAAATGAATGCTACTTGAACCGTAACGATAACATACTTAATTGACAGCTCCCCATGGGGGCTTTTCAGGGCCAATGAAACACAATGAACGAAACAACAACTGTTAAGAATCACAACTGGCCGGAGGCAAACCAGTTGGCTATTTACAAGTGCAGCTGGGAAGTTGAACCAGGGACTACCAGGAACAAATTCAACGAGTGGTCAGAGCGGGTCTTGAACCAGGGATCTCCGGATCTCAAGGCAAACGCCCTAACCACTGGGCCACACTGCCTCCTTACAGATATATATATGTCCTTCATAAACAGTCTTCATGTTCACATTCTAGTTGGCTTGATGGCTCCATTGATAAAAACATGTACTAGTGTTGTAGAGGTTATTGGCTCAAATCCCGTTCAAGTCTAACGTTTTTACAGGATTCTCATTCGTTGAAACAGGAATCTTAAAAATGTCTGTACTTGTCTTTAAATTTAGGTCAATTACCTCCTTGTTCAACTTTTGTCAGACAAGCAACAGTTTCTCTGAATTCCCTTTCGTCGATGTACACAGACACTATCACGTCGTCTCCATCGGCCAGCTCTCTGATTTCATGCGTCACCAAAAAATCTTGAAGATTTCTCTGCAGTACACCGTTACAATATCGTTGCCATAATTCCTGGAGAGCTGAGCTGGTTTCTGCCTGAACCGTGAAGCACACAGACCCCTCACTTATCGCTCGCAATGCAGTAGCTGTAGGCAAAGCGGCAGCTCCAAATGCTTCGACAAAATCCTCAAGACTGGAGCACTTGTGCAAGATCAATCCAGTACAACCTACCAAAAGCACACCGCTGATCGTTCGAAAAGTACAGTGGACTCTAACTCCTGTTGGCAGAAAGAAACACGATAATTTATTTGGTCAGTAATACCTAAACGACAACTTAAATGAATGACGAAATAGACAGTGTAGCTAACCAATTTTTTGAGAATATTTGTTTCTTTGGGGCCATTCACGAATTTACCTTTTATTAAGACTGGATCTAACGCAAAATGACACGTACACAAAGGTAAAATAATGAAGAAAGAAAAGTCCATAAGGATGATTAGTAAAGGACTGCACGACCCAATCAGATACGGTGTATAAGAAATGACCCCATTTGCTGCTTATTATGGTTATTGCATTTAAAAAATTCCTGCTTAAAGGTAGTAATACTATGAGCACTATATGTTGTTTGGCAACGGGTTCTGTTTACCTTTTACATTCTGTTGACCAGTACAGCGAAACGCAAAGATAACCTGCAAAATGAGCTCATTTCTGGTAGACTTTTATTTCTCACCTCCGATCATTGCTTGAGTAGCGGCTCTAGCGGACGACATAATGGCTGCAGTTTGGGCTGAAATAATAGAGGCTGTGTTAGTGCTAAAGGGGCTGCTTATGATAACAGTCCCCATCCTAGGTTTTGTTAAACAGCGTTCCATTTTGTTATGATGTTGGCCAATTTAAGCATATAAAAGCTTTTCACTGCCGAAAAGAAAGGGGAAAAAATCGTTTTTCCACTTTAAAACTCATTACGGCAAGAGAGACCAGGTCATAATATGTTTACAAAACAACAATAAAACTTTACTAATATTTAACAATTAAAAGAAGGACATGTGCAACTCGCGTATAGCGTAAGCTATTCGAGGCGAGTTGTGCAGGGAAAAAAGGAAAAAGAAGAAAATAAACCAATTTGTAAGCTTCAAATAACAGACTATGAAAAATGACAGGAATAAACTATAAATAAAATACAATCATTAGCATCCGGAGATAAATATAGTTACACAATTGATTGATAATAAGTAGCTTTAAGTTAATAAACTAAACAAACTGAACCGGCGAAGAGATTGACAGTGAATTGTTACAAAAAGTTATGTAAGTCTTTGTATTAATTAATTAATTAATTGGATAGTAAAGTAGGTGCCTCAATATAATCCTCCTCGCCTTCTAGAGCTGCGAATAAAGCTTTGCGAATCGATTTCTTGAACGCCAGTTTAGGTAGATTACATACTCGCGATGGGAGACAATTCCACGCTTTCACGCCAAAGCATCAAAAAGAATTGCGCTGTTGATTTAAACGTGGGAATTTAATATGATATTTGCCACAAGATGCAGCCCTCGTGTTATATGAATGAATGAAGCTGGTCTTGATAAATTTGTCAGAAAAATCTTTGGAGCAGAGTTATTTGAAACATACATAGAGTGTAAGATAGATTCAAAGTAAAGCAGGTGAATGGGTAATATTTGAAGAAATTAAAAAGGGAATAGCATGAGTTCTTGGATTTAGAAAATACATCAAACGTGTTGCATGTTTTTGAAGTAACATGTGGGCATTAGCGGCTTGGCCCCAAGCAGTTAAACCATATGTCAAGTAGGGAAGTATGAGGGACTGATAAATGCTTCTCTGACTGATATACGGTGACCGCTGGAAGTTGACAACCACCGATTCAAAGGAGGCCAAAACCAAGATTTTAGTGTCACCGACCCGAGGTTCCCTCGTCGCAGCGCCCCGTTTTCCAAACAAACTACCGACTCGCGTCGGTTTCTGTTGAGTTGGTGGAGGATTAAAATGAAGGTTCAACCTCCGTCACTGGATTTTAATGTGGATTCTGACCTGAGGGGTCATTTCAGTCTGTTATATTTGGCTATGTTTGGTAGGGGCTGCCGAAAATTCAGTAGAGCTGCCTTGTCCTGCCTAAACAAGGAGGAACTTGAATGACCTTTGTTGGGTCAAAACAGCTTCAATACCGGTACTTTCAAGAAACTGTACTATTGAAAAGGCTTGACCGTACAACATTTCAGTACCACCAAACAGATATGTTATGGTACCTTGTGCAACAACATAAATAATGTGACGTAGTAGATTACCATAACAACAGGACAGCCATCTAAAAACAACTTCTATTTTGTCGTCAAATGCGAACGAACTCGATTACTCCCATTCTTTTTTTCTTTTTTGTTTAATTGCTGAAAAAGTAATTATCTGGCTAGAAAGCGGAATCAAAAGTACCTGAAAAATTGGAAAGGTTAAGGCTGCTTTGCATCCACCGCACAAAATTCTTGGTTAACTATGCAAAGAGCAGAGGATAGCCAGCGACACTTTCCAACGAAAAGGGATGGGGTCATCGAGTTTGTTTTTGAGATCGAAGCCTTTACCGACAAAATGATAGAGTGAGTGTTCAGTCGTAGATTGCTTTACTGTTGCGGTGGTGACCTATTTCGTAAAAATAATAAGTGCGCCAAGTTAAGCAGTTATTGTTGTTTCACAAGGCACCATTTACAATTTGCGTTTCATATGATATCATAACATTGCCGTGTTGAAGACTCAATCCTAAAGCCTGTTGAAATCGTCAAAACTAGTTTGAGGCACCTTATATCGCTTTGAACCTGAAGAACAACCACATAGAAAAGCTGTAACAGACAGGATTTCCGCACAGGTCTCAACTTCATTGCTCAGTCAAGTGCTCATTGATTTTAAGAAAACAATAGCGGTCAAATTTCACAAATTTCGCGAGGTGCACTGCATTAAGATGCGCTTGGTTTGTGTATGTAATTATCTTTCTTTGCTAGTATGCCTATTCCAAATAAATTAAAGGACCAAGATGTGACTAAGCAACTTATCTATTTAGCTCAATCATGTGGTGCAAAGACTTGCGGAGACTGACTCTCGATAAGGGTAAGGAAAAAGAGGGAATAAAAGAAATAGATAGAGGACTGGTGGATTACAATGGTCGGAGGAGGAAAAAGGTTGGAAAAAAGGTTGGAAAAATAACAATATTGCAAAAAAAAAGCACATCGTGGTTGATGGGAAAAAGGAAGAAAATGAAAACAAAAGTGCTCTTCTGTAACCTATAAGAAAATATTCGCTTTAGGTATGAGCATCGTTCTTGGAGGCAAGTAATTAAGTAATTACCCCGCATGAATAATGAGGTAGGGGACAATTCATGAAATCAATCCCACCAATAAGAAAGATAGCTGTTTTTAAACGTTCTTTGCCTTTGAAATGTCCCAACCACTGGAGCAAAAGAATTCTTCGCGTGGACGTGCAATAAAGCTCTGGGGCCGGGTACTAGAAGACTGGTTAGCGCTAACCGTTGGTTAAGAGGTATCAAAACCTC
>BLFP01000032.1:1484138-1486191 GCA_014634505.1 Montipora efflorescens | reverse complement strand
ACAAGCCTCGCTTTTTTTTCGTGACAAATTTCGCCGATAGTTTTATGCTTCATGTTTCATTATGGCATCAGCTTATGAGAATGTTTGTGTTTTATCATGAGAATTCAGCCCAGTAATGAGACTGTGGACACATGTACACTATTAGAAACATTTGGCTATTGATTTATTGTTCGGTGCAACATAGATGTTGATTAAAAAGTCAGATATTAAATCCCTGTTCCATGCAACTTATCTGCGTGCAAAATTGGTGAAATGTCTTTGGTGACAAAAGCCACCTTGGAAAAGTGCAGCTTAAGCCCTGTGCAGCATTTTATGTACCAAATGTGTTTGTAAAGTCCAGGAGGATGGCTTTGAAAAAGCGTGGAATAACGTTTGTCGAACTAGAGATGCCTGTGACAGGGCACTAAAAGGTTTGTTGGCTTGTTCGTAATTTCCATGGTTTTCAGCACTTGATGGATTTACGAAATCCACCAGATCTCACTTATCAACAAATTCTGTTTTCTCCATTTTTTCAGGAATGAAGAATGTAGCATTCTTTTTCAGTGCCATTGCTACTCAACGCCTAAAGGAACAAAGAGGCAAACAAAAGCCAAACGAGGAACACGAAGGTAGCGACGATCTTCTGATCATTCTGAATACTAGCAAGAGAACATTTTCTTAACGAAGGAGGACTTTTACATCGTTATTGTGGCTTAGTGATGGAGTTAATTGTTCGATTAAAACAGCTGTTGATTGCAGTAGGCTAGGTGACTGACCCTTTCGTTTTGTATCAATCCGTTTTGTTTGCTTCTTGACAAAAGTATCCCACTGCAAGTCGATATCAACAATTGGTAAATGCGACCTCACACTAGTTCGGTAAAACCATTTCTCAAATTCTTGTCAAACTTTTGTATCGTTATTGTGGCTTAGTAATCAAGTTTATCTTTCGACCAAAATAGCTGTTGATTGCAGTAGGTTGGTTGACTGTCGATCTTCTGATCATTATGAATACTAGCAAGAGAACATTTTTTTAACGAAGGAGAACTTTTACATCGTTATTGTGGCTTAGTGATGGAGTTTATTGTTCGATTAAAATAGCCGTTGATTGCAGTAGGCTAGTTGACTGATGATCTGCTGATCATTCTGAATACTAGCGAGAACATTTTTTAACGTAGTTTCGACTTTTGACGTAAATGAATGTATCTTTTGCGTAAATGAACAGCAAAAGGTGTAGTTCCCAGATCACCCATTAAGGTCCAATTTGTTCCGCTTGGGATTAGGAATTCGGAACAATTGGTTCCCTCTTTAACAATAAAGGACCATTTTGTTCCTTATCTTTATAAAAGCACGTTCCCATGTTATCAAAAGGAACATATGTTTAGGAACAATAGTTCCCAAATCATCCATTAAGGACCAATTTGTTCCGCTCGGGATTCGGAACTTGGAACAATTGGTTCCCCTTTTAGCAATGAAGGACCATTTTGTTCCCAAGTAGTATGAAAGCACGTTCCGATTTCATCAAAAGGAACGCAAAAAAGAGGAACAATCTGCTCTCGCTTTTAAAGAGAGGACCGTTCCAGAACCAAGAAAAGGAACGCCTTTGAAAAACAAAATGCGCTCAAAAACATCGTTAGTTAAAAAGAAAGAAGCCAAAAAGCGACTAAAAGATCACCTTGTGGAACACAATCGAATGCCGAAATTTTGCTGACGAAATACAACACTCAACTCAAAAAAGAAAACAAAATTGAAATTTGGGAAATGTTAGAGAGAGAGAGAGAGAGAGAGAGAGAGAGAGACAGAGACACAGAGAGAGAGTATCTCTTGGATGTAATAACAATGATGAAAGATCCAATTTTGTTTTTACTGCCAAGAGTTATAGAAGAAAGGTTGAGTGTTTGTTGGATTTTTTTTCTTTCCTTGTTCTTCAATGTACCATGCGTGCATACATTCAGACATTCAATATTTCCCCTAAAACCTGGACTTTGGTGCGTGTTTCAGTTTCTGGAGGAGGACCCCTTTTTCCACGGGAATCCTTTGGATTTTTAAAATATGGTAACTAAATACCAAGGAGCGT
>BLFP01000032.1:1464138-1466638 GCA_014634505.1 Montipora efflorescens | reverse complement strand
TCGTCGTAAATTGCCCTAGAAAAAAGCAGTAGCAACTTCGTAACGTCTGGGTTTTAATGACACCATTTCTGGCGCACATGTGAAAATTTACATCCGTTGTTCCTTCCACGGCATACAAAAACAGTCTATTTTTGTCTTGTCTTTTCGTGCCAGTGGGAGGAAATTTTTATGCGCAATGCCGTGTTTAGCCAGTCTCTTGCTTCTCTAGTTTCTCTTCTTTCAGCCTTAATATTGAGTACTAAGTTACTTACAGAAACATGGAAAAATTTTGTAGCTTCTTTGTATTATTCTTCTGCTGGTGAACATGTGTTGATTTGTAATAATATTAAACTTATTCAGTGTATGTGTGTTTTAAGTGTATCTGTTTGCTTGTTTGTTTGTTTGTTTGTTTTATTTGTCGAAATTTTAATTACTCAAAAATAATTATTTACAGCTATATTTCGCGTACCGACCTATTATTCCAGGCACTTTGTACTGAATATCTTTATATTTCTGCTTTCATTTCTCATAAAAAGTAATCAATCATATCGGTACAAAGATTGTTGTTGTTGTTGTCTTTCTGTCTACCGATCAAGCTAAGTATTGACAGAGCAAAATATTAAGTTTACATCTCACCTCTTTCTTGACTCCATTTCTCGCAAACTAGCGAAAGTTTGGCTTTAAATTTTTCCTTTTCTGGGTGTGGTTGTTCTTCCTCCTGTGTTATCATGACCTCGATGTTGTTTTTCTTTTCAAGTAAACCTTCCTTTTCACGTTCTAAGCGTCTAACTGCAATTGCAAGATCTCGGAATCGCTGTTTCTGACTTGTTAATTTGCCTTGTTTGATCTGTGTGAAAGTATCTTGGTCGATATCAGGACCAACGTTCAAACGCTTCCATTCTTCCAGCTTGTTATGCCCAAGCAGAAGATAACGATCATTTCTACGTATGTCCTCTTCAATTTCGTTCCTCTCGATTTCCAGGTTATACCTTTTTGGTGACGTTAAGCACTTTGTTGCAACGCTGCAAATTTCGCTTCCTGGACAGACCTTCTCGAAAAGATCAGTGATTATTTCGGTGCTGCGTGCAATGTTGTCCTCGTTATCAATGATCAAAACTTTCGCCTTGCTGTAAATCGTTGTCGGCCGATTACTGCCATTCGGTAACTTTGCCATCTCTGTCAGAGGAAGAGCAGGACGCAATGTTCGAGGTTTCGCTTTCTCAAGAAGGTCAACGAGATCATACAGCTGCAAGGCCTTACAGACATCTTTCAACAAGTTGACGGGAGTATCTGGAAATAATTCTCCAATAACTTGCGTCCTCATTCCAGGGAGTTTCTTATGTTGATCTAGTCCAAATGACTTATAAAACATATCCCGTGAAACTTGATCACGGTCAAGTCTTCTGGTCAGCTCCGCGACTATTTCTTCACTAACGTCTTTCAAACAGGGATCATGGGGGAATTCTTAGAAGAGAAACAAAACCAAAGTTAATATTCCTCATTATTGTTCACTAAGACTCCGAATGGATACTACATTCTAAGCAGATTTTCCAATTATATTCAAGGTTTTCATGAAATTTATAACTGGAGTTTAGATGTCACAAATTTCCAATGGATTACCCTGAGAACGCTGTTGCAAGTGAGTACAAAGTGCAATTGAACTTTAAGTGCGTGGTTCCTACAAACATAATCGAAATAGAATACTTTTCAAAGGATAGCTCATAAAAATGTAATGATAATGATAATGATAATATTTAACAAGTGAATAACAAATAGCATAGAAACTCAGCTCGCAAGAATAGTAACAAAACTCTTTCGGACATTGCAGAAAATTTTTAAAGGAACGAGGCAGGATACAATGTTCTCTTTTGTTTTCAGTGAGGCGTAAATAAGATGCAAGGTGGTTTCTGCAATCCCGCACCGTAGTGTGGAAATTCGCACTCCGAATATGAAATTTTGGGACCTGGGAATTCACGAGCTGATTAAGTCTCCGAAAATGAAATCAGCGTTACTTTTTTCATTGAAATAATAACGTATTCAACTTTCGAAAACCATAAGGATTACATTGTCTAAAATACAAAATTTCCAGGTAGCATTTACGCCTATGGAACAGATTCTACCGAAATGTCCCAATGGGTTTATTCATTTTTTTGGTAAAGATAACGGCATCGAGTGGTTTCCACTTCGGCGAGCAACTGTCTACATCTTTTCCCGTGAGTATTGAAAGCACTGACGGCCTTTACACCAACAGAACCGGTGTTATACTTTTTCAGAATGCCTCTCACTCGTTAAAATTATCAAATGAAGCGGAAATTTAACAAAAAGTCAAGACAGTAAAGACGAAAGGCATGGCGCGACTAAAAAACACTACAGCCTTACCGCTTCTTTCTTCCATTTCAAGTTCAGATAGTGCGCTACGAGTTTCCTTTCCACTGTCACTTGTTTCTGTTTTCACACTACGTGCATCGTCTGCTCCTTCTAAATATTTTTGAACGAAAGCCGTTTTTTCCTCGTCCAAATA
>BLFP01000032.1:1371861-1449361 GCA_014634505.1 Montipora efflorescens | reverse complement strand
AATGCTTAGCTATATTCTGTATTTGGAGGTGAAACGTGCCATGTAAAAAAAAATTAATTCAATTTAAAGACTGCCGGAAATTTAGCTTTCTCAAACCGGAAGTCAGTTCGTTTACGCATGCGCAGTTGATCCGAGAACGATGGCGAGGAAAAACCTTCGATGGAAACAACAGTTTGTGCAGTGACGTTTGCTTGTGAGTGGGTTTTCTTGTCAGTTCATGATATGATGACGTCACTTACCGGAAGTAACATTTCGCTTCCTTAGCAACACGCGAAAAATCCGTCTGTGGGCCCTTAAACTGCCAGTTTTTACTGACTTGAAATTTAACGTTTAAAGACTAGTTGTCTGAGGGGAAATGACAACTACCTACAACTAACGACATCGTAAAAATTCGAAAGCCACAAACCCGTCTAAAATGGACACAGTTTGCGCTCCGATTGCACAGAAAAGACGAGAACAACTGTACGTAGAAGCAACTGAAGTTTATTTCTACATTGACAGCTTATTTTAGCATTTATAAGCTCAAAGTTACTTTTTCAATACAAAGTCTATAAATCGTATACCGAGCTTGGGCTGCCTGTGAACCAATTTTGATTTTTTTTTCGTTTTATAGTTCAATTAGGATAATTTAGCATTCACGTTTGTCCACACTCGCTAACAGTTGACAATTAATAAAACACTTTTCATTGTGTTTCTAAAGGAGTTATTGCACAGTACCAGTAGCTTTCAAAATGTTGCCTGAGAGGAGCGCTTTCTTGAATGAACGCTCAGGTAACTTTTTTGACAAACTTCGGGCTCGGCTTATAGCTATAGCCGAGATTATAGTTATTGTTATAGCTGGGATAAATAATCCTCCTATTGTCGCTTGTGCGGCACTTAGCAAACAAAGTGAGACTTTTTCATCTTCAACAGAATATTGTTTCAATACCTTAATGATATGTACCACAGGAACAAAAGACCCTTTGTTTCGACGGTCAGTGAGGCTTTGGTTGGCACGTTAATGGCAATAAGTGATGTCAACGATATCTTTCCTGTTGTTGCGGCGGTTTCAAATCAAATGGCCATTTCCGATTTGCTTTTTGCAGTTTTGTTTTGAGGTTTGAACTTGGTGGCTGTGAATTTAATAAGCAATGTAATTGGAGCTTTTTCGTCAATTTTCCCTGAATATGGTATGTTATTAAGGTGTAAGTGTGGACAACGCCAAGAGAAGCAAGAGTCTGAAGCCTTATTGTCGTTTGTGGAAACGAAACGAAACCGAACAAAATGAAGCCAAACCAAACGAACTAATTTGTATAGGTGAGGAGTGTCAATGGGGTATGGCTCTAGTCAGTAAACAGCCCAAAAAAAGCCATTTAGTCAGTTAACTCTTAGAAAAAACGGATTTAGTCAGTAAACAGCAAAAAGGGAGATTAGTCAGTCAATTTATGTGATTTTATGACTTCTATGAGTGGAGAGAGAAGCATGGGACTGGTAACTAAAACCGCAGGCAGAGCGCAGGCTGGGAGCATGTCACGAAATGAGCGCGCAACTCGGCTCCAACAATGTTGCCTGATTTCATACGGTGGAAGCTGGGCACTAATTATCGGTTTTGCCGGACGGAAGTGCACTTCAGTTTGTAGATGGTGACTTGTACGAAAACTTGGCATCGGAATTGTGGCAGTTCTTTGTGTACGAATAACTACAGAACTAAAGGAATAACGTATTACAGTTTGCCCAGTGATCCTGAGCTTCAAAGAGGACATAGGAAGGTTCTTATAAACGAAAATATGAACTGGAGAAAACATGTTATATGCAGCGGTCACTGGAACTCGGGAAAACGAGAAAACAAGAATCATTTGCCAGACACAATTTTCACGAAATTATATGCTCCTAACCTGGAAAAAGTACTCCATAAAACCATCCAGGGAATTAAAAAGGAAAATGGACTGTACAAAAATGGTTCTTACATTAACTTTTGTACTTACCTATATGAATCATATTCCAGTCATTTCGTAAATATTACGATAACAGGCACGGTTTCGGATGACCTTCGCAATTGCTTGAAGGTGTTGAAGAAATGCCAGAACAAGTTTGATTGACACGTTAACGAGATGTTACTCATTAAACAATTACAACTGTGTTTAAATGTACAATCAGACTCAATTCGCGCTAAGATCTTTGTCTAACTTACGCAAATTATGACTCAGAACTCTTACTTACCCTTGAAATCACATATTTATTTTAGTTTCCCTTGACAATGGCGCCAAGATGTTGCCGAAACGTCGGACTCTTTTATCGTTAGTTATCTAAATCACTGTTGATTAGGATTCATATTTGATTTAATATTAAATGCATGATATGCTGGTAATTTACTTATTTTCTAAATTTCAGAGTATTGTATTACTATTAACAGTTTAGAATAAACTGACTTACGAGGCAGTTTCTGAAAGTCCTCTAAAGCTTTTTTTAAACATTAGTTTCCTCTTTTAAAGTTTCTGTGTTGCTTTGCATGGTTTACGTTTATATTACTTTCATGAACGTTGTTTAGAAATTATATAAACCATGATGAATCAAACCCTTTGTTTCCCTGCAAACCCAGGGGTGATGGTAGCCTTGCTTGCTGTTATTACCAGTCCTCAGGTTAAGCCATGGCAATCCGGCAGAAGTGCTTTGTTGAACATCAATGTACCTTCCAATTGTAGATTATTGTAGTTGGTCTGATTCATCTTAACATTCTGAAGTAGGCTGCCCCAGTGTGCAATTCTCTTGGTTGAAGTTGTTAGAATGATTGGCTATCATTGAGGAGTGCCAGGTATCCTCAGCCTCAGAAGGTGTTTTGGAGTTTTGTTCTTGCTGGGGGATTTAGTGTTGTGAAGTCATATTCGTTTTGTTCTCTGTTCAGATAAGCATTTTTGTAGGACAAATGGTAATAAAATCCTGAGTGACTTTTTTTTATATTTCTCTAGGTTTTAAGAAAATTCAGATTTGATAAATTGATTCTGCATTTAGACAGGCCATCTACTACTTGAGAGCTCATGGATGAAATATCTTGTTTCAGTCAGTCACTGTTTTCATCACTTACAATGTCTTGCTGATTTTGCATTTCTAAAATATTTGCTGATATGAGCAGCAGCCTTCAAGTTAGCTTTTGCCTTTTTCCTTTTCTTTAAATTTGGTCGATGCCACTTTTGAGCGGCCTTTGTGTCCAGGTTAAAGACAAAAGCAGCCTTTTATGTGTTATGAAGTGTTCCAACTGTAAAAGTATAACCTGACAACAGAGACCACACTTTCCGACAGCACATTCGCAAAAACCTTTCTTAGGAACATTGTCGATGAACAAGACAGTAGCAGTTCGTATGACTTCAGAACAAAAATTCTGTAATATGCTTGAGTTGATAAATAACTGACTACCATCTTTGAAAACCTTGTTGGTTTTCATTCGTCTTAAAGTAATCATTCGATGTGGCGGGGCTAATCTGCAGGTCCCAGGTCGCGGGTTGCAGGTCATTGTTTCACCAATACAGAAAGTATCCTAAACATTCATAAAAGCTAACCTTAAGCCTAAAAAGTTTTGTTTAGGCCTAATTAGGCCTAAGGTTAGCTTTTAAGAATGTTTAGGATACTTTCTGTATTGCTGAAACAATAACCTGCAACCTGCAACCTGCGACCTGCGACCTGCAAATTAGACCCGCCGCATTCGATGAGCTTTGCGAAATTGTCCTATCATTCCCTATCGTCTATTAGACTGATTTCTCCTGATAACGTCTTTTGAAATCTTGGGAAAGAGGGAAGTATTGCATTTCCATCCAGCTGTTGGTAGTAGGATCTCCTATCTCGAAAGGGCTGTCACCTTAAAGCTCTTCTTGACAGAGATTGTCGAGCAAACCCGGGTCATCTTTAAATGGTAATAATTTTTTGTAACAATCAGCTCACTTTTAGTCCCGGAGACTATTACAAAGTTCTCCCAAGTTTTTCGTGTTGAGCGATTCAAGACAATCATCATTTATGATTTTTTTAATGCTGCAAAAACCATTTTGGGCGAGTATTCTTTCATATTTCCGCCATCTTTTTTCACTTCCGTCCGGCAAAACCGATAGCTAGTGCCAGGCTCCCACCGTATGAAATCAGGCAATGAATACGCTAAAAAGTCGATCTTCTTTTATACGTTAGTCAGTTCACATATTTTTGTTTATACGTTTACGACAGCCAAAAAACGTCTTTATACGCTAAACAGTTAACTTCCATTGACACCCAAAGGTAATTGCATGATTTCAAGTGCACTTTGGAATAACAAAGCACTAGTAAATTTAAAGAGAAAATTGCTCGAGCCCGAAGCTACAATCCGGGTCAAAACACTTCGGGACACTTGTCAAATTTTGGGTGAAGAGGAGAGAATTTACTGTACAATGCTTCTATCGTTATATGAGCAACGCTTGGTCTTCTTTCGCTGCCTTTTTCGTGCCCCCCCTTGCCCCCAGACAATGTTGAAACATGTCAGCGATCGATGAGCGGAACTTGACTTTGGAGACCGTGAAAAATCAACGTTGTATTGGGGGGAGGGGGAAAAGCGTGAATTGTCCCAACAGTTTTGACCAGGATTGTGGCTTTGAAAATATTTACTCGCGCTCATTTACTCCAAATTGCACGAGAAGATTCTGAGGTTATTTATTTATTTATAATATGCATGAAAAGCAATTTCGAAAGAACTTTTCCAAATGATCTTGATACCAAAAATGTTACAATTAATTTAGCAACAGGCTACGGGTAGTCTACACATTGTTAGAAGGATGTTTTAGCCGATTTCCTTCAAATTTCACAGTATTTCAGTGTTTTTTGTTGTTACAATATCTTGGTCACTTCGTGATATCGTTGCTTTGGTTTATACTCAGTCCGCTGTCGTCGTTACCTATGTTTTATATCCTGCCCAATTACGAACTCCAGAGTTCACAATCCGTGACCCAACCATAGGGACGAAAACACAAAAACTCGTTTCCGGTCACGCAAACAATTCTTTAATAAATATATCCCCCGCCCACCAAACAAGGTCTGCCATGTACGCGTTTGTGGTGTAGTAGAAATCGCCTCTGAATGAGGAGATAACGAGTTTGAATCCTATCTATAGCTACGTGGGTACCTTCTCTGAAAAGTCCTTGTATTATTGGCGAGGAACAGTTGTTGTTCTTCTTGTTCTGTCGCTTCTTTCATTGTGAATCATTGGCCCTGAAACGTCCCTGTGGAGAGGGGTTAATTAAGTATGTATATTATCGTATTGTAATGTATAAATCTTACTTCCAATTTAAATGGTCAAATGTCCTCTTTAATTTTAGTCCATCGTTCTGTCTTAAAAAGGACTGAGTTTCTCGTTCGTTAGTGCGTAAAATATAATTTGAAATTTTTGCAACAAGGTTAATAATTTTATGGGTTGTTTTCAGCACTTTTCAAGGTAGTTACTGTTGGTCTAAATTGTCACCTTACTTGCTGTTGGGCCAAAAAATAGGAGATGGACAAAACAGCGATATCGCGGAAAAGGATACGCATCGATGTCGATCTTCTGGATGCAGCCCTCGCTCACCGACAGTTCTTGAAGGTAGTGGATGAACACCCATGTCTGTATGCTGGTCCGCATGTTCAAAACGCAATAAGAAGGTAATAAACTATAAGTTAACTCGTCTAAATCCATGCTAATTGATCAACTCATCAGCGTTTAATCAATTTCCTGCTCAGTTCTTTTTTGTACCTCTTTTAAACGAAAGATGGAAGTGATCCTGGCACTTAACTAGACAATTATGTTCGTCTCTTAAATGCACAATGCACATTTTCCTCTTCTTTTGTTCTTACATTGTAAGCTATGTTTCAATTGAACCCGTGCCTGTGACAGAAAGCAGCAATAAGGCAGAGCGCTTCGGTTGGGTATTTAAGCATAATTGAGTTTAAGACTTTTCGGAACTGATAGTTTAAAATAGTTTTTTCTTTCAATGAAAATGAATCATATATTGAACTGCGAATATGATCCTCGCAGTTATGTTTTTAGCAATTGCATAGAGAAGCCTGAAAAATTCAGGACTTCAACGGGGTTTGAACCCGTGACGCTCTAACCAACTGACCTATGAAGCAAATGACGTTGGAAGCTGTTCATTTGTGGATTCAAGTGTTCCCGTGATTAATGAATCAATAAACGAAATGATATATGAAATGAATCATACATTGAAGTGCGGATATGAAATCAAGTGAAGCTATGATCCTCGCAGTTTTGAACGCAACTCTTTCCAATTGCGTAGAGAAGCCGGGTTTGCACCCGTGACCTCGCGATACCGGTGGGACGCTCTAACCAACAGAGCTATGAAGCCATTGACGTCAGTGGCTTCATAGCTCAGTTGGTTAGAGCCTCCCTGACGTCAATGGCTTCTTAGGTATCGCGAGGGGTTCACACCCCGTTGAGGTCCTGAATTTTTCAGGCTTCTCCACGCAATTGCTAAAAAATTGCCTTTATAACTGCAAATATCATAGCTTCACTTGAGGTTTTTTTTATTCGACTTACTTGGGGTGGACGGGTTTATTGACAATGTCTGAAATTTGTAGATATGAATTACTGTGGCTACCACTGGTTGCTCAGACTTCTGCTGTCGATCTTGCTGCACCCCTTGACATTGCTTGGGTTTGGCATGTGCATATGCTATCACCACTCAGCTATGAACGCGATTGCAATGAAATTGTCTCCTCCCTGGTAGATCACAAAATCCTAATGGGACAGCAACGTGAAAAAGGGCTTGAGAAGTCCAGGAACTTGTGGATCAAGATGTACCCAAACGAGCCTTTTGAAGTGGACCTTAAAGCCCCTGCTATGGACTTGCCATATTTCAAGTCAAGAATTCAGTATGACATCGCTCAAGCTTCCCGTCGACAAAGGGTCTTTTATTATCAGGTCTCTTTACCCCATTATGGCGATAAAAAGTTTTTACGAAACGCAATAGAAAGGTACAAGCAACACCTTTTGCTCAAGCAGAAGCACCGAGAGGCTTTTCTTGTTCCATGCTACGATTTTGATCTCATCTGGCATGCTCATCAGGTTCACCCAGTTATCTACAGGAACGATACCATCAGGCTGTTGGAAAGAGTGTTAAAGCACGATGACTCTGTTAACGATCGACGGCCTGGCTCAAAACTTACAGTATCAGATCAACAAACAAGACAGACATGGAGTTCAACTGGAGTGACATTTGAGTTGAATGGGGCCATGTTTCGCGGAGAACCTCCCGAACATCTGCATCTCGAAAGAGCAGATTATTCCTCTCTAGCGTCTCGTGAATATACCGTGGACTTGCTTTCCTTCGAGGTTGAGGGTCTTCCGAAGCCTAAATCATACATGGTCCAAATGGATGTTGCCAACGGCGAACGAGTTATGAAGAAGAAAGTTGAAGGGCCAGCTGAAAATGTGCGTGTCCAGTCAGCCGCTTTGTCTACGTTTTCTTTCTGTACATGGAAAAGCAGGGCACTTAAGGTAATAAACTAAGTAACGCCAGAAAATTCTTGCGACCCAGCATTAACAAATTTACACGTCAGTCATCTCGCGATGATCAGAGTCATTTCTAAAATCATTGCCAACATTGCTTTCGTGTTAGATGCAGCTTATAGCTTTGAAAAAAGGAAAATCGCACTAACTTGTATTTAAGTTACCATACCCTTGTAAAAAGAATTGAAGTTATTGCAAAAGGAGTAGTTTGGACATGGAGGCCTAAGACCGTCAAGAAGTTTAATGTTGATACATGTTCGCGCTTTTAAGAGGCAAGAGTTTTGGGTGAACATAATATAAGAACCCTGAACTCTGACCATTTCGAATAGAATCCAGAAGTCCAGTCCATAACCCAGAAGTGTCAATCTCCCCCATTTGGCCTTGGCCCGTCAGTTTTCGGTATTATCTTCATTTATAATACAGGTCTCGCCAAACTTGCCCGGAACCAAGTAGCCGCACGAGGGATTGCTCGTGCTTAATGCAAAATTATGGATCGTCCATGGAACATAATGCTGCCACATTTTTGTCCCGCACAAAATTTGGCAGTATCCGTTCTAAGAATAGATAATACTGCAAACTGATGGGCCGCATTCCATCGCACAACAGCACCTCTGGGTTATGGACTTCTGTTGTCATACAAAAAACACATAACAGCTAATCAAGTTGTTTTCTTCATTTCCGTTAGGTTCGTATTTACCGAAATGGTACCTGCTCTTGCTTCAAACAATCCTTTGACGTGGCTAGCGAGTACTATTTTTTGGGTTATCTGGATAATATTTCCACATCTGAGAGCAATGAGGCACCTGAGCCGATGAGACACGAATTACTAATCAATGGCGGCGCGCAGAAGGTTTCGTTCACCACCGTGGCGCAACAACGTAGACTGCACAGCTATGTCTTCGTCGTGATGCCCCAGACAAAATTCAGTCGTGTTAGCGATCCCACACAGATTTTGAGCTCCCCGACTTTGATACTTTCACCAACGTTGTTAGCTCGATCTTCATCCAGCCCATGTGAAGTAGCAGTGCATAGATTGACTGACTACCGTCGTCGAGAAGCTTTTGCCTGTCGCGTTATACACTCTGTTGTACTACAGCTGTCCTCTGTTGAGATTATTGACCACGCTGGAAGGGTTGTTAGCACAGCACACCTTGTTGGTGGGGAAGCTATTCCTCAGAGTCAGCAAGTCAGCAACCCATCCAAATACTGTACGTTGAACCAGCAGGAAGGGGAAAGAGCAATCCTTATAAGAGGAAGTAAAGACTGGGGAATTTGCGTTGGCAAGTGGGACGGTTTTGTGAGAGGTGTTCCCGGTGTATCCGGTGTTAAAGGAGAACGTGGAAAACCAGGTGTAAAGGGAACCCCTGGCATAAAGGGTCAGCCAGGAAGACTAACCCTTAAGTTCTTCTCGCTATTCGGAACTCAAGGATGGAAGCGAGTTCAGTCGTTGAGAGACAAGTTTTCCATAGATCTTTTGGGAGAGAAGGCATGGCTTAACGTCGACCTCAGGAAAGGACAAATCTCATTTCCAGCCGAGATTCAATATGTTCCAGAGGCCATTTCCCTTGGCTTTGCAGTTGTCATTCTTCACCTCTTGTGCCAACCTTATAACCCTCCAGACGGAAGTAGCTACATGATACCATCGGCCGGTTTAACAGTGCAAAGGGACAAAGTAAGGAGGATTCACAACGAAGACATGACGCTTGTTTTAGCCGCTGGTTACTTCTCCAACACTGTGCCAACCAACTCATACTACAAGCACACTGTTGGAGGTGGAGCCTGCGGTGGCTGTGGCGGTTGCGGTGGCTGTGGCGGATGCGGAGGATGCGGAGGATGCGGAGGATGCGGTGGCTGTGGTGGTTGTGGTGGCTGTGGTGGTTGTGGTGGTTGTGGCGGATGTGGTGGTTGATTGATTGATCGATCTATCATTCATCAATCGATTGAGAGCAATGAATTGATTTTCCGACGATTACGTTATGAAGCAACTCGTATTACGCAGTATTGAACAAGCTTTCAGCACTATTTTAAGCGGCCACTGTTTTGCGAAGACTCCGTTTGTGTTACTAGCATTTTTATGACGCATCATTTTAAGATAAAAATATTTATACACGGTAAAATTATCTCCACAGACTTTTAAAAAAGGTTATAAAAACCCTTCAAAACTCTTTTACGGGATTGCCGTACGCCGAGCACGCTTTTAATATCGTTTAATTAACAAAACGTTTGAAGTTCCCAAGTGAGTAAGTTTCTTTAGAAGCCAAGACTCGAGCTCGCATGCATCGAAAGGCAATTTAGTAATCACTCTAGCTTCCCAATTCTGGAATCCCGCACTGGACCATAACAATCAAAGTAAGGTAGGATGAGGACATGATAGAGGATAGAAATAAAGTGTAGCAAACGTTTTAAGAAACCCATAGGTGAGCAAACTTTCTTGATTAAATTCATTAGCGGAAACATCACCTTTTAAATAGTTCCTCTTGTGCATTTTCCTGGACAGCTCTTCACAGAGATTTCGGTTTCGTTTGTAGTAGTGCTTCCCTGCTAGCATTTGGCTTTCGGTGGGATTACAATTACGGGAAAGAAACCTCTGCCATGGGTCGAATCTCGCTTTGATCCAACCGCCGTCCACGACCTTGGACGGCACTGTTCAAAACTTATGCTCCCTGATATGTCTCAGTCCGACTGTGACTTTAGCCATGCAGCTGAGTCTTGCGCATTCCTTTACAATGATTCCGCTGCTATTTAGTGCAGGTAACATGACGTACCTTGAGCGTCATGTGAGGTATGACATACTGATACGGTCGAAAAGTAACCTCCGCGCATACTCAGCACAATCGGTTTAGACCAATAGCGGACGTCTCTTTTCTCTTGATTATCAACCCATACCAGCGAAAGCAAAATTAAAGAGACCACTGCTGGCAGGAAACAGTGGTGCAACCTTAATTGTGGGCACAGTTAAAAGACACAAAACTAATATCGTTCCATGTTGATTCCTGACAAGAAGGTTGAGGTCTCACAAGAAGTGCTGTCGTGTCACAATTAAACTTTTTGAATTTTGGCGAGTATCAAGCATAAACGTATACGAATGTAATGAGTTTTGCATATCAATTGCGTAGACAATAGAATTTGCGTAGGCAATAGAATTATCACTGACATAAACCAATGTGCATGATACCAGAGTTAAGGGGAATTCGTGTCGGTTCAATTGGCAACTAACTACGGTCATATACTGGATTTTCTGAACTTTTGGTACTTCGTCTCCAAATTGCACTGTTGCTACTCGTCTGCTTTTTATAATAGGATTCGGTTACACACATAATGCTAAATGCCATTTCCCATGATAAATTCTCCCGGGATGCCTCACAATCGGCTTTTATTATACCGTGATAACCAGCGGTCACACGTTACGAAGATTACGGCCGAGGTAAAAAGAAATATCACGCAGTTCATTGGCGGAAAATTTAATCACAACATTATCATCATCGTGATTGGCTCTTGCACCTTGGGCATCAACACACCCTTCCAACTTAATACGTTAAATGCCATGGGCGTTTCGTCTAATCTTTTTGACGCATCCATGGAAATTTACAACGCATGCACTAAACGCAGCTTCCAGTGCCTGGTAAAAGGGTCAATTACCGTGGTAAAAGTGCCCTGTGT
Source organism: Montipora efflorescens (assembly GCA_014634505.1). Taxonomy (NCBI): domain Eukaryota; kingdom Metazoa; phylum Cnidaria; class Anthozoa; order Scleractinia; family Acroporidae; genus Montipora; species Montipora efflorescens. The sequence continues at coordinate 1,438,212 of BLFP01000032.1, read as the reverse complement.
ACCGCTCCTAATGCCCAGCAAAAGTACTGTTTTTAGACAAGAAAACAAATTTAAAGGGAGAATTTGATGACTCATTAATTAACCGAATACTGAATTATTTGTTTCTCTTAGAGAAGTTCAGTCAGACCTGTTAAAGTTAGTGTTTGTGCCTGACCTCCTGAAGACTGAGGTCAATTGTTTCATTATAGCAAAGGTGACTCCACCAAAAGACCAAAAGACGGATCTCAGGCCAAATCGGATTTCTTCACCTAGTTGTCTTGCTAAGGTTATGGAGGAAGTGCACGTGTTGACATGGATTTACGACAATATTTATGCCCACCTCTCATGCTCTGGTCCACTTCTTAGTACATGTAGTACACGAGGCAATTGACAACGGAAACAGACTAGTGCGGGGCTCCTTTTTCTAAATGACTTGATATGCATGCAATAGATCCGAACAAAAAGAGCGAGGGGTTTCCAAATATGGTACACCGGCGCACCGGTGGCTCAGTTGGTTGAGCACCGGGCTGTCACGAGGGAGGTCGCGAGTTCAATTCCGGCCGGACCAACACTCAGGGTCTTTAAATAACTGAGGAGAAAGTGCTACCTTTGTATTTACATCTACAAATGGTTAGACTTTCAAGTCTTCTCGGATAAGGACGATAAGCCGGAGGTCCTGTCTCGCAACCCTTCAATGTTAATAATCCTGTGGGACGTAAAAGAACCCACACACTTGTCGCTAAGTGTAGGGCACGTAGTTCCCGGTGTTGTGGTCTGTCTTCTGTTGTGTATCATAGAGGGCCATGTGTTAGAAAACTCTTTACTGGATTAATCATGTATTACCCTCTCAAAATAAAGAACATTGTATTGTATTGTATTGTACTTAGCACTGAAAAATTCAACCAGTCAGTTCGCACTGAATATTCGAAAGCTGTGAACGCGCGTTACACGTTTCAACCCTTATGGGTTTCTGATTGTAATTAATATGTCATGGAGAAATTGGAGTCCCCTTGTTAAATTTCAACAGTTGAAGTGACACCCAGAAAGTCTATGATTAGGTCTTCGTGGTTGTTGGGGAAAACATGAATTTTGTATACACCGTAATTTGATCCTCAATGCCATCAGAAAGGTAAAGAGATGCTTATAATTAAAAGCCCCATTTACACGAGCAACTTTTCCTTTACAAGTTTGCCTTGACAAGGAAAAATTGCTCGTGTAGATGGGGAATAGTGGACAAATTTTCCTTGTCAAGGAAAATCTGGCGTGGTAGCTTTTCCTTGACAAGGAAAAATTGTCAAGTCAGAAATTTACTCGTGTAAACGGACAACAAGGAAAATGTGACAAGGATATTACTTGTCAAGTGCACTTGTCAAGGAAAACTTGTCATATTTTTCATGTACACTACCGAGGAAAACTTGTCAACGAAAAACTTGTCAAGGAAAACTTGCTAGTGTAAATGAGGCTTAATTTACGAGTGTGCACAATTTCAACATTGTCATACGACCTCTCAATCTGGCAAAACAACTGATTAAAGGATATCAAATCACAACCTACTTGGTGCAGTTATTAGCGACGATATAAATTGGAACAACCTTAGAGACTACGTTGTATCAAAGGCTATCAAGAGACCAAACACTTTAAGACTCCTTGAAAGAGCTGGACAGGTGTGCATGCAGTCTCAGGCCAATGTCAATATGTAGAGATCCTCAGTTACATGTATCGTAGAGTATGAATCCCCAGGTTAGCAAGATATTCCAGATTATTTGTCTTTCAATTTAGAATCTATTCAAGAGGGCCCTTTACTCACTGATTGTGATCATTATACTGAAGATCCGTCTTTGAGTTGTAGGAAACCCTTGCAAAAAGGAGAGTTTCAGTGACAAAGGCTAAGGTTCAGCATAGCTTATCCATAACATAACACTTAAGATTCCATAGAAAAGCTAATAAGATGGGATGTAGGACTATGACTATTGTTGTAATATTGTTAATTTAGTTCGATACTGCAAGAGGGTGGAATAAACAGTCATTGTCATTGTTAATAAAGGACTACTGTCATTTTGCGCAATAAAACGTTGTTTCTTTTCTCATAAGTTGGCTCAAACCAGTTTCGTAGAAGAATTGACAAAGTTATGGCATTGTAAGAAACACCATTTGTAGCTTAACGAGATACACTGATCAAATATGACGTATTGGTCACCATGGCAACAGAAAAGCTGTCCAAAAAAAACACCCTAAATTTCGTCTTTACACCCTTATGTCTAAAAACGAACTCCGTAACTACATTTTTTATGGATGCAAAGTCACGGTGGTTGGTAGTCTTCGATAAAATGCGCGTGAAAACTAAAAAAAATTCTCTGGAGTGGATTCAAACTTTTAACAATATGTTATCTGAGTCCACGCCTGCCATTGGGCCTTACTAGGGACTATCAACTCAATTCAGACTATAATGTGGGATGTTTCTAGACTTGAAAAAAGCTGTCGACACTGTTGACTCTTCCATTCAGTTCTTAAAAGTAATTGCAGCAGTATGAAACAAGGGCATTACTCTTATTTATTATATGGCTACCATAGTACGCGCGCTCTGATTAGCTGCTGAGCGGGCAAGATTTTCTTGTAATGACCGGGCATTATGAAGATTTTTCTCGGCTTGACGGCTCTTTTGAGTTGAGACTAAAGGCTACGAGCGCGTGGGCGAAAACAACAAAAATTATGGACAAAGTACAACTACATTTTCAATAAATGAAAGAAAAACTAGCTTACAGATACTTCTTTAATATGAGAGACGAAGAGAGCCACAGCGAGAGCAAGTTTTATTATCCAAAGGAAGAAGAACAGGCCAAACCTGAGCAAAAAAAGGGCCATATAATAAATAACTTATTAACCTCGTCCGTTCGGTCATTACAGGGAAATCTCAGATCTCGGCATTGATGTATTGACCTCGCTATCGCTCGGTCAATACATCAAGGCCTCGGTCTGAGATTTCCCTGTAATGACCTCACTCTCGGTTATAGGTGGTATTTATGTGACCGTTTTCAAATACAGTCGGTCCTAATCGAGCCGAGGAGGCGGCTGAAATTCAGGCTACTGACTGACCTACTGATTGCTGTTTTAGCTGTGCGAGTCCCACCAATGTCTTACTCGCATTGAGCACCTTAAGAGGCAACGCACGTTTCGTTCTCAATAGACCATATTCGTATTCTCATCAGTATTGGAATGGAACTAGCTTGCAATGGTAGCTAATGCGGGGAAATCTTTTAATACTGATATTCCCCCGCATTAGCCTCCACTGCAAGCTGTTCAAGACCAATACTGAGAATACGAATACAGTGTATGGTCTATTAAGGCATTTTGTGACTTGTCTGTCATGTCCAATGTACGGCATGGACGGTCAAATTTCCATTAAACTTATAGTAGAATATAATAAGGCCCAATAAAAATGGCTAATTTCTAGTTTCTCAAGAAAATGTGGTGCTGCGTCTGTGGGAGAGTGAAACAGGACAATTTGGTTTTATCAAACCTGTTGATAAAGGTCAAATTACGACCGTGAACGATTTGGAAAGCTGTTTTTTGGAGCGTTAGCCCTTCGTCAGAGCGAATAGAGGAATTGCGGGTGTTGTTGGAAATAGGGTAACATGAATTTGTGAATAAATTAATGGAATGAGAGGCGTTCATTGATTCCGTGAGGATAGAGTGTACCTAGTTGAAAGATGAAGTTTTGTTCCAGAGTTTTGCGGCTTTCTGTGTTCCCGTGTTGTAAGGAAATTGTCATGTTGTGGTGGCAGTGATTAGGAATATTAAAATGGCGCGCAACTGGTTTTGATACATCTGTGTTGTTTCTTTCTACATCTCGTAGGTGTTCGCGAAAGCGGTCCGCCAATCTTTTCCGTGTCTCGCCTATGTAGGTCTTCTTACTTAGTGTGCAGGTTATGCAATGGATAAAATTTGCGGAGATGCATGTAAAGTGGTCAATGATTTTAACGGATCGATTCGGTCCGGACATCTTAACCATGTTAGAAATAAAAGGACAAGTTTTGCATAGTGTGCGCGTACATTTGAAAACTCCCGGTTGGTTTTCAGACTCAGATGCGCTCCTAACTAGAAAGTTACCTACGTTTTTGTCGCGTTTGAATGAAATAAGTAATGGTAGAGAAAATATATGTTTAGTTTTGGGATAATTGCGGAGAATTTTGAAGTTTTTGAGAATGGTAGGTGAGGGTGAATGGAATTCTTTTGGTTTCTTCGTTCTGTGACGTTTGTAGTGCGGTTTTCCGATCGATTTCTTGGACAAGATGTTTGCCTGTGGTGACAGCAGAATCAGGGTAGCCACGTTTTTTGAAAAACTGGCACATTTCCTCGCACTTGCGGTTGAAGTCGGACTCGTCTCTACAGAGGCGTCTTAGTCGAAGAAATTGAGAGAATTGGATGGCATTTTTTACGTGTTGTGGATGCGAGGACGAATGGTATTTTCCGACTCGACCAATTAGTTTAATCTGTACATATTTTCTTTTCGTGGAACTCTAGAATATATTATGAGACACAGTTGGAACCTTAACTGTAAATAACATGCTTCAGTGAACTGGATATCCATTGTTTTGATGCAAATAACCCCCAAAAATGAACTGTATTATGGGATTTGCGAAAATAGAGAATACCCAGTATCTACCTTGGAGAAGTGCGATGTTTACAGCGGTTGTCCTGAAAAGTGCAGGACGAGTGGGATATTGCCAAGAATCTCGATTTTTGATGGATAACGGGATTGCGAATCAGGCCCCTTTGATGCCCCAATAAGCAATTCAGAGTTTAAAAAACGTTAATGATAATAATAATAATAATAATAATAATACTAATAATAATAATAATAATAATAATCGGAGCACCATTGGTAAGAAAATATGGTAACCCATGTGTGCGAGAAAATTTGGTTTTGGTCACCGTACGACCGTCCACCTCTCCGTGTATGCCAATGTTACCAGTATCACGTAACCATATCGCGGGCTCAAGTTTAGATAATCAATAATTGTATACTTGTCTACAGTTAGTTTACAGTGTACATCTTTGATATTGGACAGCCATGTTATGGTCAATTGGCACCCGTCAAAACAAGGTATCTTCTTGCGCTTTATAAGAAAAACAACATAAGGCGGTGATGAACATGGTGAATGCATTTATCACCATGTTTATCACCGCTTTATACAACTTCGATAGCCGCAGGACAAGAGTCTCTAAGATAACTTATCTGCTGACCGGTACACGTGACCATATCGCGGGTTCACGTTTAGAGCCCATCGAAGTCAGCTTTTTTTAAGTTGACCGCTAAACAGGCACTGGGTTTCGATCAGATCGCAGGCTTGAGTCAGGTTAACTTATTTCAAGAATACATGACCCGGGAGCTCCGCTTTTAGGCTTGGCTAAATCTATATATTAATAATAATACCACAAAGTAGAGAATAGGCTGGAAAACAAAGATTTGAAAATCTTATAGGCGGGCAAACTCCAGGGCCCAGTTGTTCAAACGATGGATAGCGCTATCCGCCGGATAAACTATCCAGTGGATAGAGCAATTAGTTTCTCTATGAGTTATCCACTGGATAGCGATTTATCCGGCGGATAGCGCTATCCATCGTTTGAACAACTGCGGCCAGACGGATAAGGTGATGGAACTCTCTCGACCTGACATCTTAACTCTCTACAAAAGATCGCGAGAATGTGCCCTGGTAGACATTGCATGCCCCTTTGATTCGAGGGTGAAAGAGAAAGAACAGGAAAAGCCTGAAAATACAATGATTTGCAGTATGAAATTGGTCGAATCTGGGGGTGCAAAAGTGTGAAGGTTATTCCAATCGTGATTGGGGCGTTGGGCACTGTAAGCAAAGACTTTGAAAAGTATCAAGAACCGTGATTAGATTGTACATTGAATTTCTCAGCTCTGCACAGAGCCTGTTTGCTAAGAACGTCGAGAATCTTGAGAAAGGCACTGGATACTTGAGATTAAAGGATATGACTTACTATCTAGTGTAATATATACATCTTACTGGATGGTTTAACATATAACACGCGTGGATATTTTGCTAGTTGCGTTCCCGAGCCCCGCAGGGGCAAGGAAATATACAAGCAATGAGCAAAATGTCCGCGAGTTTTATATTTTAAACCATCGAATAAGAGATTTATTATTCCTCTGCAAAAGAAGTGTTATTTTTCTTCAATTTTATTCGGTAAGAGTGTTTTGAAAAAAATGCATCATCTGTCCGTCAAGGCGAGTGCGAACGATGTAAACAGCACTAAAAGTTAGCCAATGATCTTTATTTGATAGGATAAACAAAATGACGAGTGACAAGCGATGACAAGCTCAATTCTCAGGCGTTCTCAGGCATCGTGTTGAAAACAACTTTTTTCGTTTAAAAACTCCCGTTCCGTCCGTATTTGCTCTGTTCTAAACCGGTCAAACTGGGACACTACAGTATATTACCGTGTCAATTTTACGCGTTGTTTCGACCAAATATGGTAAAATAGCGTAACAGTGGAATAATAAACCGGTGTAACATCTTAGACCGTGAAATATATTTATAATAATAATCATCATACAGTGGTAAACAAAAAGGAGAAAGCAAAGTGGTCGATATTATTGATATTGCGATCCTGCTTGACACCAGAGTGAAGGAGAAAGAACGTGAAAAGATCGAGAAATACGAACCACTGAAAGAGGAGGTTAGAAAGCTGTGGGGGATGAAGAAAGTGGCGGTGATTCCAGTGGTGATTGGAGCCTTGACATTGATATGAGAAAACACGTAAAGAAAACCGGGATATACGTAGAGGCCAGAATTGATAAAATGCAGAACGGTTCTCAGCAAGAATCTTCAAGGGAAAGTTATATCCACGTAGGATACAGGAGGGGTTGAGGTTTGGGACCTTTGTTGACCTGTTCACTCAAATAATAGAGCAAGGCTGACTAAACAGCTGAAGGTAATATATTTTTTCAATACTTCGTCAGGCATAGCCTGACTTCTTCAAGGAGTAAGTTGCTTAGATCCACCAGGATCCGGCACCTTTACTTTGTCCAGTTAGGCCTGGCTTGCATGAAGCCTGGCTGTCCCGAACTTGCAAAAACTTACTATCCAGAGAGGCACAATGAGGCAACTGCATAAATCCATACGAAGGCGTGTCAACATTACAGTATTGAAGTCCCAGAGAGGTGGTATGAACACAAGCCCGAGACGGTTACTGAAACTTGACGAAGAAGTCACAATTCTCTGCGATGTGCAGATACATACGGATAGGAAACTGTCAACGAATAAGCCTGATATAGTGTACAAAGACCAAGCCAACCGGTGTTGCAAACTTACAGATGTATCGGTACCATCCGACCGAAACACCAAGACGAAAGTCATTGGTGCGCTGGGACTTACTGTAGAAAGGGAATCGACCAAAATTGAGAAAGATCCCAGGAGCCAGTAACATCAATGTGCTGCAAAAAATCATCCTCGTAGGAACGGCGCACATACTGACAAAGTTTCTGTCCCTCAAATGAAAAACTTCCCTGGTACCGCAAGACCAAGGAATGGCCCCGGTTGTAGGAGAGTGTAGAGAAGCAATTAATAGCACTGAAAACGTTTATAATAAAAATAACGATAACGATAATGATAATGATAACGATAATAATAACAATGATAATGATTATGACGATGATGATGATGAAGAGAAACTGATTGAACGGTGAAGGAATATATGATCTGTAGCCTGCTTAAATATTTCGAAAGGAACTGCCTTTCTTCGCCAGGGTTTAAAAATCCATTCCTTGCTTACAAGTCGCTATAAAAAACAATTTAATGTATTATAAATTACAGAGGATTTTAAATGCAAATTCGTGAACTCCTTTCCTCAACAAAAGAAGAAAATTATACGCTTACTTATAACTGCTCGAACTGGGAAAAATTATAAGAGACTGAGGTACCGACTAAATTCTGGTCAATTGCCGAGAGATTTTGAAGTACATTGTTTTGATTCAGTTGGGGATAATGCCTGCGATTGAAAAGGTCTAGATATAACATTTCAACTCAAATCAAGTATTCCAATGATTAGTTGACCAAAACGTGCGCAAAAGTCGAAATCTTGCTACCACTGTCATTGCCATGATTTTCCTCCCATCTCAAATGTACGTCTCTGAACGGGTAGATTAGTTCGTTTTCAACCTGTCTTCAATTGTCTATTCCGGTAACACTATAGTGTACAAAAACAACTACAGTCTGAAATTCAAAGCAGAACGCGAAAATCACATAACAAACAGCCAATTTGACTTTGCGCTCATTTCATTGGCTTTTGAAGGCATTTAGAAGCTGAGCAGTCCCCCGGGAGTCACGCGAACACTGCACAGGAAATGATGTCGATTCGCATTTGATGGCCGATCAAACATTCGATCGCTCCTGCGCGCTGGGCCATGGAAAGCGATAATCTCGAAACACCTCGAGGTCTCTGCGTATTCCCCGTATTTCTGTTTTCTAGACAAATGCATATCTCACAAACATGAATTCACGACCAAGCACGTGGCCTTCAAAGCACTAAAGGACCTTGCCCTGTCTCAAAAGGGGGAAGAATTCATGCGATCAACTGTTGGTGAGTAATGTTACGAATTCTATTTACTTTGCAATATGTACACTAATGGTCACTGATTGTGTGATGACACCCCCGAATGAAATGAAGACTGTTTATTTCGCTATGTCGTTGTTAAATTCCCTTTGTTTCTTTACCCATGTACTGATTTTACCAAATTCAACTCGTTGTTGTTCTGAGTAAGTTCGACTGTACCTCGTCTAATTATAAATCGCGTACCTTTTACTTGGTTGAAATATTCCCGCCTCTGACGAGTCGGCGACCCATCTACCTGGAAGAGGGGCAGTTTTTGCGTCAAAACAATCCTTGCGGTACCCTTGGTAGTGTAAAATGCCCTTCAACACACCAAGTACTCTGCTCGTTAGCAGTGATGACCAGAAAGCGGTACAAAACTGGAAAATCTAGAATCATTTGAATATTTTCTCAACCAAGATCCTTCGACAGCGCTGTGTTTGTATTTTAGATTAGTGTGGCAAGCAATCATTAATTAGTCAACGTATCATACACTATTGAATGGACCAGCTTTGCTGGTTTTTTTTTATTAGCATGTAGGTATAGGAAAATTAGTCATGCTTTTGGTTTCTCAAAGAGCAAGTGCTACCAGCAATATGATGAAATTGTTTTATCTGTAAATGTAGAAACGAAATCTAAGAAGGAGAAAATTGTTATCCTTTGAGAAGAATGACAGGTTTCACGTGGCTAAGCTAACTTGTACAAAGTTTAATAAGACCTGTTTCTCAAGTTAACCCTGGATGAAGTTATAGAAAGACGTCCATTTCAGGGCCAAGACCAATACTCCAGAGTCGTAATTTGTGAGTTAATGAATCCGCCCATTGTTTGAACTTTTGATCATTTCAATCTCTATATCTGTACACCGGAAACTAGCCTTCACTTTTGCCCGTCACAACGGGCGTTCAGGATTATTCAATCGAACCTCTTAGGAATTTCACTTTTAAATCTTCGCGTGGATTACTTCTTCTTTGCGAACGTATAGCCTTAAAATAAAACCTAATTTGACGACTTTTTTTTCGTCATAAACCACTGAAAACTGAAATATTGTGTTTTGTCTATTGCATGTCTTAATGAAAGCAGACAACCTCTGGTTTATGACTAGATTTCATCTACTTCCTGAGAACTTCCTGAAAGGAAATGCCAAGAGCGCCAAGAAACAATACAAATAACCTGCTAAGCACGTGATACTTGACGTCAGTTCGGTGCATCAGCATGGTAACCAGAACTTATTTTTGACAAAACCGGAAGTGAATCTTGACCCATGACTTACAACCCTTTGAAAGGCGTTTAAGCAGGTTCCCTTTTCGTGGAATAGCGTTTTAGAAAAACACATTAATTAATGAGGTGAACAAAAATTTTTCGATTCTATTGTATTCGACTAAACTATGTGCTAACCACCAGCATTCCTCCTACTTTGAGCAAAACAGGCTTATTGTTTGAATCGTCCCTTGTTTGAATCATCCCTTGTTTGAATCATCCCTTGTTTTTTTCAGCCATGGAGACCATAAGAAAAAAACAATCGTAAAGTGAGTCAGGTTAAAAGAAAAGTGAACCCCTATTTAGCTTCGCATATACGTTTGTCAACTGCATATTTTGGAACAAAACTTTCTTACCCATCCCTTGTCAATGCCCTGCCCAACAAAAACGTTACCCGTATTCCATTCAGGGGCCCGTTTCTCGAAAGTCCCGAAAACTTGTTTTGGAAAGCCGATCTTATAACATGTTTTCAAGGAAACAAAAGGAAAAATGACTGTGAAGTTTGACGACTTAAATCCTCTCCGTTCTTGAGATACAAAGGGAATTGTGACACCCGAAAATGGCCCGTAAAGTTTCGGGACTTTCGAGAAACGGGCCCCACATCCAAGAGTTTCCAAGCACATAACGGTATGTTACGGGAGCGAGGCTCCTGAGGTCAGTAGCCTGTCCAGGAGCGCATGACTAGGAGCGAACAACACGGCGTTTTCACAGATCGATTTATTTTTAGATTGAATTCCCACGAATGAGATTCCCGTAGAAGCCCGATGACCAATCACAAGAAAGCAACTTGACGTCATAGAGTCCCCGCCGGAACAAAATAGGAACTGCTTGTCCCAACGTCGTCTCTCTCCTCATCGACAAAGAGGCCCTGGGAACGAGGTTGGAACTGGCTTTGTTTCTTGAGGGAAAACGTAGTCTAAAAATAGATCGATTTGTGAAAATGCCGTGACATAACCTTATAGTCTGGGAGTTGTTTGCCTCTGGTCATAGGCTGTTGGTCTGGCCTAACAGAGCTCCCGCGTTCACCCATTATAAGTAGTCTTTTCCCAACAGTAACGTGCAAGAGAGCAGAAGGCTTTGAGCCTGATATTATTTTCTCCCATACCTTCCTTTTAAAACATGTTAAAACAGAGACTTTTTTGTCTTGCTCTTAAGTCAGTCCATACCGGCGTATTCAATTCTCAAAAACGTCAAGCCGTCGACCGGCAAAACTCCTTTGTAAATCAAAGAAGCCAGCGGTCAAAACAATGTGAGGAGTAGGGGACTTTTGGATAAAATTAAACTTTTGTTGCAACTTGCGTTTCTCAACATACTTAATGTAGACAATACGTATAAATCGGGTGTGCTGTGCGTCACTCAACTCTAGCCTTTTCTTTTCGGTCAGTCCATTTTGGCTATTCTTTAAGGAGGGGTTCTTTTCTTTTTTCGTTTGTTAATTTGTTTGATTTTCTCAGTGATCGTCTTTGTCAAAGTCATGTGCACGTGTTCTGGTATGATACAAAAAGTGTCCTGTCAGCTCACACCTACTTTTTTTTTTATGTGGGTGCTGTATGAAACTTGAAATATGTAAACCAAGAGTGCACCAGCTACATTTTGGTTTGTTTCAAGATTGCAAGGTCGATGTTGTACTTTTATGAAACATTCTCATATTTTTATCGCTTTCGAACAAGTGTTCGGAAGGTCCTGCAAAGGATTTTCGGCTCCGAGTATTCCCGAGTAACCATCGATTCTTCAATTCCTTCACCGCCCGGCGGGGTTAACATTATCATCTCTTTCAATACAATTACTAAAACCGCTAAATTATCCCATTGTGGTTTCTGCTGCACCTAATTTACATTGAAAAGGGAATAAAAATGTTATACACAATCGGCCTCAGTACAGGCATTGGTGGAAACACCAACGGGACACAAATATTTCTGACCCATTTCGCACCGGTTTGATTCCTTTCCAGGTGGTCGTCTCTAAGTTGTCTAATTGTACGCCGAAAAGTCGGAGTAATTTACACATGCGACTTCCAGCATACGCTCAGGTACGTGTAAATCATTCAATTAATTATCAATATCAGCGGTTAGTATTTCCTTCATTCGCAAACACTTTTAAGCCTACTAGATATGTGTTTTACTTTTTCAAAACTCTTAACAGAATACCATAAATTAGTACCGACTTTTCCGAGTCAAATTTTTAGAAATAAAACGCGGGCAAAAATTCATATCCAAGCACGTGGACAGCGGATTTTACAATGAGACAAGTTAGATTTTCAGACGAACTTACGGACGAAACTCTTACTCTCCGTATAAACTTTATTGTTGTAAGAGAACACAATTCTGGTTCGCTCTGCAAACTGAATACGTTAGCGCTAAAATGGGGATATGCAAATATCAAACTACACTATTATCCCATCTCTAAAATTCAGTCCTCTTGAGAGCCCGGCTTGACAAGCACTGATCAACGGAACAAGAAACTACCTTGCAGTTAGGTTTTAGGAAAAACTCCTTTCAGTCGAAATGTTACACCATTTTCTGTGTGCGTTGGCGGCAAGCTGTTAAATTAATCTGTAAACGTGGCAAATGCAAAACTCTATTTCCGGGTTTTTGTCCAACATTCTTTTTCTGATTAATACCTATTTTATGAATGCAAAATGTAGTAGATTCTCTGTGCCAAGTTTGAGCTACTTTTGTCACGACTCACACTGTATATTTACAATACCCAACAAACTACATTGTTGATGTGAGATTATATGGAGGCCGAGAGTAAACAAAGGGGCAAATTATTTAGTCGTAATTAGCACTAGCTGTTTCTTAAAGTACTATACAGACCTTAGATTACAGAACAAATTTACGAATGTTTAATTAGGAATACTGACTTGTTTCCATATGTAAGAACGTTGCTAAAGTTTTCGATTTACTAAAGGAGAATATTGCAGAGAAGTTGTGGAGAAGTCGATTGCAATTTCCTCATCGAAATGATAAAGTAAATGCTGGAGGTGGCTAAGACCCTTTTTCTGTAAAGTATCTCGCCAGGAAACGAGAGATTTTTTAGATAAACAAACGATCCGTGGTTCATCAGGAACCAAAAAGTGTTGGTCAATCAGGGTATTGGTCAGATTTTAATTTTTTTTTTTCTTTTTTACTATCGTCGTAGTCAATTCTAAACGTTCATGCTGCACAGCAACGGTTTTTTATTCCAGTATCACTATCATATCTATCTCCTGGGTAAGATATTGCATGTAGGAAACGCACAGTAGTAATTGGTCATACATGGAAAAGAACCACGTATCACGGTCGGGCAATCTATCATATTGAAGAATGATTTTTTAATCTCAACTTTGCTCGTTAAACCTGTCTCATCTAACAACTGAGTTCCTTATGCCGAAAAAGGGAAGCGCAAAATTTGACATCAAAATTACTGCTTTCTCTGTGCTGTTTCTTGCTGTTCGCTTGAGCATTGGATCATCCTCGGTCCACAAAAGGGGTTTTATTCCAATCCGTTATGGTGCACTGACAGTTTGACTGCGTAAACATGGGTTTGATCTCGACCCGAATGCCATGACCGAAAAGTTAACAGGCTGGAACTGAAGCATTCAAGTAATCATGTAAGTGCTGAGCAATTGGCCTTGAATTATACTCGTGGAAAGTGAGATAAGGATCTTCGGGGCAAATGAAATATTCAGTGAAACAGGAATAGATAATTACTTTAAGTACCGACTTATTTCTGGCCTTGCACCAACTTGAAAAAAAAAACTTTTAACTCATTAGCAATGAGTGAAGATTGAACGATTATATTCTCAGAGACAATATCAATCAAGCGTTGATTCTCCGCTCTTTCGATGTCTCTGAAAGGTTATTTCATTAAGGTCTTTGTTCATTGGTTGTTGGCTTAACAATTAAGAATGGTAGGTTCTAAACAAAAGAATTGCCTTGTATATTAACGCTGAAGTTCGAAATGTTTGGTATCGTCACAAGGGGAGGAGAAGTTTGATTTTATGTGATTATTAGAAGATTAATTCGATCTTGTTCATCGCTGATGTCTTTGAAATGCTTGGTTAGCTCGCCAAAGGTAAGAGAGATTTTGATGTCAAAAGCCTTTTAATATCACCTGGTAAATGTAAATTATAAGCGAGTTACACTTTATTTCTGAGTGACTGAGTGTTTAAATTGAGATAAATCGTCCGCACAACTCCTAATAGTTTTGAAATCAACTGATTCAGAGTTGTCCTTAAACATTTTGAGTGTTTTGAAACTATCTGTGATTACAAAAGGATATGCTTTGACCCCAGAAATCACAGTGAGCCTGGCGATTGAGGACTTTTTTGAGCTGCGCGGCATATTCGCTTCGATTGCGAGGCAGTTAAAAGACATCCAAAAGGACTTTCTAGTTCTAATACTTAAGATTTGACAGCATGACCAGTTTTCAACACAGTTCTCAGATCTTTAACAAAATGGGCTCCTTTTGGTTGAGTTTATTTCAAAGGGCAAGTTGATTTACTATTCGAACTAGCACTGACGCATCAGTCAATTTAAACAAAAGATCATTTCCTGTTCGCATACTAATAAGTAACCCATGTATATATTCTGAGTTAATATAAAACACTTTGAAATCTGTGACTATTTTGAAGTGAACACAAGCTTTTAGTGTCAACAACTCCGAAATCTTGTTCGGTCTTGTCCCCGGGTAAATTGTCCTCCGCCTACGTTGACAAGTGCGCAATTAAAATAACCGCAGTATTCTTCAACTAAACCTGTCGAAACACTGGCTGTTACAAAGCCGAGCTGAGTCTAGTACATTCTTTAAAAATCTAGTCTCGCCAAATAAGCCAAGCAATGTCAAGAGGAAAAGTATAAATTCTAACTATTTTTCTGTAAGACTTACTAAGGGCTACTAAAAACATGGCGAGAGAAGTTCGCATAGTGCTTTTTAGTGCCTTGCCGTCATTGGCCGTCTTTACACTAGAGACGCATAATCCGTCCAGTCGAATTATGCGTCTCTCATGTTATCCGTCCTGTGTAAAGGCGGGACAAACTATATGAGACGCATAATTCGTCTTGGACAAACTTGGGCAAACATTTTTTCTGCGTTTGTTAAATCCGTCTAGTATAAAGACGGGCACGAGACGCATAATGCGTCTGGACGAACTTTCCAGTTTAGTGCGTCTTCGAAGACACACTTAAGTAGATTCTTCGTCCATGCGTCTTGTGGCCGCCTTTATACTAGACGAATTTAACAGACGCAGAAAAAATGTTTGCCCAAGTTCGTCCCAGACGAATTATGCGTCTCTAGTATAAAGACAAATTTCAATGCTTGTGCATATTTTTCAAACTATTTGACATTCTACAAGTATTATGATACGGGGTAAAGACACCACTGAAGAAATTCAGTAGTTTCGTTTAGTAGTTTAAACTTGCCGATGAAGCGAAACGTCGTGTATATGTGAAACAAACCAGTTTAAAACGATAAAACTCTCAGAAGTAGTGTATCATATATGTCGTAGAAGTTTATTAATTCGAAGGTTCCAATCCCAAAGCAGTCAGGAAGAGAAAACTGGAGAAGACACTATGCGATACATTGGCGCTATCCATCGGAAATACCTGCAAGCTTGCTTCCAGTCTTTCAGTTATCCGTATTTTTAAGCTTAAAGCCTCGAGCCACCTTCTATAAAATGTACAATTGTCTCAGGAAGAATCGAGTCATAGTCGAAAGCTGCATCCGTCTTTAAATGTAGCAAAAAATTGTCAAAGGAAGGTATCTTTTTCCTCATTATCTATGATTGAATTATTCGCCCCTCCATATTGAATACTAGGAAAGGCCTTCCAAGTTGTTTTCACACTTTGAATTGTTACTCCACAGGCGCCCCAAGCTCAGTGTGAGGAAATGCGTACAAAAATATAAGGATTTGAGTGGGAATCCCGATAAAAGACCTGAGAAGAAAATTTTACGGAAAAATTCGCAATTAAAAAGCCTAACCTTATTGCCATTGTGGGTCGCTTCCTTCCTGTGTGGTTTTTTTCCAGATTCGACACTAGTTGAGCCATTATCAGTTCCTCGGTTGACAACGGTTTTAGTATTTTACTATACGCGATTTGATTTCCTCTTTCGTACCAAAAAACGCAAGCTTGTTAAACGAGAGGACACTGGACAACACAGTTGCCGTAGTGCAGGCTGATTCGCGACGTGGACTCAGTGGATTCCACCATTTAAGATCTTGTGAGCAGTGAGTGTAGATTAGTTCAGACAAGGTTCCATTCCCTGAGATTCTTTCCCGTGCTGTCACTGTTGTTTTTTGGTGGACAAGCATTAAACTGTAGAAACGTGGACTTCTCAACCAACTGATAGTACTCTGCCAGAAATGATTAGTCTTGTTCACTTCCTTGACAGCCCTGCAAGAAAACTGATTATTAATTTTCAAGTCAGACGAGATTAGTCTCATATTTCATTGTGACAATATCGTCACCATTCATCTTCGATTGATAAGTCTGTCAGGAAGATGCGCACCAGGCAAAACAAAGTCGACGATTGAACCAACAATGTAAGAACGTATTATTGCAAAATGACTTCGACTTTCTTCCTTGATATTTTATGTAGTTATAGCAGGCTCATTTTTTTTTTTTTTTTTGGTAAACGGGTGTCGCATGGTTTTCTCCCAACAGGTTTTTTCCAGCTTTTTCGGTCCAGTTTTTAATAGCGGCATCAACAATCAGACAGAAATTTGAGATGCGACGTTTCTCAAACTAACTAGTTGAGATTTGAATGATATTAATGGGATTGATTTTTTAATTGATTGATTTATTTATTTATTTAATTTATTTATTTATTTATAAAAATATTATTTTGCGAAAAAATGTCAGTTTTTTGCCATGCAAATGCTCTTTGAAAATGGCGTCGAAGTAAGACTTGGAAGTAGTCGTTAGTGAGAACTGAGAAAAATTAAGTATTTTCCTGGCATTAGTGATTGGTTTCAGAACTATTCGCTTTGTATTGGCCGGAGAGAAACTTCTTTTGATTTTAATTAGCGTCCAATTTGCCAAACAACCCGTTTGAAGCCCCTCTCCGGCAGATGTTAATGCTATCAACGCATTTAAAACATAGAGAACGTTTACTTCTAAATATCTCCTTTTTTGAAAAAAAATTCTGTCTTAAACGATAAGTTGGTTGCGTCGTAAAACCAGAAAAATTTTGGAGGAACTCGAAAAAATCCGACAGGGACAAAATCCGAGGAGGATGACAGCCCTGAGATCTGCTTATTTATAAGAAAAGCCAAATCCGATTAAATTACTTTACTATTCATTCAAAGTATTTTCAGAGCTCTGAAGTTCATCTGCAGTAACGTGGCGTGGCATGACCTCTTTGTACTTACTATCTTGAATCTGATTGGACGAGGGCTTGGAATTAATTCCGGCTGGAAATAACGCAAGGACAGATTACTGAAAAATCTGATAGAAGGCATTTCAATAATCTGACCGTTAAGCGGAACTCTCACTATTGACCAAGAGCGTCAAAATTGATATGTATATTTTTCCTTGCTTAAAAAACAATAATTTATCACGAAAACAATGCATAATTAGGCATCGGTTTTCGGTCTCATATTTCACTTATCTCAACCTTGATTATTTCAGATATCAGGAAAAACTCATCCAATGATTGTTTATTAGTGGACTACCTAAACACTATAATGGGGAGAACATTAGTTATTATTTGATGAGATCTAAGCCAATCAAAAAGCAGAGACTGGTATGTTTTTATATGATATATGAATAATTGTTCTGTAATATTCACATACATCACAAACGAAAACGACTTGTATGTCAACTTCACATTAGGATGGCCAAAATTTGTCCAAAATCAAATAATCAAGCAAGAGTTGATACTATTGACTTTTGACTTTTATGAGGCAATGATATCTTTTTCGTTTCAACAATTTGCAGGATAAGAAACGTTAGCTACTATCTTGATCATCATTTAAAAATGAGAAAAACGAATTTGTCTTTCCGCTTTGTATGTGTAATTTAG
The DNA here is from genome assembly GCA_014634505.1 of Montipora efflorescens. Lineage (NCBI taxonomy): Eukaryota > Metazoa > Cnidaria > Anthozoa > Scleractinia > Acroporidae > Montipora > Montipora efflorescens. The sequence continues at coordinate 1,420,356 of BLFP01000032.1, read as the reverse complement.
AGACCCTTCAATAATTGAATTTTTTGTGTCTATTTATTTTGCTTTATTTTTTGCCACACGAGACGAGAATCACATACGCACGGAATGCCAGAGCTACTATAATTATTAAAGCTTTTCATCTCAGATGCAAGAGCGAAAGTGGTTTTTGTCAGAAATAATATCAAGAGAGCCTTTTTTCATCCATTTCGTGTGCCACCGGTTAAATGATTACAGCGCCAGCTGCATCTTAGGAAATTAAGAAAATCCCACCCACTTTCTTTGCAGAAAATTTAAACGTTCTCTTTTTCAATCAGCATAACACATGAACACGTCTCGGCTATGGATTATCATTGGCCGCTTGTGGCAAATGTTCATTTCTAATGTAAATATATCGGGTGGTGCAGTTTTGGGCCATAAAATCTGAACGTTGCTAAGTGAAGAGCGCTAACCAGACGCATTTATCTGTCGCCACGTTTTCGAGCCTACTTTATCCTTGAAATTCTAACTTCTACATCTGAGAACTGATGCGGCAAGTTACCATTGCCTGAAAGGATACGTGCCGGCCATTTTCTTCAGACGAATAACTTCAGCAGGAGTTGAGGCTAGTCGACCAAACATGCATACGACAAGTTTGTTTTTTTTTTTAACTGTCATTTGAAGCGGTAGTATTTCTATTTTACAAATTATCTGTGACAACAATGGGGTTTCGAACAGTTTGATGAATTTATACTCGTATTCAGTAATCTGCTACGCTTTTTCAACAAAGAAACAATCTATTTATCTCTTTTTTATCATGTTTTGGCCTACACCGTCTCGCTAACGTTAGAAAGGTACCTGTCTGGTGTTGAAACCAGTTTCTCGGTTTAATATTTCTTTTGTTACTTGTCTTCTAGTTAAGGTGACGTAGAGAAGCGTTTTATCACTGTCTTTAGAACGAATTTAGGGCCTCTTCTTATGAACCCGGTTCGCCGGCCTAGCCTGCCGGTTTCCGAGATATCGCTTCACCTCTGTTAAAATCCTTTGTAAATTTTTCGATGTGTTCATATGAGAGGCGGGCTGGCTCGGTTGCCGAGATCTCGGTTTTTGCAACCGGGATCTCGGTAAGCGGGCTGGAAATTTTTCTATATGAGCACTTCAGCTCGGTTACCTGGAGGAAAATATTACAATGTATTTTCGTGATAGAGCTGACATTATCGAGTTTTTACTTCTCCTTTTTTCGATGATCAAGCTCGGAATAGTTTCTCTTGATGGTGAACATAAAGTTAGACGAATATTGAATTTGCTTGAACAAAGAAAACCGAGAAATTCTTGTTTGTTCAGTTAGCTTTCTCTCCCGAATGGTCGTGTAACGATGTACTTTTCCTTTCGGAAACCGGGCGGAAAGTTGTCATATGAACAGAAAACAATTTCATCCCGGTCAGTACCGAGCCAGCCCGATCAACCGGGATCATGTGAAGGGGCCCTTAGAATCAAACGCGGTTAGCGACACAACTTCTGAAAATAATATTCAATCTCATCCTCCGAATGAAGCAAAAGAAAAATCAGAATCATGATGATGGTTTTCACAAGAAGCACTTTTAAATAGTGCGTACTTGGTGTTACCGTTTTACAAGTATCCAGTTTATAAAACGAGAAAAGTAACAAAAGGATTTCATTTTTATCTTTTCCTTTCGGGATGGAGTGGAAAATCCGGAAAGGTGCTACAGTCTTTCAAAACAGAAACAAAATTGCAAATGTGAGCTTTACATTTGGTCTATACATGCGACATAATCCTTTGTGTCCTTGCATTGTCAATCAAGTGTGTTTTTTGCAAAAGAATTAATTCCTCATTGGCTGAAACGAGGTTAATAAGTTCACCTATTCCATAAACATGACGATTAATTTCAAATGGCAATGAAAAAGAAATCAAGAAATGGATTCCTCTCCGTGGCTTGGAATTATAAGCATCATTCATCAACTAATAATTAATTCTATGCTCCGTGGGAGTTACGGCACTAAAAATTTGTTTACTCCCAAAAAAAGGGCTTTTGATGCCGTATAATTAGAACTGCAGAACCGAGACGAAAAAAATATTGTAATTTATAGTGTGAAAAGTTGTTTACACTGTTTAAACAATTAGCCGCAGGGCTTTAAATACGAAGTCTTCGAGAATTTTTATTTTGATCATTTGCGGGGCTTTTGAAAAACTGCTGTTTCTGCAGTTTGATTTCTTGACGATTTTGATGACATTAGAGAAGATGTATTTATGGTGTGGTCGTATAGTTTATCTTCGTGTTTGCGAATTCCAGTTATTTGAGGCGAATCAAAACGAGAGTCTGGTTAAGTGTATTATTCTCCCTTGTTATGATGAGCATAAAAACTGAGCTATGATCTGACATTTTCTTTGCAAATGTTTGACAGTTTCAGACTGCTAAATGAACAATTACCTCAATGTGCGGGTCAAGCCACCTTACACATGTTTATTTCATGGCAATGCACTCTTTCTAATAAGAACATTTTTATGTTATAATATCGTTTGGCTGAGATAAACCAAAATTTACGAGCATGAACGCACCCCGGAGTACAGAGTAAACGAGCATGAACGCACCCCGGAGTACAGAGTAAACACAACAAAGCTGAGACTCAGTAACCTTTTTAATTTGCTCATTTTATGTTTTGTTCTGTTTTATTGTGTTTTTTGCTTTTTGGATGCACCTCGTCCTCTTTGAATTTAAGAACGTTCTCATTTTTCAAATAGCAAAGCAACAAACTGATGTGAAATTCCGAGCTCAAAAGTAGATTGTCTCACGAAGAGCAGGGGCTGGTGTAATAGTTGTTTTGGCGACAAAGTAAACAACGTCACCTGAATCCGAGTTTATTTAGCACTGCATTTTTAAAATTTATTTCATCGGCTCGTGTATCCCCCAAAGTTACGGAAAGAAACAATTGCATGTTGCATTGGATTACCGATCAAGGGACCCAAAACGCGCGAGTGTTTGTATATCCATTGTACTTATGTAGTAAAATCACCCACGGAATTTGTCAGGTTTATTCAAAGTCTGAAAGCCACTCATCCACCTCAATATGTTTTTGCCGTTGTTCAATCGTATAATTGATCCCAAGAAAGAATATTTATCGTAAAACGGACAGTTCGCATATTTTTTCGTAAGAAATTGTGGAAAATCTTTAAAAGTGTAAAATGAGCGAAAGTGAGACTGAGGATTTGCGATGCAAACACTTCACGCCGAAAAACCAGTTCAACATATTTTAATTGGGACGTGCTGAAACGTTTGAGTTCAAATAATCGACGACATTTATAGGAACGCCACAAATTTAAACTTTATGTTGACAAAAACAAAAACAAGAAGAGAAGAAACCTGTGAAACCAGAATTTTCAGCTGTTTGCAGTCCACGGTTAAATTGGTGTTATTTATGCATAAAACTCTTATAGCTTACCTGACAACGTAATCTATTTGTGCATTAATTAACAATGAAGGTAGATTTTCAAATTTACCCTTTTCCTAGGTTGGTGAACATCCTGTCGAATGGAGCTCGAATACATTGACTTGGAAACCACAGGTATAGCCAGCGCAGGTAAGAAACCAAATCAGTTATGAAACCGTCTAAAAAGGAAAAGGCATGGAAACAATCAATCCTCTCCCTGCTACAAAACCACGGCAAGTGTATTTAAATATTCGACTGATGTACGATGTCCCGGTGCAGAAATAATCTTTGTTGACTTATTCGTGAACCTCTGGGTGTGTTTTTCAATGTTTATGTATATTCTGATCACTCTTTTGTTTCACCCCACCGAAAAATACACTCGAAAATATTATGTGAGAGCCATACATGATAGGGCTACGAAAAGTTTGTAGCAGACATGACTGCTCCTGGATAGCGGCAAAGTTTGTTTGCAAGTAAATGAAATTCGCCTCAATTAACTTTCACGGAGGTGATATGATGTATATTTTGCGTGCGTTATTTTGCTTTTCGCGTCAAAAGGGCAAATCATCTGTCATAATCTGGGTCAAGTTACCAAGAAAATATCTTTGAAAATATCTTGCACTTCCAAAAATAAAACTATCTGCCTCTGTATGTTTTTCTCCGGCTACAGAAGGACTCGACCCATCGTTTTAGTTTGTCTTTTGTGTCAGAAGGAAATATTAATTGGAATTGGGAAGTTGACGAATCTCTCACAACTTACCTTACCTGGTTGGAAAAGATCTTGAATATTGCCCTTTACCAGAGGATTCCAGAATACGGTTTCGTATCCATTGCGAAACGTAGACAGGTCGCTTGTATTTTCGACGAATAACTTTGTTAAGGCTTAATTAAACACGAGAAGGAAGCTCAAAATATGACAACGGCTGCGAAATATAACATTGGCGGCAACCACCGTTGAAAACACATTTCTTATTTCTCTCAAGGATCAATACAGCCAGCAAAAGGTTCCTTTCACAATTCAAATATTCATTTCTATTGTTAGACATTATCAGGAGAACACTTTCTCTTCTGATTTCAGTTCTTCCATTTCAGACATTCTCCAAATACGGTATTTTATCAGCATAATATGGTTGATGAAATCATTGCTATATATTCTCTAAGAATGATCCTAGATTCAAGTTTTTGGGATAAAATAAATCGCCGAAAATTATTTTACACACAACAAGCTAACAAGTAAAAGCACAAAATAATTTTATGGTATTCAAATAAGCTGTTTTCGCGGTTTTTGCTGAGATGTCAGCTGTCCATATATAAAATTCGACCAAGTTTCTTGAGATTATAAAAAAATCGGCATTTACCAGACTTATAAAACAGACTTTCGCTCCACTATTTTTTAGCGAAAAACGCTTTAACAAGCTTAAGTAAGACTGAAAAAAGAAACAAACAAACAAAGAAAAAAGAATAGAAAAAGAAATGAAAAAAGAAAAGAAAATCGACGTGACCAATCTTGTCGAGTGATGCTGTTTCGAGACCTTTCGAGAAAGTCAACCGGAAACAATCAGCTGAAAAAGGTGGTTAATATCCGGGTATGACTAAACTTTCGCATTTAAGAAGCTTTATTCCAGGAAGGATGAGTGAATGAATGAATGAACGAACGAACGAACGAGTGAATGCATAAGAATGAATGATAGGAAGCGCCGACGTCGCTCAGCAACGAGGCAGGTATCCTGAAATTAACCTCACGTCAAATAACAGCGGATACGAAATATATGTAATGGGGCGGGTGAAAAACTAATAACGATTTCTACAATCATTCAACTCATAATTCAAACAAGGACACAATTGAGTATTGATAAAAGCAAAAGGAAAAAACAGCTCCAAGTTTTGACAAGATATCTTGAACCGGTCTTCCGCTTGCATGCCTTCTTCAGAGCGGCATGTACTTCAGTGAAGAGAATCTTTAACGACTCTTTAACGTTGTCTAAAAGGAAAACAAATCTTATTATAAACGCACAATTAAAGTATCTTGAAAGGACTTTCCTGTTTTTTGCACCTTTGAGACCGTGAAGCTCAGTTGTGGTCAGTTGTCTTCGCTAAGACACTGTTTTGCAAATTTGTCAACGATCTTAAGTGAAAATTAGTGCGATTGTTTTATCGTTCTTCATTCTATGTGTTAAAGAATTTAAGGCATTTCTATGTTTATCAAACAATTGGCCGAGATCATAATGTTCGCGGAAGATTTATCCCCAAAGGACCCAGCGAATTGTTTTTCTTTGAACAAGAAGAGCATGAATATTCGATGGTCATGAAATATCGCACGATCGGCTGAGATACGTTCATGTAGTACGTTCTATTAGTACATGTGTTCAACTTCTTTTCAGTGTCTCCTTCATAACTTGAAAAACACTTTACACCTCTTTACATCAAGTGAACTACCGAAAGAAAATCGATGGATGGAAAACGACTTCAAACGTGCCTCTTATCGGTCATGAAAGCAGGGAGTTTAGGATCGTACGTGTTTCTGAGAAGCACATCGAAGACGTAACATCCTGTTTTTTTTTTTTGTGTGGGAGCAGAACATGAAAGGTGGGTAAGAGATCATTCTTGAACGGTGACAACGCCAGATTTACTTTGCGTGATCATTACTATATTTATACCGAAATAATTGTCATGCCAGCCGTCAAGTTGCAGTGAATGCCGATGAATGATGCCAAACTGTCGTTGTCCCTTTGTTGACGGATTGTCAGGCCACAAGTACAAATGTATTCTATTTCTGCTATTAACCCTCCCACCCTTGAAATCAGTGACATTAGGATATTTTGTTAAACTGTTTCAGGACATGTCGAAATCTGAGTGTTGATATGATCCGTGAAGATGACTGTTATAGCGTGCGATTTCCATTCGATGTTTGGTCCATTTTGTGTCACGCTATCGAAGAATCTTAATCTTAAATTCGGATCACGCTTTTTGAGTTCATTGTTGACCAGTTAAGCGGCTTACGCCTGCGGCGATTGGTTGATCAATTTTTAACCTTTGTCCACGTCAATAGCCCCCTTGTTCGATTATTGTTTACCAATCTGTATACATCTTGTCCAATAAGGTTCCCTTCACGTGTGATCAATAAACATAATGGCAGTAAAACGTCAAGATTGTCATCACTAGTCTTGTTTCCGAGATACCGCGTACAAAATGCATGTCACGATCCTTGCAAAACTTGACAGTATTTGCGCCGATGGCATGTTTTTTTCACTCACACAGACTAAATTTGGTGTTTAGGTGAACTAATTTTTTCGCGGTGTTAGACGGAGTTTTCGGTGAGTTGACCGGAAATTCTAAAGCGCGGGTGATTTCGTGTGTTGGCGGGTGATTGACAATGCGGTACATTTCAGGTGGCGCTTGATTGGTCGGGCAGCGACATCCAATCACTTCGATTGCATGTGTGTCGTTTAGAATGAAACTTGGCTTTTTGTCTGGGAAAGCCTGACCGGGCGAAGATCTTCGACTGTATATTGAGCGATTTTCAGGGATTCAGGCGAAAGTTTTGGTAATAATCACACATATCAAGATTCAGAACATAACTGACAGCACGAAGAAGAAATTCTAAGGGGGAATGATGTGAACGAAAAGAAATTCTTCGTGCAAATAGAGACTTGCTTTCGGGAGAAATTCACCTCGTAAATTGGATCGAGACCTTCAAGCCTGCTACATTTATAGCGTGATGGTGAATAACGTAAGTTTTTGTGTTTCTTCCCCTATACGTAATGATGTACAACTTATAACGGAATTAAGGCGGGCAATTTATTGTGTGGTGTAAGTTTAGACGGTTCCTAGCGCTTAAAATTTCCCGAAGGTTGGCGACCTGTTGTCTGATGTTGAGGCAATCGAAGTAGTCGCATTGGTCATTGCGTGGCCGTACACTTGCCATCTTCTCGCTGTTCTTGCCATTTTCGATGAGTTTCTGGCATTGAAATTGTTATGCTATTGTGAGAGAACTATGACCTGTGTGCACGGTTAGTGAGACTTAAAACAAAGGTGTCAGTGCCCATGAACGACTGATTTCTAAATTTGCTTAGGATTGTGCTTCGTTCTTGACATCGAATGGAATTACTAGATATCTCGCGCTATTAAACGGTTTTATTCGTCGTGTGTATGGAAGTATTTATATGCTATTGCACGCAGTATTTGTTGAGTTTCCTCTGAGCCCGTTTGAATTAGTGGAAACGGTGTACACATAAGTGGCGTTTGCCTTTGTGTTAGGTTAGGAGAGAGTTGTAAACAGTTCTATTATGAATCTTTCGCTTCAAACGCGCGCTACATAAAAACTTTAAAGTTCTGAGTTTCAAATTGACTATTCATTATGTTTCTTTGCACGCGTGAATAATTAGTCACTAAATAAGAAAGCTAGGCCGCCTAATATCTGTTTCTGAAGTGAAATATATTGTGTAATCGAGCTTGGTGTGTAGTTTTCGCTGTGATAGTGGCAGTACACATCAACGTATATAGCCGATTGTGCTTAGTAGACGACGGATTGGAAATTATTAAGATCCCTAGCTGTACCACTTAAGAGGGCTGTAGTTAAATTATTTAAAGAATTTTGTGGTTTCCATTCGTTTTATTGCTTTAAAATCAGCTAATTTTCCTTTCAAAACTCTTCTAAGGACGAGATTTATGACAAAAGGCTCTCTTCTGCCAAAACTCCTTTTATGCTAATGTCAGTGTTAATTTCGCTTCGTCTAGAAAATCATTTTAACCAAGGGCCGGTTATGTGTTAATTCTTTAATCATAATTCCACACTCGAATGCAGCTTATGACAGTATGGCGGAATCTTGAGCGTACCGAAGCATAAAATTGAATACTCAGAATTTTCGGACCGAAAACGAAGGTCTTTGATTTGATTTGCATGTCAGGCCATCGTCCTAAGCTGATTTGCATTTTAGACAAGTGTTAAAGCGCAATTTTGTTGAAGGATTTGTTTTATCTCAGATGGGAGGTCATCGAGTGAAGTTTTTCCAGAGAGACCTTTGTAGTTTGATCTGTGTTGCAGAGTACAGGTGTCGTGTTTCGAATGTGAAATCAACACGGCGAACCTACATGCACTTGTGTGAGCAATGAACGTGAATCTTCGCTGTCTTTTAAAGTTTTTTTCTTACCAAGGAGAACTTGTAGATGGGTCGTGCCAATACAGAACACGACTGTTTAGTTTTTCATTGAACACTCTCTTCGTCTCATTAAATTCTGAAAATTCTCGGAATAGCTATCGTAGCTATCGAATACTTACATGTCGGAAGGCTTGAAATTTAAATGGTTTGTTCATGGACAGTTACGGAAACGTTTAGTGTTTTATGGTGATTTGTAACATTCGTTGAAATAATTTTAGATTCGACGTAAAGTAATGTTTAATGCAGTGCTATTCTATTCTTCCTCAATTTAAAATCCCTCGAATCAGTGCATTAACAGGTCGTTAGAGAATTGGTTCGATGAGTAGAATTCCTCCCGACGAATAAATCTCTCTAGAACCTAGAGAAATTGATATCGGAATTGTGAGCATGTAGTTTGATTTCAGTACGCTATTTGACTTTTTTAACGCCTACAGTGCAATTGTTGTGGACTTCCAGGAGGCCTTTTCTGTTTTTGTAGCTGGACTGTATTGACTGCAGGCCAAGTTTTGCTCTGTTCATGTAGACTAGGATATTCTTTCCATTGTTTTATCACAAAAAAGACAAAAAAAACAGAGATAGTTATTTCTTTGGTAGAACAAAAGTCTTGTGATACAACAAGAACTGAGTAATCATGACACAACAAATTATTTTGCATGCTCAGCAGTGAACTAGTTTTTCAGAATTACATCTGGATCTGCAAGGTATTTTGTTTCATGATAAAATTAGGTATCATCTGTTGCTGTCACCCAGCTACAGTATCTGGAACAGTTTGCACATGTGGTTTCCCTTGAATTTAAATCCCTCCCCATTCATTACCCACAAATCCTAAATGAATCCTGTTTTCCCTTGAAAATCCAGAATGACTCATTCCCTGTAATGGTTGTAAACATGTAGTTCCATTGTGCAATGTAATCCTTGTGGTTAAGAGAGAGAGAGTGTTTGTTGCGTTGTGTTTTTAACTAAAGGCATATTACAGTATTTACATGTAAAGGGACTGCCAACTTTCCAGAAGTTTTCAAAACACTGATTTCTACCTCTGCTTACATTAATTTAAATACATGCAGTCAAATTTATGAAGGCAGCAAATGTAAATATCTTTTACTTCCTTAGCAGAAGTAAACTCTCACCTTACCACTAAGGATCAAGTGTTGTTTTGTTACATTGATCAAAATTAACAGTGTATTACAAGGGATTTGAAAGTCAGTAAATGTTTATGTCAATGCCTTTTCTTCCTTTTCGTTAAGAGTCTGCTGCTGTTCTGTCAGTTCAAATGGCTTTCTTGTCTAGGAGGTCTTGGAGGTTTTCTGTGTTTATGCATGCTAGAAATAAGAGGAGGAAACCTTGAGGGAAGATGACTGAAGGGGCTGTTACTATGTACAATTTTAATTGGACTAGATCAGGCATGCCTCTCAAGATGTGGTTTAAGTGGATTAGGAATTACTTTGGTTCAAAGGTGTCTTTGTGCTGTTCTATCAGTAATTTGGAATTCAAATCCATATTCAGTCAACTGGAGACCACAGTATGAAGCTTCAGCAGAGTCAAAAATAAAAAAAAAGAAGTCATTTACCCCAGTATTTTCCTCAAGCACTTATGAGCTATTGTGTAAACAACAAAGAGGCTTTACATTTTCATGTTTAAGGAGACTCTACCCTAAACGGTCCCTGAATTTCTTAGTTTCCTTTTACGTGTACACAGTAAGACTGAGTGTTTACAGGATGAATGTATCCCATGTACTGTATATTTATTCATTCTTAGATATTCTTGATGTAGTATTCTGTCGTTAATGGCTTTTTGGTCTATCTTGATTTTTCAAGTGTAATCTATTTCCAAAGTTTTCAGCTGTGGTTTTCCACAAGAGCAATTATTAAACACAATCAGTAGAATTTACTGGAGGTACATATTGGCATAGACTGACTACAGTGTGCATATATATATAATAATATGTTTTAATTTAAATTTGGTCTGCGTTTAAAATTTTTTGAAACAGTTAATTTTGTAGTACAGTGTCATAATCTTGAACAAAGGAAAAATCACAATCAAATTAGTTTGAAAAAGTTTAATGCAAGGAAGATTTTTTATCCACAACACACAATATTACAATACTTGATATCTTTTCTGTACTAGGGATAGAAAATAGGTTGTTGACTCAGTCTTCCTGAGTAGTACTTTTCAGGAAACATTTTTCATCTAGAGTGTCCTGTTTCCTTGCCCTATTCTTCCTTAATTTGCACAACGTACTGAAGTGCTTGTATACTTGATCCTATTTTCAGTGAACAACACAACACAAACTTTATTTTGTATTTTTGTTGTAGAGCTTTGTATTTGTGACAGGCCTCTTGTAACCTAAATGAATTTATCAAGTGGTGTTAAGCAAGGCTCAGTGCTAAAACCTGTGGTTAATTTTACACAGGCTATGACATTGTGCAATAGCCTTATATTATTGTGTAATTAGCTAAAAGCAAAATCTCAATATCTGCCCTTAAGTGTCATGTATAGGGACATTTTAGACTGTTATGTCTACTTGTCATGTAATATTGATAGTATTCCTGGTTATTGTGTTGCATCCTAGTTGACTTATGAGACTTAATTATTTGGTTTTTCTTTTAGTTCACACTTAAATGTATAGTGTACCCCTACCACATGTAGTACATCTGTATCCTCAAGGATAAACTTAAGTAGTAGAGCTTGAAGTTTGGCGTTATTCCTACTTCTAAACATAGTAACAAGCTCAATCGTATTTAGAGTGAACATACAACATCTTTACACATCTTCTTCAAGGTATTGTCAGTAAGTAAATTATGTCCAGTCCAATTTGTCAAATGTCCGACCAAAATGAAGATTTGAAAGGACATAAATTATGTCCTGTGAATAAAGAAAAATTATTTCCAGCACTGATTTGTGAAACTTATAGATGTGGTGCCCTTCATTCTCAAGTGGTTAGACCGTTATATGCTCTGCATTTGAATCGTACCAGAACTGCCAAGTTCATTTTGTCTTCTGTAGTTCTGAGTTCAACTCAGTGGTGTGTTATAAATAATAGACATCTGGTTGCTTCATACAATGTAAGACTGTTGCATTTTTTTATTATTTGGTTTAATTCTAATAAAAAAAAACTCTTTTAACTAACACATTTGTCACAAACACTATACAAATGGGAAACCAGTAAACTCAAGAGCTACTTGGTGAAGTTACGGAGACTGATAAATTGGCAGAAGAAAATTTCTTCGCTTTACAAAGTTATTGTCATGATTAGTACATGTACCTGTAGTCAAAGCACTGTTACTTTTCTTTTGTCAAAGACAGAAAGCCCGCAAAATGGTACCTACTACCATTTACATGTAAAACATTGGTATATACTGTAGAAAATATTTCCTTAACCCATTGACTCTCAGGGGTTCCTCATTGATGAGTAAAATCATCTGGCGTTAGACAGAGTAAAATACTAAGAATGGCTGGTTTAGGCCGGCTTGGAACTCAAAGGGTTAAAATGATCAGGTGATTGACAGCTAAACAGGATCAAGGGCGAAGGTCTCCAAAAATAATACCCAATATTGTTAAAGTTGTTTTAGTGTTTCGGCAATGAGAACACCTATTTTTTTAAATTCTAACGAGAAAGAGGTTGCCTGTGAGACTGTTTTGTTTATTTGAATTACACATCCTACGAGGATTGGTCTGCTTACTTTTCTGTACTTTTCATGTACTGTACTTATGTTTTTGCGTATGTTCAAATTTTTTTTAGTTGTATGGTGATGAAAACCAGTCATCAAAAACTTAGGTGTAAAGGAAAACCAGTAATCCTCAAATGGTTTTTAGAAAATTCTAGTCACCTGCTGTCGATAGGCTTTGAACTCTCAAGTTGTCGAGCAACTGGTAACAATTTTGGATCCCTGCTCACTTACATTGGAGGCCTTCATTGTGTTTTACATACATACAGTATGTATGTATTTTTGTAAATAACCTTACAAATAAGTGTTTTTCTTCTTTCTGTGTAAAACAGGTTCAGCAGCAACAGTAATTTGTTTGTGGTTTTATATCATTTTTGTCTGTTGTACGTGTACAGTACTACAAACGTTAATGTGAAGGTCTCAGCAGTTTAGTGTCCTGTTCCTTTTTTTCTGGGAGTAACATGATGTTTTTGTTTGTCGTATTGTCATATTTTTAAAGTAAATGCGTTCAATTTCCAATCTCATACATTGTTACATAACAACAACATAGGAGTATTAGTAACAAATGATTTTGTAGTATTTGAACTCTCATTGGGTGCATTCAATTCAAATTAGAGATATTTGAATCAAGTTTCTTACAAGCGTACATGTAATTCTAATGAAATACTTGGTACGTATTCATCCTAGCAATTTACCCAGAAAAAGAAATTGCAGAAGGTTATGGTTTGCATCGTAGGATTATTTATTTTATTTTCAACTGGCATCATTTAGTTTTATTAACTTTTCAAATGTGCACCTGTATAATATTATTTGTCCTGTCAATCATTTTCCTGAAGCATACAATTATATTCCAGCTGTTACTCACTGTGGACCAATAAAAGCAGGAGTTGTTTCTGTCATGTCAGCTATGCATTGTTCTCACGTTAAAATTTGTTAAGCAAATGTCTAAACATCTTCTTGGTGATTCAAATTTGAATGGAAAGATTCAGTCTGTTTTCTGTTATGTCATTAAGGGGATCACCAGAACAGAATAGCTTTATCTGTTTTTGAGGTAATTCATTTCTAAAAGGTTTGATGGGATTTAGAGAACATTCAACAACTGTACAGTGATTTTGTCTTGGGTCATGTCTTTTGGATCAGAACAGTCACTAGCTTCAGGTTTTGTCTGTTAGTGATCAAATAATTATGGAAAAATCATTTCCTTTGGGATAGTTCAAGGCAAAGTTTTGTACTGTAACTTAATCATCTCTGTTAGTTTGTCCTTTGCTTATAATCAGCACTCGAGAACCAGACTGGCTGTGCCTTGTAAATGATGTTTCTTTGACCTCATGCTTCACTATGGCTCCTCTAGTTACCAGGTGCTGATGTTTCCTTAAGGAGTCAAACATTAAGGTACTTTGCATTATTTTAAGCAGCTGTGTACTAATTTTCAATTCATCATGGTCTACCTTCCCTACACTGTGTAGCTTGTTTGTGCCATTGATGAGCAAAATCAATTACCTGTGGTTAAACAGAGTAAAATCATTCTAGACTATACTGTAAGTGACTCAAAAAGGAGCAAAGGTTTTAAGTTGACGTTAAATGTCCACACTTTTCTGAGGGTTTGTCAAACTACATGTACATTTGAAATTTGTCAGTGTTTGGTTTTCATAAGCAAAACATTTAGTTTATGGAGCATTTATATATTGATTGTGATTTGCAATGAGTGCTTTGAGGTTTGCAAAAAGGAAATGTTTGCTGTACTTTTAAAAGAAAAAATTGCCTTTGGTCCATAAAATCAAGTAACTATGCTTACACTGTAAGTTACAGTTTTTCTTGTTTTCAACCCCCCCCCCCCCTCCCCCCCCCCTACTGTTCTTTTTCCCCTAGCAGTGAAAGCAATGCATTAGTTCTATAGGGGTAGAAATGGCAATTTATACTCCATAGAGAACTAAAAAAAGCTTAGATGTAAGTGTAAGAGGGCAGGTGCTGTGTGCAAGGGTAACAACTGAGGAGGCTTTCAGTGTCCAGATAAGCAGTCCACCTGTAGCCAATCCATGCTAATCACCAGTAAAAACAACACGTAACCAGAATGTTAGAGAGAGAGGGAAGCAAAGAAAGCTAGGTAGCAGAAAGGCACTTGGCATTTCCCACATTATCTAACATTCCCATAGACAAATGGCTCTGCAGAGATCTATGGAATGCTTATCATTATTTTTGTTGGAAAATTCCTTTGAAAGGAAGATGCCCATAATGGAAAAGTAATGATGTTAATAATGTAATTCTAATATTACTACTACTACTACTAAGAATGATGATGATGACAATGATAACATGGTATCTGACAGGATGCGGTGACGCGGATCCGCATAATTCCCTAACCCCCATCCTCCACATAATTACGATATTTTCCGCATAAAACTGAAGAAATGCCTGATATCAGTGATAAAGCAGCTGCTTACCATCCTCACAAACACCAAAAGTCAAAGAAATTGACTACTTTGAAATGCTTATTTTCCTTGACATTGAGGAAGACACGCCATTTCGTTAGCAAGGTGAAAGTTCTTAAGCAGTTTCCACACATTTTTCGGCAATGAACCTGGACTCTAGTTAAACCGTTTTCATAACATACCCTAGGCTCAAAATTAAAAAAAAAAGATGCAGCAAGGTATGGAAATTTAGCCGCAAGTTATAGTAGCAAATTAAATTGCATCATTTGTAAAAGTAGGGACAATCATCGTGATGAAGTTGTACAAAACAAAGTAGGAGCCCACAATACGTATGTGTAAAAAACCGCTGAAAATGATGAATGATTGAGGGAATAGATCGTGGTTCAACCACATCACAATTTTGCTCCATCTGCAAATTGAAACAAAATTCATGACGAGAAGCAAAATACATGTACATTGGACAGGCCTGCCTAATTATTAGTTCTATAAATGTTTAAATTTCTGCATAATCAACGCATGTTTACGCATAATATGGCCAAAAATTTCTGCATAATCTTTAATTTCTTTTCTGCATCCTATCAGAAGCCCTGTCAGATAATATTGCATTGTATCCCAAGAAGTCAAGGGCAAGTGGTCTATTTTGGGGTCACTGTAAATCAAATTAAAGCAAATCACATCAAAATTAACTAGAGCAGATGTAATCAAAATGTGGTCTCAGTTTTAAAGGTAAAACTTACTCAATGTGTCTTTTGTGACATGACAATACATTGGGCTACTACGTGGTGTAAGCCTCGTACAAAACAAGAGCACAGAAAACGTCCCGAGAACCATCTTAAAACTTTTGTTTAGGCCTAATTAGGCCTAAGATTGGCTTTTATACATGTTTAGGATACTTTCTGTATTAACCTTAGGTCTAGTGGTTTTGTGTGCTCTGGTTTTGTGCAAGAGCATAGAGTGAATGTGGTTTTCTTGGTTTTGCCCATTGACTCCCGGTTGACGAGTAAAATCATCTGGCATTAGACAGAATTAAGTTTGTTTACTGTCTCACTCCCAGGAGTCAATGGGTCAACATTGGCCTTAAAATCACTGTTTCTGGAGTTAGAGCCATAAAAAAATAATTCGACTGAGCTGTCAATTGTGAGAAATTTGGCGTCATTCAAGAATTTTGATGAGATCAAAACCCTACAGTAAATGGTTTCAGAGAAAAATTCTCCTCAATGCTCTTAAAGATGAGTTGACATTACAACCTGCAGTAAGTTAAGCCTAATTTTTTTTATTGGTTAATCAGTGTTTTTTGATTGTTCATGTTTAAGCATTCAAAACTACATGTACAGTATGTCCCCTCCATTAATGGAAATACATGTACAGCTGTAAAGAAAGCAAGCTACATGTATTTCTTGGAATTCTGTTCTGAGAAAAGAAGGCAAAGGGATAGATTTATCAACAACAATAACAAGCATTTTTTATTTGCCAGAGATAATGGAGACAATTATTACAAGGTAATATACCGTATTTACCCATGTATAATACGTGTACATGTATAATATGCACCCCAATGTTGAACTGCATTTTGAAAAAGAAAAGTTGAAGCAGAAAACAGAGGAATTGTTCAAAACTTGTGTGAAGAAAATCCTTTTCTGGATAAGAAAATTTGTTCCGCTACTTGCAACAGTAAATTAAGTAAGCCTATGTAAACTGTTTAAAAACTGAAACCTTTATGCAAACTCTAACTCGTAGTCACAATTGAACAGTCCTCTTGAGCTGCTCTCTCGCACAAGATTCGTCATTGACACATTCATCTTGTTGTCTGTCCGCAAGATCATCTTGTGTATCATCAAGGTTGTTTATTACTCCATACTTGACAAAATACAACTCAATCATCTCTTCAGGATATTATGCTGCAGTGCAGCAGTGATCCACAAAGGATGATTTCTTCCGAAGGATTCTTTTGGTGGCCATCGATTCCATCTGCCATCCTAACCCTATCTTTAAATAGTTTATTTAAAGAAACATTAATTAAGGGGCGGCAAAACTGAAGTCATTCTGCCAAGCATTACCGGCAAATAATTATTGGTGTTTTCTCTGCGAATACTACGTTCATGCTCTCAGTCACATGAGCTTCGAAAGCATGAATAAGCAGGCTTCTTTGTCTCCCCAGTCCTCCACGTGGAGAATGCCAAACTCTTCAGTTGAAGCTTTATCGAAGCCATTGATCGAGGATTGAGCACACACGTTTATGGGATAGCAGGTCAAAGAGTGTGGCACTTCATGTAAGCTACATGTTTTACCAATACAGAAACAAACCTAAACATTCATTGAAGCTAACCTAAGGCCTAAAAACTCTTGTTTAGGTCTAATTAGGGCTAGAAGGTTAGCTTTAAATAAAAGTTAGGTTTGTTTCTGTATCAGCAAAACATGTATCTTACAAGACATCCTACACTCTTCGACTTATGTCCCATAAACGCATGTGCACGATCCTTGAACAACGCCTTTAATATACATGTAGCTTCACCCAAACTCTTCATTCCTTCGGCATCCATCAAAAAACCTACTCAGAATGGAAACAAACTAGACGAGCTGAGTAGTTATTATCCATACAGCATCTTTAATAGACTTACCGGTACTGGGTAAGACCAGGAAAGAAGAGTGTAGTTTTATAATTTTGTTGTGGTTGTTCTGGTGCATTATATAATGCAGTCCTTGAGTCTTATTGCTCAATAAATTACCTTTTCACGATTTCAGCTTGGCTCCCATGCTGATTCTTATCAAGTACAGTTGTAGACACTGAGTGGCTTGAGGGTGTGACAGTCATGTTGGTTATATGGTGTGGGAGTTTGAGTTGTGGGTTACAGCAGGTATTGTGCTATGCTTCTTTGGAGAATGAACAGCACACGGCACAGCTGAGTAAACACCTAATGTATAATAGGTTTTCACGCATCGGTAAGAACCAAACCCCTTAAAAGATCAAAGTTATCATAAGACTTTGTGTGGTATTCAGTGTTTGCAGGTTTTTTGACATGCCTGTAGTGATGGGTGGTGTGTATTTATTGTCTCTGTGGTGTGACTTGTTGATTTCAAGGTGCTGGATTGGTGTTTTCACAGGTGGTTGCTCTGATCATTGTACCTGCACTGGTTTGACAAGAAGATATCTTCACTAATCAGATTTAAAGAAGCAGAATTTGCAAACAAGGACTTGGGCTTCTGGTTATTAAATCTTAATGTCCTGTCTAGAACTTGGTTCAATACTTGAACCCAATGCATTTAAAAAATAAACAAAAATAATAAAAATAGAACTCAGTAGCAGATGATAAATTTACAAAGAAAACATTCCCTTTGGGGGTAAGGAAATAAACTGTTAAAATTTCTTCATTACTTATTTTAGAAGCTGGGATAAATCCTTTCACAAACTAAAAACTTAAAGCGATCAATTATTTATTGCTGAAACTCTTAAAGCATGAAAATTTTAAATCTAACCAAGTGTTTTCCTTACTCTGTTAGCTCTCTCCCAAAGCTCATAACACAGTGGTGTTTTAGCAAGCTTTGGTTACACCTGGACGACATACCTCTCTGTTGTATTTCCTCAATTCCAAGTGTTCAGCATGGGGGATTTTCCTCTGAGCGGCCTGGGCGATTTTAATGGCAAGGCTATGGGTGATTTGGATGATGGTCTTTTCTACGGAACAGCAACAGTACAGAGTCAACCGCTAGATGCCCAGCATCTCACCCAGAACAGTAATTTCACTTTTGCTTTTGACATAATTAATCTTTATTAATTTCAAATTAAGTTTGATATAAACCTTATAAGATTTTCAAAACTACTACATGTAGTTGTACAGTAAACATGAATTGCTACATTAAAAATTGTTGACCTAAATAAATTTAACTGAAAGTCAATACCATCATTTAAAATTGAAACCAGTGATGTTAATGTCAAAATGTTGAGCCAAAAACTTAAAATTGTCTTGGAAAATATTTCTCTCACTGTTCCAGGCTGTCATAAGAAGATTTACACATGTAAGCCAGCAATTTTTTTTTCTATAACAGAAGGAAAAAAGTGAATTATTACTGTTTATTCTAAGAGCAAATCTAAGGTAATAAAATTATATGTAAATTCCTAAAATAAGAGACTTTTTGAAATTAACCTTACTGATGATGTATTAAACATACATGTAGCTAAGGCTGTCATTTGGATGGATTTTGAACTTTTGAAGCTGGCTACAGAAGGATAGTAGCCACTTATTTTTAACTGTGAGTTAAAAAATTGTTTCGGTCAATGTCAAAATTACAAGTGGGTGCACTGGACTGCCCAACACTTAAAGAACACCAGTTGTCCGTATGTGTGATGCAAAGACTAGGTGTTTTGATTATAAACATAAAATTTCGCTTTCAAATTGGTAAATGGGTTTTGCTGTTATATAAAGGCGGAGTCAACAACACAGAAGACATGACACTTCATTTCGTATTCATTGTCATCCTCATTATGCACAGTACAATGTAGATGGAAACCATAACTGATAAAAGTTTATTTTGTTGCCTTAATTTAAAATGATCTTATTACATTTTGGCAAATTCTTCCAAGGCTAAGTTATATTTTCATTTGGAGACTTTGTTGTTCATAGTGTTTTGCAGCAAGGTCAGCTGCATGTACTATTAAATTCATTCATGGGTATGTAAACAGCTTTCATTAAACTTCAAATGAAGTAAAAGTGTTCTTTCAAAACCTATGGTTGTGAAAAAAGTATGTTCTTAACAGAGAAATAATTATTGTGTCTCTTCCTACTTACATGTACATGTACACTGAAGGAATAGACGTTTTTTTAAGTTGATGCCACAATGGTGACTTTAGGCTCAAAAGATGACAAATGAGCAGTTGTAGGCTTTTTTGTGACTCAGATTCAAAGCTAAATTTACATACAAAGCCTGAACTCACAATGGATCATGATATTATTTGTTTGGTTTCCAGGGAATTGAACACTGAAAGGGAAGTAAATTGTTTTAATTAATTTTTTTGTATACAGTATTTTACATTAACTCTGCTAGTTCAACCATTACCTAAGGACGTTTCTAAGTGTTTGAAAGTGGTAAAGAGAGAAAAAGCAAGCTCTCAGTTGCAGTCCTGTCTGTCAAAGCCAAGTCGCGAAGGCAGTCCAAAGACAATAACCGGCTTGTGGCCAGTGAATTATTCAAGACCAGTGGATAACAAAGACCATATGTTATTTTCTGTTTTGTCTCTACCTATTTCCTGTTTGGCTCAGTTTAAGTGAAAGATTGGGGTTGATTGACAAATTAACATCTCATGCAGGTGAATGAAATTGTGGTAGTTCCAAAAGCCTCTTCCCTTGCTTTGTTTTGTGACAAACATTGTTTGGTTTTGCATTTCTTGCTCCCACTATAATCCAGCTTGTTGGGCTTTATTTGCATAATTTTTCATAGTTTGTGCACTTTGACAATTTTCATGCAAATTTGCAGAGACTCTGACATGCTTGTCTAAGGATTAAGTGCTTGCATTTCTTTTCTTAAGGTAGATATTGACATTGCATGCCAGCTGGAGTTTGATGCTGTCCTAGGAGTGGTTTGAGAAGCCATTTTCAATATCTTTTCTTTAACTGTGGTGAACCCTATGCTTGGCAATGTGGCCTTTGTTTGAATTTACAGTGTGTAGCGCTTGTGACTAACTTAATAGTTTGTACATGATTTTATGTTTTTGTTGTCAGCTTTGGAACTTGACATTTAAAAACAATCACTATGGCAGTTAAAGTGTTGTATGTAGAGGCTGCATTAAGCTGTGTTCCTTAAGTTTTAGAAATGGCATAGGACTCGTTTTGCAATTGCATGTTCAATTGTCCTGCACAATAGATTTCCTTTGTGATTATGCCAGCTTAAACTGTTCAATTATGATGTTCCAAGAGATTAAGTGTTGTTTGCCTGTATTGAAAGAATAATTGTCATTGTTTATCAGATGTTTAGACATGAGTAAGTTTTGTTAAGGTGATATTTTCCTCTTGTGCTAGCTCATAATGTTGTATCACGTTACACTTTAAATATTTTCCTGTTTGCCTTTTATTATGGTTACTGGGATTCTTGGAACTTGCTGACCTCTCATTGTTTGTTGATACAGTATTCATTAGGGGGATCTATTAATGGCTTAAAATATTATTTTGTTTAATGTTAATTAGACCAACTAGTTATGAACAATTTTGTTGTGGCAATTTTACCATGCATGCTCACGAAGCTGATTGGGCTAATGAGCACAAATTGTAAACAATTATTGTCTGATGGCTTTTGCGTCTGAGTCCTATTTTAACTTCTTTTTTAAAGAGGAAGGCAGTACCAACTGTTTTAGGAACAGATCTTTTGTAAAATCAGTGTTGTAAAAACTGCCATAGATGTTGAAAACATCTTTGCAAAGTGACAAGCAGAGCTGTTTCAAGCTAGAGTTGATTAATTTGCTGTGAAACCTCAGGTGAATGAAGTGCCTTTATGCCAGAAAATTCACTTTATTATAGCAGAGTGTCATTTCATTTTGGCCCTTTTCCACCCTCTTTCCGTTTTAGCTTGTGGAGAGCTATCAGGATGGTTGGCGAATCAGGCTGTCAGGCATAAACAATGGAAAATTTGTAATCGATTTCTGATCGTCTCAAGTTCAGCAGGCACATTCATGCATGCGTTAAGTGGTTGTTAAGGCAGCAGGCGCATTCATGCATTCGTTAAATGCTCTTATTCGGCTACCAACGAAGGCCGTTCAATATGTCACATGATATTTCGGTGTTCGGTACATGTCTTCGGTTCAGCATCTTACATGTACTTACTCCATGATCTTACCACAGGATACCTTTGATTATTAATTTTACAGTTAGTGTGAAGCAGCTTGTTTATGATAGCTAGGACATTATTATCTAGAAATTCTTTACTGTACTAGTTAATTTCTTAATTTTAACTTATTCTTCATAGCTATCCCTGTAATTTTTGTTGAGAAAATTTAAAATAAATATGGTTTCCTAGGTGCTGGAATGAGCCTAAGCATGGAGCGTCATATTCAGCAAACCAATGAAAGACTTCAGTGCATCAAACAGCACCTGTCCACACCACAGGGGTTTCAGACATCTGCCAGAGAACTGTTGGAGTGGTGTGGGGATGTGCGAGCTTTTCAAAGAGCCTTTGAAAGTAACTTGATGGGGTGCCTCACGGTTAGTTGTAACTTATAATAATTGTACTTTTAACGACTTCTCACACATGTACATGTAGCTCTTGAATTTGTCTCAAGATTTCCAAGATAGTGTCTTGATACAGTACACAATGTACTTCTACATTGAAAAACCACCGCCAATTCATTCTTTAACATGTTGTCTTGTTTTGTGGTAGTGAACTTAGATCTTGAACTGCCTCAGACTTTTCGTTTGCTTTTAAGGTTGTGAGTCAAGTTGCAGCAAACCCAGGCTACGATTTGGATTTAGGTAAACATCATTTTGTTTTAAAATGTAATTTCATGACTATCAGGACAGAGTTTTGCTTGCTGAATAGGTACACCAGTGAGGTGTTATTTTGCTAGAGATCTTAACCCATTGATGCCTAACTGCCCATCATTGATAAGTAAAATTGTCTGGTGTTAAACAAGGTAAAATCTATTAAGCCATTAACTCCCAGGGTTTCCCATTGACGAGTAAAATCGTCTGACGGCCGGTTTGGACGTCAAAGGGTTAATTAAGGCCCTGTTTACAAGGAGGGTGGGTAACCCTAGAAGCTAGGGTTACCCCTGGTGCTAGGGTAACCCTTTTGCTTGTAAACCCCGGGCCTTTGACCTTCCTGCTAGGGTAGGTAACCCTAGCAGTAGGGTTACCCTACACAATGTACCTGCTTGTAAACAGGGCCAAAGTCTCACTCCTAGGTGTAAGTGGGTTGAGGGATACATGTATCTTTACGTAGTTTTTGATTGGATATTGAGGTTGTTAAATCTGGAGATTCTTTCTTTAATTCGGCAAAGAGTTACAGCCCCCCACCCCACTTCCCTCCTCCCCCCTCCTACCCTTCTCCCATAAGTAGTGGGGAGCAGAGATTCCAGAGTTTTTGATAACCAGGAAGAATAGTTTTTTTTGGTGGACTTTCATCTACTGAAAAGCTATTCAACCACACAATGTAGTTTACTTGTATATTATAACAGGAGTGAGAGGGGCATCTGACAGCAACAGTTATGCAACTTTGAAAGTTGAAATCATTTTGATTCTCAAAACATTGGAATAATAAATTATTCTTAAGACAAAGGCAAAGATCCTGTAAAACAAATAACACACTTTTCATGTGAGGGCTCCCAGTCTATGGCTAAGGTGAATTGACAGAAAGCAATTAAACTAACTGGAAAGCATAGGTTTTCTGACTAATGATCATTTTTATTGCCGTACCTGATCTCTTTCCCTTTAGGCTATAGACTTCTAGCTGTTTGTTCTGCACATAGGGACAAATTCACTTCAAAATCAGCAAGTGAGTTTCATCGTAATTTTCATGCTATAATTATGTGCTCTGTTTAGTGTTGTTGTAAGGGTTTCAGTCGTTTGTTTCCAGGGTTCAACAGTAATGGTGGCCAAATACATGTGGTCATAGTCTAGGAGAAATTCGGTCTTGGCTGGAAGTTGGCTGGAAGTTTATTGGCTGCTGGAGAACCTCGAGGGAACGCGATGAGGGGAGTTCGAAGCGCATCAGCGTCTCGTCCATGTTGATGCGAGACAAGGGGTGAAACTGCACAATCCACTAATGGCAAAACCTATTAAAACAAATGAAAATACATGTGAGAGTAACATTCAAGCTGCGCAGATTCTTTACTTAGTTTTGACAGGCACTGTTAATTAGTTATCACAACATCTCAAACTGACCAATTGGAAGCGTCTGTTCCCACGCACTGGAAACAAACTCATGTGCAATTTAACAATTTCAACACGAGTGGTTCAAGCAATTGTTATTTAAATCAAAGAATTACTCACCTTGTTCTCTTTGTTCGGTAAACCACTCCTGACCAGTATCTGCTGGTGCAGCTCAGCAAACTTTGGAGTGAAGCGACCCATGGTTATACGGTCCACGTTTGCCAATTTGACCAGTATCTGGAGACTATACTGAAGGCTCAAGTTTAGAGTTTATTGAGGTGGCTGTACTCCAGCTAGTTTACAGTGCACATATTTGATATTGAACATCCACGTTATGGTCAATTGACACCTGTTAAAACAAGGTATCTGCTGACCTTATCATGTTTAGAGCTCTTCGAGGTCAGCATTTTTTTTTTAAAGTCGACCGCTGACCAGGTGCTGCGTTTTGATTGGACTACAGGCTCAAGCCAGGTTATCTTATTGCAAGAATATGTGAATAACTGGGAGCTCTGCTTATAGGCTTGCTGACTCTATTGATCGTTACATTGTATGAACAGTTAAAAGTACACTTCACTTTCTACTGTTTTTCGATTATTTTTCTGCATATTTTTCTGATGTTTAAAACATGATACAGATCCCATGAACCAAAGCAATAAACTTTAATAGCTGTAAGTTGTTGGTTGAATGATTATAAGACGGAAGATTAATGATTTCCCTCTGCTGCCTCCTTCCATTACACTGTTTAATAATTAGTTTAACCCATCGACTCCGGGGGGGTTTCCCATTGACGAGTAAAATCGACTGGCATTAGACAGAGTAAAATAACAAGTATGGCCAGTTTAGGGGTGATTGGGTTAATTATTGATGAGTTGAAATCTCTTGGATTTTGTGAATTATAGTGACAAGAAACTCCAAACTTGAACGTTGCATATCCACATCAGAGTTTGTCTGAAAACTTTCAATTGTGAAATAATTAGATGTTCTCAGGACTTCAGATAAAATGCAATGTTCAGTCTGTTAAAATTTGTCCCTCATGAAGAGGTCTAGGGAATAGACCAGTTTCATATTATTATTTCATATTTCATAATTTTAACTTGCTAATGGCCTCAACATGATTGTTCCAGTCCAGCCATGAAACACAAAACTGTTTATTTTGGCAAATTACTGAAAATTTTCAAACTACGTTGTAATGTTCTAATATTTAAAGAATGCTTAAATTGACGAAAATTACAGAATTGAAGGCAACCCAACCAAAGTCATGCATGATCATTACGTCATCTTGTATTCAAGTTCGAGAATATCTCAGCAACTAAACGTATTACACAAGAGATCAAACTTGTGATGTGGTTGATATTTGCTTGCAGTATGTTGTATTTACGTTTAGCTTAGCTAATCTAACCAGTGCGTGTACTTTTCACTTGAAAGGTGTTAAGTATTGAGTGCATCAACACTCTTTAAAGTGTCGTTAAGATTTTGCCTTGAAAGTGAAAAAAAAAAATTAGCATGATAGTACTGCCCACTTGTAACTTTAAAAATATTTATGAAAATGGGATGTTTTTAGGCTTAAATTGCAGGGTTGCCAGTGGAAATCGACATCTTTGTTTCGTTGGCAAAGTGTGTCATTTGGACTATTCCTACACAAACTATTGCATTTTCCAAGACCTTTATTTAATTTGAAATACAATTGATAACTCTGGCTTGATCTGCTTAGAAAAATAACCTATTCAGCTGAACAGGGTAATTAGCCTAAAAAGACATTATTTATATTTAATTCTGTGCAAACACTCAGCATAATATATTGGCACAATATTAATTGTGTGATCAATATTTTCAGGTATGTTAGGTGTCTGGTGTGAAGACCTTGGCAGGCTTCTTTTGTTACGACACCAGAAGCAAAGGAATGATACACAGAAGACAGGAGGATACCATGGTGGCCCAGCTAACAAGCTCACACAAATGAACCAGCTTAATCCAATGAATCAGTTAAATCAGCTTGCCAACAAGTATGTTTAATGTTTCACAATTTCTTTTGTTCATGAGCCTGTATTAGATTGTGTTGTTGTGAATTCATTGCTGTCAATCTGACTCTTTCTTGTTCTCTCTTTAATGTAAATTTAAGTAAGCCATAAACTTGTGCCACTGGTTGTGCACCAATTTGTGATGAACTGTTTCATTTCTTCTTGTAATAAAACAATCTTTATCAACCACATTGGTATATTTCCTTTTTCTCATGAAGGCCGGTAATTGGAATTATCATAGAATGATTGTCTTGCATGTAGATTGCATTTTCAACGAAAATCTAATGCACTCCTTTGCAGCCACAGCAACAGCATGGTGTGCAGTTTAATAGACTACCAAGTTGGTGTTTGTGGTAGCTGTTGTGTGGATTGCCAAAGTGGACACAAAAAGACTTAAGCCATTGTGCACAGAAAAACGATTGCTGTGTTCTTTTGAACTAATTATTTTTCATTGTTTAAACGTGATGAAAATTATCTTAATCTTAATACGTGCATATTTCATTTAGGAGAATCCTGCAACTTAAAGGTGGTGAAAAGTCATTGTTTTATGCAAAAGAAATAACTTGTTCAAATTGACATGATCTTGGAAACATGTTAAGTACATAATCAGCATGTGCATGTCACATGATCATAGCAAGGAAGGATAGGATCTTATCTTAAGCCTTATGAATTTATGGGCTTTAATCTGATAATTTAACTCATGATCTAACTGCACATGTAGGCTGTCATCCAAGATCATTTAGTTATTGTTACCTGTAGAGGCAGGATGATGATCAGAAACTCTTTTAACTTTGGAGAATATTAGTTAATATGCAAATGTTTTGGTCAGACGTTGGACGACAAGTCTTTGCACAAACCAATATTTCTTGCTATTGATTTGTTGTACATTTTTAGCTCTGATATAGTTTGACATCTGGTAAGTTCCTCTGTAAAATATAATTGATATTGGTTAAAAAATCAGTTGTGGTAAATACAGTACTACTATATAATGTGAAAATTATAATTATTTATTCTCCAGCAGTTTAGTTTTGCACTATTAGAGCAGGAAAGTTTGGAAAGTTACTGTGCATTCTGGTTGCTTGTGAAATGCATTTTCTGTGCTGTTTAGGGAATCAAGCCAAATAATTATCAAATAATTATCCTTTTAGTGGTTCCGAACCTATCTTGCAAGTTTGAAGTGATGTTAGAAAAAGCTTGTTTAAGTTATTACACCAATTTGGCCTTAATTGCTAACACATACACACTATTAAGTGGCTTAATACCATCACTTAATTTAATGTCCCATTGGTGTAAATGTATGGCAAGAAACTCGCCAATGATGCTCCACTTAATTGTACCTTAATCAACAATGACATTCATTAAACATTTATGTTCTGCACTTGGACTACTAACAGCAACCTGAAAGTGTTTTTAAACAATACAATGCTAAACTAAAATTATCAAATTTTATTCAACAGCCACAATTTAGCCTGAAGCATATGCTCTGAGCCTTTTTTGGACCCAATATATATATTTGTAACCCCCTGAATTCTTCATTGTAAAATGACTTGGGAAAGGCATCAAATCTAAAAAGCACCTTTTTTCTTGCAGAAAGGCAAAAAACAGTCAGATGTAAGTGTCAGTTTATAGACATCTTAAAATGTTCACGTGACTTCTGAGGGCTTGAAACCCACACATGCATGCATGTAGAGGTGTTCAGTTTAACCGCATGTGCCAATAGTGGTATTGAAAGGAAATAATACTGATAACCGTTTTGAGGATGCTGGTAATTGAAAATATATTGGAAAAGCTGTCAGTCTTTATTTCCGGCAGATACACAGACATATACTACCCATTTCAAAACTTTAAAGTCAGATGGCATCTTTGTTTTGGAAAATAGGTTCTTCAGCATTGCAATTGAACTTGACTGGACAAAGATGCACTTACAATAACATGATCAACTGTACATGAATGCCTACATGGATTTTAACATGGAACTAAATCCAATAATGAAAGCTGACTAGCACCTTGTTTATTGAAGACCATATCAATACAGCATTTTTCATTCAACAAGGCTTACATGTATGTTGGTGTATGAACAACGTTCAAAGAGTTATGAAGCGCAGAAAAGTTTGAAGAGCAGAAGGGAAGGGTAATAATAACTGTAATTGTTGTGCTAAGAACGACTCTATAATCTAAGCTTCCTTAGTATTCTTGAGTATTTCCAAAACTTTCAAATATACAATAATTGTCATGTAGAATGCATATGCATGCATACAGTTGTTACAAGCACAAGAAAAGTTTTTTACACGTAATACTACGATATGTGTATGATGGAAAACTAAATTTTGAGTGATGATGCATCACTTGCACATTATTTTTCCAGAGAAATAGAGAAGTAGGAAATACATGTATTTTTTGTTGTGTTCAACATTCTTATCTTCCATTGCTTCTGTGTGAAATTTGCCCTTGTTTTGCAGTGTTTTGGTTGTGTGTAATTAATTTTGAAGACTCCCCATTGATTGAGATCATTTTTCAACAATACTGTGTAGCACACTCACTCGTTCTGACTTTAATAGATCACTTGGAATTTCTAGCTACTGCTGTAGTTGTAAATGCATAACAGGATGAATGATACCGTAAACATCCATGTATAAGCCGCATCCCTAGATAAGCCGCACCCCGAATTTAGAAGCGCACATTTTGGAAAAAAATGTAGTACAATAAAGTTTGAAGTTCCAGTAACGTTCTATTGCTATAAACCATCAAGGACAAACAATCAAGGTTTCACCCATATAAGTTGAAATACGAACGAGTGCTTAGTAGCCAAGCTTTAAACGTGGGGAGGAGTCTGGGCAGGGCCTGGGTATCATGACCCCGTCTATAAAGATGTTTGGAAACCCGCAATAGGCGAAAAAATTCATCAGAACAGGAGCTTGATAATGCAGTCGACAAATTTGCCGAGAAGGTGGTCAAGGACAACGAAACAGTTGGCCATTTACCTCGCGAGTACTCGTGAATTTTGTGGTATTTTATTGCACGTGACGGAAAGATATGCGTGGAATTGACTGGCCGAAGACGTCACTGCTTACAGCTGTGCGGAAGAATGGAGATTCCTTAATGTAGGACCTTGTAGGTTGGTGTTTACTTGTTTGAGAAAAGCGAAAATTAATCGCTTGAAAGAACTCTTGGAAAGCAAGATTCGCTGATAAACACTCGAAGACACAAACGGCTCCTTTAGGAACCACCACTCATTAAAAAGCCGATGAACAACAGCAACATGCTCTCAGTTTCTTTTATGTTTGTTGTATGAATATTAATTAGGTTTTTTAAAACTCCAAACACAGATGTATCCATGGATAAGCCGCACCCTTGATTTATGGCTTCAATTTTGTGAAAAAAAGTGCGGCTTATACATGGACGTTTACGGTAATTTTGGAAGAATATATGTAAAAGCAGATATATGACTCAGAGGAGCATTTTGTTGTCTGTGTTTAACCGAAAACAATTGTTAGTATCTCTTTGGTGGTATACATTGTGTTTTAAATAGTTCAAAGTATCCTATGCCCTTTTAAAATAATAATTCAACACCCTTGGAAAGGAGCTTGCGTACAGAAACTTTGAAAGTTATGGGTTTCAGTTTTTTTTCTGGGAGGGTCAAAGATTTTTGGCTTTACTGCAGGGTGCGAAGTTGCGACCAATACAGTCGCATTTGCGATTAAATTTTTCACCTTCGCTCTTTCGAAACAAAATAAATAAATAAATGACAAAATTATTTGTTTCTCGCTGTGAATTTTCTCTGAAGATAGCGTAATTGTAGAGTAATTTAGCTGCGATTTTACGTGCACAGCTCCATTCCTTTGATCATTCGCCATTTTCAGTAGTTTCTTTACACACAAGTATTGCGGGCTCATATTTTTTTGTTAACCCGCTGACAACACAATGCAGCGCGGCGATTTTGTGACTAAAATTTGCGAAATTGCGACTAAATTTTCGTATCTTATCGCAAAATGCAACTGGATTTTTTCGTTAATTTCGAGCCCTTTACTGTGGGATAAAGTTAAATGGGTTTTTATTATTAAAATTCAAAAGGTTGCTTTTTGTTTAAATGTACAAGTGACACAATTCCCTTTTTTTGGCGTGAATGACGTTACTAAATCTCTATTGAGGAAAAGAGACAGAAAGCAATGGGTTTGGTTTCAAAAGAAACTGGTGGTGTCAGTGGGTACATGTACATGTAAGACATGTTTTGTTACCACATGTAGAGATTTGGAAGCTGAGGTTTCATCAGAGTGAAGAAATCCATTTATTTGTTAATAATAGTCTATTATATGATTTTTGATGGTTTTATGTAGATTTTCGGATATTAAGTAGTTTTGATAGAAAGTTTAAGGCTACTGGAATGATTGCGTGCAAAGAGCACTCACGTTCCTGACTCTGACCTCCTGTGATTCCAAAACCAGGGCCATGAGCTGAAATTGTTGCTTTTCTGCTAGCCTTCAAGATGTTTTTCTTGAAGAGATTTATTTTTCAATGCGGTCTCACAGATACAGGAGTTGAACCTGCTCTGCCACCAGCAAGCCATGGAAGACTAGGCTCATGTGGCAATTATTGTCCCACCATACATACTACTGCTAGGATGTAAAATTAATTGTCGAAATTGAGTATAGTCGTGATTGTAATGAATGAGATGATGTTTGTTAACCCTAGTGAATGTTTCTTCTTGGGGATATTTTTTTCTTCTCGTCATAAATTTGATTACAGTACAATACAATACAATACAATACAGTACAGTACAGTACAGTACAGTACAGTACAGTACAGTACATACTTAATTGACTACTCCCCATAGGGGCTTTTCAGGGCCATAACCACTTGGCCACACTGCCTCCTCCAACTGATTCACATGAAAAGCAAAACTTGTCGTCACTCCTTTGCACGAGTTTGAAGTCGAACGAGTTTGACAACTTGACAATCCAGAGTAGCAGTTTCTGTCGAAAAGCACCTCATCCTTGCATGTTGAGTTCATTCACTGTACATGTATAACAATATTATTGTATTAGTGGTGAGCATTTCTTTTGCATTTGTTGTGACTGTCAAAGTAACTGTCCAGCTTGAGTCAAATAATGTGAACCAGGCCTAAAGAGTAGTAGATATAAGTGCCTGGTTGAACATTTCACAGATTCCTGCTCTCCATTTCACAGCGATGCATCAACTGTCATGTGGCCACAGACCACCCAGGGACATGGTCAGCAGCAACCATCTCTGTCTGTGGTGACAACGGTATGGGGAGTCACATCATCCATGACAAATGGAACAGCGAACATGACACATGATCCTTCCAATCCTGGAATTCCCACCACAAACACTGTTAACTCTGTTGGACATCCATATCTTTCAACATCAGCAAATCCAAAACCATACGCTCAACAAGGTGACGTAAAATTTCTAATAATTATTATCAAAATAATACATGTATAATAGTTATTGTACTTTTAATAATGATTATTACTTTAACAAGCCCTCAATAGTAGAGTCGTTTACATCACTGCAATAATATGATGATAATTTGTACATTAACAAATTTTTTAAATCTTAACTACCTTTATCATTGACATCCTTGTTTTCCTGGGTAGGGAGGAAATACTGGCAGGGGCTACCTCTACCATCAGTAATCTTTTGAACACCATTTAATTCCTTGTTACTTCTTTCACGAAACCGCACTTCACAACCATCAGTTGCAAGATTATAATATTTAAGATCTTAATGCCCAGTCAACATAATGATTTGTAGGGTTTATAATGGAAACATGGAATGCCAAAAAAAATTGGCTATTGCTAGTTTACAGCAACAAAAATAAATAAAATAAACTTACTTTTACTCCACCTTGTGTCGATTTGAGGCATTCTGGGCTAGTTTTGAAAATTAATTTGCTCCTATCCTTCATTAAAAGAATACAAGGCTGGATACTCAGAACCTCTGAAGCCAGTGATCACTCCCCGATTGAGGACAATTTATTCTGAAAAATTGGCTTGAGTCAGCCTTTTGTCCACTCTCAGGTGGAGATTGGTAACAAGGCCCAGAGTCCGAAAACAATCTCCACATGCTTAGAGAACAAGCCAGTTGTCACGAAGCAAATCGTTGCATTGACTGAGCATTCAATTTATGAGTTTGGGTCGCCTGTGTTTTCTGTCCACAAAACTTGAACATCTCACCATTTCTGTTTTTCCCAAATAAAATTGTTAAAACAGAAGGGAACACTTGTAAAGTGTATTTACACTGTACATGTATCATCCCATGGACACTTTGAAAAGCAATGAGGGAAAAACCTCTGTGCAAGTAATTTTGCAGTCAGCACTTACTGAACCCAAGTCTGCGTTTAATTTGTCATTGATTGTTAAATTGTCTGAGTAGATAACAATATTTTTTATGTCTGTTTCTACAGGTAGCTATCCAACAAGACCAGGAAGCAGGCTTTCTCAGGAAACACCTTCAGCGGCACAGTACCTCCAACGACAAAACAGCTATCCTGCAGCTCCAGGAGGCACACCTACAGTAAATGCAGCAAGTAACCATTATTATTCCCAGCAGAATTCAGTCCCACCCAATGCATCTCCATTTCCACAAGCAACTGCAAACCCAGCTGCTGCAGCTGCAGCAGCAGCAGTTGCAGCAGCTGCTGCTACAGCAACAGCCACGGCCACTGCTACAGCCACTGCTGCACTTCAGGATCAGCAACAAATGGGTTAGTAATTGCAGTTGCAAGTGGTTACAGTTTAGACTCTTTGTCTAAGTAACGCTTATGTACAAAAATTTATTCATTGGAATGCATGATACAGTATTGCTCAGAGATAAGCGAACCACCAAGTGGGTTTCAAACTAGTCTTCAAGTAGTTTGCATTTAACTTTCAACGCGTTTGCATTTGCGTTCAACGCAAACGGAAATGTGCTGACCAAAGTCATTATCTTTCCGAAGTATTTGCATCACAAAAGGTTCAATGATGCATTCAAAAAGTAATGTCACAAAATAAAACACAGTCTCGTCGTCTAACTATGCAAAGTTCGGCTTTTGACCTATTAAACACAAAAAAGTGAATGTTTTCGGAATTTTGCATATTGCATAGTCATGTCATGTAAACTAAAGTTACAAGATAACTTTTGAAGCCACCTGATACACTTCAATGACAAGCGTAATGAAAATCCACAATTTAACGCGCCGGCAAGCAGTTGTAAACACGCGATTGCCAGACTTCTTTGAATGGCTTTTCAGCTGTCTTGCAGCTTTTAACCACATGAACCCAAAACACAGGGGACAATGATTTTGTTGACATTTGGAGTGGTCTTTTGTTTAAAAAATAAAATCATTTGAGATGTACAGTACGGGAACAAAAATACATGTTGCTCTGTTTCAACACGAAGATGCAAAAATTTGATGTGACAAGCTGACTTAATTTTACTTTCCGTATGAAAACGACCAAATTAAAGGATTTAGTTTAAAGCATTGAACTCTCCAATTAAACCCCCAAAAAATCCCGAAACAAATCTTATTAATACCTCATGAAGGTGAACGAACCTTCAGTTCCTTGCGAGACAAATTAAACATCAGAAGGGAGGTGATGAAAGATCACAGATCACAGATCCTAGGCTGTAAAAAGAAGAATGGGATGGTAGATTACATGTACATGTAGAACTGTAGTTTATACTCGTGGTATCAAAGAAGCAGAGCTCCTTTCTCCTTCCTCTTGAAAATTTCATTCATATACGGTAAACTACATTGTAACTTTGATTAGAAGCAACATGCCTCAAGACAATAGCGTTGACAAGTTCTAATTGACTTTTCATACAAATGTACCTTTGCAGAGGATGGAAGATTCCTTGAAAATGTGTGTCAGTTAATCTTGAAATAATTTGTCTTTGGAAAAAATTTCCATGCTGTCATTGAATTTTAAAAAGAGAAAGAATCTGTACACATGTATGTGACCCTCAAAGGTTTACCATACACTTACAATCTTGTTTAAAAGTGTTACAGCAAAATGGTTGATTATTCTTAAGAAGTCATCCTAATCCCCAATTTCCTTTTCTCTAAAGAAAAGAAGTATTTTGATAGTCCTTTTACATTACTTTTACCGTTAATTTTTATTCTCAGCTCTTTCTCACTTACACTCTTATACTTTGTAAACCTTACATTGTACCTGTATTGGCCACTTTGAGGTTGCGTGGGGTCTTATTGAATTGCATTGTGGGACTGTTTTGGGGACCAGCCACTGTTTATGCAGTTGTTTACTCTGCAAAGTAAAAATATTTTCGTATATCGTCGTACATGTACCATATTCTTGTACAATAACAATTAACTTTGGGTTAAATCTTTCATAACTTACGCTGTTAGCAAGTAAACATCGTATGTAACATGTTCCTATCTACCTTTTGATCAAATCTTTTCATTTTCCGGACATTTTGCACCTTGGCAAGCAATCCATAATTTAAAAATTGCTATTGTACAATATTTAAAAATGGTTATTGTACAATATTCTGGTGTTTAGGAAGCTCAGCTCCTGGTATATTGCTTTCTTGCAACTTAGTTTTTGCTCCATGCATGCAGTGATAAAAGGCATCCCCAAAAACAGTCCCACAATTCAACCCTGTCTCCCGTGCAACCTCAAAGTGGCCAATTGTGCTTGGAATTAACAACAGGAGTGCTGATGTGTCAGTGGTTTTTATACATACCATATTTACCCGTGTATAAGTCGACCCCCCATTTTTTTGATGGCAAAAAAGGCAATTTCTTAATTTCTTTGTTAAATGTTCATGGGATACTAATCTTGTATTCTTCGATTTCTGGAAATGTGGATACACAAAAAATCAGGGCTGCAAGCGCTTAATAGTTTTGGGGTTCAGCAGTTGTTGCATATGCGGGCATTTTGTCCTTGAGTTTCGAAAAAGTTCTCAGAAAATCGAACATGTAAACCTCAAACTAACCCGTTCTGTTGTTCAAGGATAAAGGGCTTCAGAGGATAAGCACAACATCACAGAAGCAGGAGTCAATCTTTGAAAATAACTTAAAAAACGATGCGAAATGTGCAAGGTTCAATTGGTCCTTGACTTATTATTTCTCACTTGACAAACAATACGAAGTTTGCAAAAGCATTTAAATCAGCCAGGTTTGTGTAAAGAATAAAAAAACATCATTACCAACCAGCATTTTCAGGCAACACGAGTGACGATGCTTGCACGTAAACATGAGGTATTGCACCAGGTTACTAAACCATTGAATGATTGCGTTTCATTTGAAGAAACAGAAATGCCTTTTAGGGCTTTCCGCTTTTGGAAAACAAACATTTCCAGTGTCTATTACATATTTGTGCTTGTGAGTATCTTAGACTTGGACAAATCCTTTTCCATTTCAACTGGAATTCCTTACATTCATTTTGAAGTCTTTTGTCCACTGCGTTCATTATGCCCAACATAATTATGTTAATTTTGAATAAATTATTTAGCTGCAACTTGGCTGTAAATCTGTGATGCGTGTATAAGTCGAGGGCGATTTTTGGAGCTTCTTTTGAGGTCATAGAAGGTTGACTTAAACACGGGTAAATATGGTAGCAATTGCGTAAGCATAGGATTTTTTGTGTATCTTCTTGTACATGTAGAACCCAAAGGTATTTTTTTCCCTAAAAAAAGTTCTCCAGTTCCACTGTTGTCCATTATGAGTGGTGCCTGTCTTCTATTTTTTTAGGAGACTTTCAGATTCTCTATTTGGCAGGGCAGTCTTCTTTGTGTCTGAGCACCCACCTGTTATTTGTCAACATAATTGTTTAAAAGAGAAAACTGTTTCTGCTAAGATTTTCAATTACATGTATCTTTCTTTTATCTTTGTAGAGTATAATGGATTCCCTCCAGGCCAAAGCCCATATCCCCCAAATCAAGCGAATCACCCACAGCATCCACCGCCCCCTTATCAACGCAGCAATAGTTTTCCTCAATACCAACAGCCTTTCTCTCAGCAGCAGCAGCAGCAGCAGCAGCAGCAGCAACATGGGGCTCAGCAGGGTATGCAGAAACCCAACTCTGGCATGAGTCGGGCACAGTACATACAGGAATTTGTGATGAGAAGTAGGCAGCAGCAGCAGCATCAACAACAACTGCAACAGCAACAGCAGCAGCAGCAGCAGCAACAAATGCAACAGCATTATAAACAACAGTATTCTGGACCATATGGGGTAAGAACATGTGCACCATTGCACAGTAAAAAAGCTGTGTATTTGCTTGAGCATTAGATACCATGTAGGATGTCACGGGTTCTAACCCCAGCCAGAACGGCACTCATTGTAATAAAATAACTGAGGAGAACTTAGTGCGTCCTTAACATCTTCATCTGCAAATGGTTGGACTTTTTAAGTCTTCCTGGATAAACACAATAAACTGTAGGCCCTTTCTCAACAAAACAAGAGAAAAAAAATTGTTTAACCAAGGAGGGACTATCACTAAACTGTTCTAATAACACATGTGTGGCCATCTGCACCTGCGTAGTCAATGAAAATTGCGTTGGCTATTATTTTTGTAATAACCCAGAAGCCTCTGAGTCTGATTGGAGGACAATATTTTATTGTACCAAGGGTGTGGCAGCAGATCAGCATAATTTGAAACCAGCTGTTGGGTTTTTTACAAGCTTTGATCTGCGTATACATAGTTTTTTTCTCTTTTAAATTTCATATTAATATCATTCAAACATGCGCTGTTTATTTTACTTTGAGCTTACCACTTGATGCATTTTTATCCAGCAGCAAGGTAGTTATCAGGTGTCATCAGGCTATCCACCACAGGGCGGTTACCTGTCACAAGCAGCGCCCCCTCCTCCTTACTCTCAAAGCATCAGTCCCATGTCGCAGATAAACCAACAGATGGGGCAGATGATGCAAGGAAACACTATGAACCAACCAGCAGGGCAGATTAGTCAAGCAATGGGACCTCAAATGGGTCAAATGAATCCCATGGGAGCTATGAATCAAATGTCACAAATGAGCCCTATGGGTCAAATGTCGCAAATGCCTCCAGCCTCACAGATGCCATCAATGAACCAGATGACTCAACCAGGAATGTATGGGTCTCAAATTTCACAGCAAGGTCGCACAATGCCTAGACGGCGTAAAAGTCAACTTCAGTACCAGAGCTCACCAATGGCAAATGCTCTCTCCCCGCCGGTCACACCGGGACCCATACCAAGTCCCTATATGAGTATCAGTGATCCAGGGAATAATCCTTCAAATTCCTATGATATAAAACCACAAGTAGTTCCCAATACTGCATCACCACAGGCTTATGAGGATGTCAAGCCTCCAAGGTTAAATGGTAAGCTGGGAGTCTTTTGTCTTTGTTAATAGGTAAGGCCAATTGTGAGTTCTGGTTTTTTTTTTTCCTAAAAACACTATCTTACCTACGTGTATTATTAAAAACTGAGCTACGAATAGCAGATTTCCAGCATTTTCATTTGCTTGCAGGACACAGTCTATCAGTTCATAATTATACATGGTGTTCTTAATTTTGGTCAAGGAACGTGTCAGCAATAAAGTGAGCTGAAAACAATTTTTGCAGCTCTGAGAAAAAATGGCCGACAAAAGATGTTTTGGACCAGAATTGACTGAGGCAACATGGAAGAGTCGTTGATCCTGGAGTTTTTAATAAAACAGTTATTCTCATAGAATAATTGTTGATTATTCCTATTTATTTAATTAGGTGAAAATGATGTCATCAGGCTAACGTTTCCTGTACGAGATGGCATTGTCCTTCCACCCTTCCGACTGGAGCACAATTTAGCTGTTAGTAACCATGTTTTTCATCTTCGGGATTCTGTCCATCAGACACTCATGATGAGGTAAGTTGCAGGTAGCAGATTGCATTGCAAACAAATTTTGAGATTCCATGTCATTTGGAATTATTTGTTCAAGTCAAGAAAAAAAATCAGTCTCTTAAAAGGCCCACCAAGGGCAACCAAAAGTGTCCACCTCAAACAATAGCATGACTAACTTTTAAGTGCATCATTCCTGGCCTTCCTGTCTTAAATTTTCAGTTTACTCTCAAAATTTTCTCTCACACTTGTTGTTCTACTATTTTAGACCTGATCTTGAGCTTCAGTTTAAGTGTTATCATCATGAAGATAAACAGATGTATACAAACTGGCCAGCATCAGTGACTGTTAGTGTGAATGCTAATCCACTCATCATAGAGAGGGTGAGTTGAACAGGAAACAACTAATAAGAATCATACTTCGAGCGCATGCCAATTTTGAAACCACAGGTACATGTACATACAGTTATGCCAAAATCTTTTTTTGTTGTCTCTTAACCAGTTAAATTACTGAGTAAAGAAATTTAAAAAGTCACTTCAGTTTGACGGGAATGACTAGCCCAGAAACATTGGATGGGGCGATTTAAAAGACTTGACACAATTTCTGCAGAGTCCTCTCCCAGGGTGGCTCAGCCATTACTCACATTCAAAACTGTATGTTTGCACCTCAGATGGTTGTATCTTGGAAAAAGTGACGTCAAATTGCTCACTGGGTTAAAATTTTAGCTTGTTTATGCAGTTATTAAATACATGTATGCAAAACCTGAGTTAAAAAATCTGAAAGACTGAAACTCTCATGCTGTATAATAATTGATTAAGCTGTGTACACACACATGGCATTCTTAAACTAGAAAGGCATTTTCTTCTCAATCCAGCTTTCTCGAAATTTTAAAGTTAGTAATGGCGGACCAATAAATAGGAAAATTTGAGTTAAAATAAACAGGTGTCTTGACATAGTTTTGAAATCCAAAGAAAAAGTGATTTTTTGGTCATAGTTGCACTTTAACCAAGAGAAGAAATCTAACGTTACTTAGAAGGGTAGACGTCGTTACAACTTGAGGTTCATCGGACATAATTCTATAACTTTTTTGTTCTTACAATAATATACCTGGACACTTGGTTAAACGAGTCAATAGTTTGACCTCTAATTTCCATTTGGGAAGATATGAAGTTCAGAAAAAACAAAAGAAAACAATGATTGCCAAAGAATGGAAAAGTTAGCTTGGACGGAGCAGTTAAGGGTGCATAATAAAAAGTATGTATAAAATAAAATAAAAAATCATGTTGCAACCATTCTTAACCAGTCAAAATAATGGGTTCTTTGTGTGATCTTTATGTTGCAGCAAGGAGATAACAAGACATCACATAAACCTCTTCATTTGAAGAATGTGTGCAAACCTGGTAGAAATACCATTCAGATAACAGTGACAGCATGTTGCTGTGTGAGTATAAACTATCATCAGTTTGTGTCAAATGAGTCTTATCAAAATCTCTGAAACACCATCTCCTTTTTCCTCTTTCCAGTCACATCTGTTCGTCCTCCAACTGGTACATAGACCATCTGTCAGCTCTGTTTTACAAAGTTTGCTGCGGAAAAGGCTTCTACCCGCTGAACATTGTATCACGAAAAGTAGGGAGAATACTTAACTTTCAATTTTAATTTTTAAAAAAAAAACGTACCTTTGTGGTCTATTAATTTTGCAGTGATAATAATAGCATATTGGATGAGGAGAAATGTGCGTGTAGGTAGATTGAAGAGAGTGTTATCCAACGAAGACTAAACAAAATTTTCTTATTCATTTGGAGACGTCAAAACAGTTTTTCTGTTGCATGACATGACGTTAATCAATTATGGGAAATTCAGGTCAAAGGGAGTTGTTTTGTGGCTTACGCGTTACCCAGATTTATGGCAGGGACCAGAGCCATTCAAAAAGTGACAAGTCATTGGAGTAGTTGATAGCCATGCACGGGAAGGTCTTGTGTCAAGTCATTCCTCTCACATGTAGGCCGAAGACGACTACTCTTCAAAGTCAATTTGTAAATACATTTGCCTTATAACTGTTATATTTGCCTTACAACTGTGATAAATGTCTTCCTAAACAATCGAGGCCTTCCAGATTTCTTAATTTTAAGTTTTTTTTCCCTTTACTTTTTGTAGTAAAAAGGAATTTCTCATTATGTTCTTCTGCTGCTGGTGGCACTGATGACAGTGTCGAACAAACAGCTATCAAAGTCTCTCTGAAGTGTCCAATCACCTTCAGAAGAATAACTCTCCCAGCCAGGGGCCATGACTGCAAACACATTCAGGTAAATGTTTTGTATGTGTAGTCCAGAAACGTGGCTTTGTTTTGATAGTGTCTTAAGATGAAATTGGTTTCCTCTGGACAAAATATCCACGAGGAAACTTATCGGAAGAATCGAGTTTTAAACTAATAGTTGTAATTTTGATTTCCAGTGCTTTGATTTAGAGTCTTATTTAAGACTTAACTGTGAAAGAGGAAGTTGGAAGTGTCCAGTGTGTAGGTAAGAGTGATTTGTCAAGCTTCATACTGATGAAATTAGAGTAGTCCTTGATGCCAGTTTCTCTCTGTGAACACATTTTCAAGGGGGGCTATGTTTTACCTTGGTATGCTATTGTTAATGCCCATGAACATGATGTGTCAGTAGTATTACAGTTGACTAAAATTACGCCCAGACATTAAACACAATGTTTAGGACAAAACCCAGCATTGTGTTTCATAAAATACTTTAATTAGCATTTCATTGCTGCAGTATAGAGCAAGTTTCAATCGAGTGTCGTAAACCCAAAACCAAGTAATTACTTTGGCCAATCAAAAAGGACGAAGACAATCCAGTAAACCAATCAAAACTCGAAGTAATTACACGTAGCCGACACAAAGGGCGGGAAAATGTGCACGCGCGAGACACGATTGGTTTTTTTCCAGTGCTGCAACATTCGCCCTTGTCACACGGCGGCCATATTGTCCCGGGAGACCAAACAAGCTTTGTTTTACCACGCCAAGCCTCACCCCCATGGTTTCCACTGCGAGGCTTGGCGTGGTAAAACAAAGCTTTTTGGGTCTCCCGGGACAATATGGCTACCGTGTGACAAAGGCGAATAGGGGAAGATTTGTTTACATTTTTTCCTCATTAGCGCAAGGCTATCGTTTTGTTATCGATCAACCGAGAAGAAAGTATTGAATATTGTAAGTGCATTACGAAAGTTGTTATCAGTGAAAATTTGAACGCGTACATCGTAAAATCTCAGAGCAATGATGCTTTGAAAATTCGAAATTTTACAAAGGATGTGTGGGATCATTAGTGCTTTTGTCACCCACGAATTTATCAGTTTTTGATGGCTAATACGTGGCTCAATTTCCTTTACCTTTCGAAGTCAATTTGTGATAAATAGTATGATGCTTTCTGTGAGAAATCTCGTAAGTCAATGGGGGAGGGGGATGTAACAATGAGATGATCAAAATTAATATTCTCTTATACTGGACAGTATTGCTCGAATTTTGCCAGCACACCGTAGCTGACTTAACTTACCTGTAGCTCATGCTCAATATTGTAAGGTCTTAGATTAGACTCCTGTCTTAGGAGCACTTTTTTCAAAGTGTCCAAGGATCATCCTCTTTTTAGAATACAATGTGTTAAACTGAATGGTATAAAGTACTTTGTCTGACAAACAGTTAAATTCTTCCACTCAGTCACGGTTTTTTTAAGATTTAAAACACTTCAGACTGGTTCGTTTATGTAACGCTGATTTATGGTTTACTTTTTCTTGTGTCAATTTGTTTTCTCTGCAGCAAAGTGGCTCTGCTGGAAGGACTTGAAGTGGATCAGTTTATGTGGGGCATTCTCACAACGTCCAGATGGTTAGTATTGAGAAATCGTTAGCTTTGTTACTAAAGAGTAGTTTCTTGTTTTCAAAACTGAAAGTGGAAAAAATCCATCCATATCAGTTTTGCTGTTACAGTAGGGTTCTATCCGTTTTTTGAATGAAATGAGCTCGTGTTGGATTATTTTTGTATCACCCCAACTTCGTATCCACAAGCTTGTATGTATTTTCAGATTGTTCATGAAAGGGAGAAATGATCGTTTCACTGATCTGGACAATTTAAGCCATCGTCTTTTATAGACACCTGATAAATTCAGGTGACTTGAAGCCACTTATATGTAGTTTTTTTATATTGACTTAGTAAGTAGTAAAACTCAGCGATAGAAAAGAACGAAGAAAAAGAACGACGTTTCGGCCTCTCACTTTTCAAGTTCAAATAAAATGTAAAATATCAGTAGACACATACCCCAGTGTAAAAAGCAGATGAGAATGCTTAATCGCTAAGCTTACATTCACCTGGGAGCTTTTCCATCTTGAATATCAATACCTCGAAGGCACCTTTTCCCAACTACGCTACCCGGAGAACTTGTGGAGTCCACCATCCATCGATTTGTTGATGTAAAGGTGTCTGAGGCATCAGTTACTCAAGCGTCTGAGAAATAAGAAGTTCTCATCAGTATCGTGTTACCCTTCAAAGCCCAGAAATCAGCATGCTCGGTGTGAAGACAAGTCGCAAAATAAATGTTGATATCAGCCATGTGTATACAAGTCAGAAGATCATAGATGAAATCAGAGTGAAGAGAAACCGCCCCTTGTGAATCATCAATGTGTTGTAAATCATTTCCTGTGTGATGCTGGTTATGTCAGATACACATGCCGACACTTACATCAAGGCATTGATGAACACAAGGGATCAGCAGTGCCGGAACAAAGTCGATTGTCTTCTTTGTGAAATGCTTCTACATTAAGGAACTGAAACCAACACCAAATAAACAGCGTGACTCAATCCGCGCGAAGTTATTTGTTGAGACAGTTCTCAAGCGCTAAGTTATTTGTTTATTCATTTCGTTTAAGCTCAATTGATATTTTAATTATTTCATTGTTCTTAGCTTCCTCATTCAATTTTTATCACATTTCAGTGGTTTTGACATTCTCATCTGCTTTTTATACTGTAATATGCCCTGTGTGTATGTATGCTAATTTTTTAAAATTTATATTATTGGAATTTGGAAATGACCGCAGGGAGGTGGAAACGTCGTTTTTTTTTTTTTATCGCGGATTTTTATTACTAAGTCAAAAAGCATCCTTTATAAAAATAAATCATTTGGTGCTGAAATATTTCGCATGAAATTTCTCCTTCTTCTCTTTTAGCACTGATGTAGAGGAGGTAACAATCGATCCAAACAGCCAGTGGAAACCTGTTCCGGTGAAACAAGAACCAAAAGATGAAGAATGCCAAGGACCACAACCTGCTAAAAAGGCACGCCCATCACCACCCGATTCGCTGCCACTCTCTGGTGTCAGGACACCAACGTCTATGTCCAGTGGCAGTGGACATTACTCACCGTATCAAACACAACCACCCTCAAATCCTGGTATGAGTGCGCCGACTCCTCCCGGGCGAACCCCTCCCGAAACACACAGTACCTCTGGGGCAGGACATTTGCCAGAGCAGACCAACAGCAATTCAGGGACGGCTCCCACGGCTTCAACTCCCAGTGGTAAGATGTGTGCATTAATGACTTATATGTAGTAACAACATTCAGTGTTGAGTCATGGAACACAGATGGGAGGGAGGGAGGGAGGGAAAAATGAGTACCAGTATTACTGGGGAGACGTTGTGCATGCAACGGGATTCGAGTACCTCCCATCCCTGCCGTAAGTTACGGTAGAAGCTTTCGACTTCTGTCGGCCTCTTTTCACCTCGTATATAGCAGGTGGAGGAGGAGCTGTGCCTGTGGTGGACCCATCGTGACATGAATTTACCAATAAATTGATCAAATGAAAAGCGTACATTGATCTCTTAGGGATTGAGAAATCCAACTTAAGCTTGCCTTATAACTTCAGATCGGCAATTTTCTTCAGATTTGGATTTTTTGGTTAACCCTTTCAGCCCCGATAGTGCCAAATGGCACTTATAGATTTTACTCTGTCTAACGCCAGACGATTTTACTCGTCAATGGGGAACCCCTCGGGGCTTAAAGGGTTAAAGTAATGACCGAAATGGAATCTCCAGCGTAAAAAAGAAATTATTCAAAAAGATTAAATAATGGCGGAGAAATGACGATTTTACATTTTGGCCGGAAGGAAAAATTACCCGTCTGATTGACAGTTTCAGCGCTGTTTTCTCGAATAAATTTTTCACTCGAAGCGGAAACGTTAAGGAGCTAAAACTCACAGGGAATTTGTCCGATTGGCCCCAAATTTTGACAGTGGCTAGGTTAACATATAAACAACAAAAGCGTGTCTGCAAATTTTTTATTTCAAAATATTTTTTCTCTGAGAGCGATTTTTGTACGAACACCTCACATTTTTTTAATACGATTTCGAAAACGTTCTATAACTTTTCACTGTAACTGAGTATGGCAAAACGCAGACACGTTTTTTAGCGCTTTGGGTCGAGAAACAGAGAAACAAAATAAAATAGCGAAAAGCAAAATTTGCTTTGACTTGTAGCTTTGAAAAGGTGATTCGGACGCTCGCATTTAGAGGCCGTGAAAACTTCGACAATTCATTTAATTTTAAAATTATTGATATGGTTTGATAGCCAGCTCTATAAGCTTTAATTCGATATAGGGGTTTAGGTATCTACAGTTTAAACCGGACGCGCTGCATCGCTCGGCTGCGAGACAGCCCTGAAGGTATACGTTAACCTTAAAAAATACAGTTTTGTTGAGAGTTTTTTGTGGCTTTTTGTGTTACCTTAATGCAGTGATAGGCCTCAAATTGTCATGTTGTGGGGGGAGTGGTGGTGGAAATGTCGAAATGCTGTTGTTTTGCAACGTTTATGCCAGTTTGCAGTTTTACAGAGGGTGTTGATGGTGTCTCTTAGGTGACAAAATGACTCCAAGCCCTGCTACTAGTCAAGCCACCACCCAAAGTGTAAACACCAGGGGGCCATCCACTCCTCAAACCCCGAGTAGTCATTCGTCAAGTCAGAAGGGTCAAGCTGCAGATAGGACTCAGCACTCGTCATCAGCCCTGTCTCAGGCACCGGTATCTGGAAATGCTGAGAGCATTGCACCTGATCTCGAACCCGACAATCTCCCGGAGGGATTCAGCTTTGGTGTCTTGGAAGGTGATCATGGAGGCGGGACAGATGGTGTGGAAGGCGCCTTAGATGTAAGTTTTATTTAAGTGTTTTTTTTTGTCAATATCGCCTTTTTAACACCCCCTTCTGATGTGCCCAGAAATCACGCTGGTATAATATTATTTCGAGCGCGAGACTGTTTAACACCCCCTTCTGATGTGCCCAGGAATCGCGCTGGTATAATATTATTTCGAGCGCGAGACTGTGTGTCAGGA
The DNA here is from genome assembly GCA_014634505.1 of Montipora efflorescens. Lineage (NCBI taxonomy): Eukaryota > Metazoa > Cnidaria > Anthozoa > Scleractinia > Acroporidae > Montipora > Montipora efflorescens. The sequence continues at coordinate 1,375,645 of BLFP01000032.1, read as the reverse complement.
CGCAGCTACTACAACGGCTTTCGCGATTGGTTCTGAAAACAATGGGGTAAAAAGATACAACAGAAGCAATGAAATACATACTTAACCACTTCCCATATGGGCTTTTCAGGGCCAATGAAACACAATCAACGAAACGACAGAACACAACAACAACAACAACTAGTAAGAATCCCAACTGGTCGGAGGCAAACCAGTTGGCTTTATACAAGTGCAGCCAGGAAATTGAACCAGAGACTACCTGGAACAAATGAAGCCTAATCATAAACACAATAGAGCTGCATCCAATACCGATCCATTGAAAAAGTAGACCTTTAACCCTTTGGTTCCCACAATTGATCAGTAAGTAAATTCACTCAGTTCACAGTTTCAATTCACTGTCAGGCAGACAAGTTTTGAGAATCAGCCAAGGGGTATTCTCTTGATATAATGCTACATTCTCATGACTAGCCAAAAAAGAAATCAGTGGCACGGTTTAGGAGAATGGACTTTTAGATCACGGGAGTGAACGGGATAATTATTAAAGAGCTTATTGGTACCTACAGACCTCAAGTAAGAGTCCATGGCTCGCTGCCTGGCTCTGCCACCGTGTTTCCTGCGATGAGGAAAGCTTTTCCTCGCAGTCTTCTTTCAGGAAAGTGCGTAAATTAAAACTGGTGGCACACTGCCCAGTGGAAAACCCTGCGTTACACTGTTGGCCCGTTTAGAGAAGGGGGACTTTTATCCGATTAAGACCAACATCACGAAGCATCAAAGTGCTATCTCGTCCATCACTGATTTAACAAATTTCTCTTTTGCAGGTCCTCCCGGGGACGCTCGACCCAGAAGAACTTTTTAACTACCTTACACCCTCTGACCTTCCCAGCGAAGATATATTGTCCATGTTCGAGTGACAAACCTCAGACTTCTTGAAGTAAACAAGGCACTGCTAGAAACACGGCTATACTTTGCTTCTTGTATACTGAACACGCAGTCAAGAATTTAACGCAATTATTCCACTGTACAAAAGTCTTCCGCTGAATTGAGCTTCAAATCACGTCACAAATTACTGGTATGGCGGTTTTCTATCGGGTGTCAAAAACAGTTGTGCCATCGTTTTGTTTTTGCGTTACTGGGCGTAGTGATTGAATTACACATCTCAGGCTTCATTGTCAGCCAATCAGGTGCCGAAACTAACCTTTTTTGTCACTATCTCCCACCCGTCCATTTTCCCGCGCGTAGCTATGCGTCATGATTGGCTTATTTGATTGCCCACGTGTCATGTTTTGGCCGAAGTAATATCTTTGGCTCTGAGCTATTCAATTGAAAACCCTTACCTTGCTACTTTGTAGAATTTTGCAGGTTTCGAAAAGTAGAGTTTATAAGACTTTTACGTACTGCCTTTCATTTTCTTTCTTTTTCTTTCGTTCTCGGGTTTTTTTATAGCCTGTCGTAACTTGTCATCATCTTTGGTTTTTACACAGTTCTTAACGTATCTGACGTTTTAATGTTTTGTTATTGGAAGCCTGAAATCTTGCAACCTTTTCATCGAAAGCGACGTTTTTATTGCTTGTGCGAAGGCAGCATGTTTTTACCAAAAAATGATGTGTCAAGTGGTCTTGAAACTCGTGTTTTTTCGGTTTTATTATGCAAAAGACAAAACAAAACCGGTGTAGTTCGCCTATATGAATAATACGAAGCTTATCGTTTTTATACCATACACGCGACGTGTTATGGAAAGATACAAACATTGTTCCAACATTTGGAATATTCTCGCGGTAAATGCTATAATAGATGCATGAATAAATTAAAGGATAATTCCTTTAGTTGCAACATAGACACATTAGAGGGTACAGTTAAGATATGCTGTTTTGGTGGGTTCCATATCATACAGGGGCAAGAACGATTGTAGCTGATTTAAAGACCATAGGAGACTTATCAACCAAACATAAACACCATCACATTGAAGATATATTTCGCAGTCTTCTCATCTTAATCATTATATCCCGGAAAATATTTTTAGCAACTTGACGCCATTATTCATCTGACAGAAGAATACTTGAGACATGATTAAAGTCCCTTCATTCTGCAGTAAATTTAGTATGTTGTTTTCACGCCAAGATTTTTTCTCTCGTTGCCCATTTTTTGGCCTTAACTGCCCCAGAGAATTTTTTGTTTGTTTTTTTTTTTTTGCGTGAAAAAACGCATCCTAAACTCTAATCCTGATGCTGATACCTATTCCGCGAAGATACCCTGTACAATTTTCCACTTCCACTTTTAAAGAAGCTCTGTTTATAACGTTTTTGTTTAATCCTGTTTTCGATTAACCTGTTTTCCGGGTTCTTTTTACCATTACTTATTTTGTAAGGGACTTTTTTCCTTTTTGCCATATTGCGTATCAATTTGCATAATTTGTTGAAATTGTTAGCGTTCCACAGGAATGATTTATTTCGGCTGTTTGTGCTAAACTCCAGAAAATCTGAAGAGTACTTTTTTGTTACACGATTATCCTGTGCATTATTTTCTCTTCTTATTTGATTGGCTTTGTCTTGACAAAATACACTTGGAAGAGTAATCTCAAAATGTCGCTTCCTAACATCGAGTTCTAAAATAAAGTGTTTTAGAAAGTTAAAATATGGCTGGAGGGCAAACAATGGAAGATCAAATCTCGAAGCAGGCGTTAGCAATGTATATAATAAAAAGTCAGCTTGTATTTATATAAATATTGTATATCTAGATAAAGATATGATTTAGCGGCTGTAAATAACAGACGAGGCCCGTATGTGTGAAGAATACAGTTGTAGCACTCTCTCGCGTCAGGAGTCTTAAAAGAGTTGTTAGCTTTTGACGTTGCTAAATGAAATGATTTGATTGCAGCAAGGCGAATAAAGCCGCATCACGCTAGCGTTGCTCTGGTGAAACTGTTAACGTGATATCTTAGAATCTGTTTCGTTACGTTCTCGTCTCTAGTTGTGGATGGAACAAAGTTCTTGCAATCGCTTCGTTTATATCCTACTTGCACGATTTGCGATATCGTTCGTCTTTGGGATTATGTATTTGCTTGGTACGAGTTAAGATGGTATCTTGTAGTATTGTGAACGAAGTAGATTTTATACTTATTTATAACCGACAGTTTACAACTACAGTTGAGTAGTAAAGAACAAATTCTTAGGAAGAAGGCTAAAATAGACATAAGCCACCTGTATGTGTAGATATTCTATAACTGAATTTTATAAGAAATAAAGACCAGACAAGGTGATTTGTCAGTTCTTGTTGTGTTGGAAAGGGATTGTGTTGGAAGCTGGGGGTATTACATTTTACCTACTGGTCAATTCCCCGAGACCACGTTGCCGTGACCAGCGGTGAACGATATTAGTACAACAAAGTGGGGGTGCTGCAACGTAGTGCCTAACCCAAACCCCAGTGCTAAATCCAACCAGGTGAAAAAATATAGTATTCCAGTTTTCGTCTCAGAGCGTGTCATTGTTGAAGAGTGGTCAAAAGTTCACTAGGGCTTTTGCTGGAGTTCAACGTGACGACAATATAGGATGAATGCAACTTAAACGAGACCGTTTCAATTGAACATTTGGGCATGCCCTTCCGACATCACAAATAACATCAAGTTGCAACCAATCAAAATAGTAATCATACAAAGATCGGCTAAAATCATAAGGTCACATTTAACTAACTAAGGCCTTAAAAGCTGTTTTTCATAACAGCGCATTTGCCCATGTGCAGAACAAAGACCGCTGAAGTACCAGTGGGGGGGAAGGGGGACCTCTGGACCCTGCGCCAGTGCGCCGTACCA